>JAFJTQ020000104.1:0-59841 GCA_022559915.2 Septoria petroselini | reverse complement strand
CTTGGCATTCCACCTACTCCTGCTATGCTAAGGACCTTTGCAGAGAGTATGTGTAACCATGAACTAAGCAAGAACTGGCCCCATCGCTTTGTAACCAGGTATCAAGACAAATTGGCTTCTAGATACCTATAACTGCTAGACAAGGCTAGGGCCAAGGCAGAGAACTACAACGACTGTTAGGCATTCTATTTAATGCTGGAAAGCAAGATCAAGGAGTACTCTATTTAGAGTAGCAATATCTATAACGTTAATAAGAAGGGAGTAATAGTTAGGTTCATATAGAAGGCCAAAAGGATATTTACTAAGCGCAGCGGGTATGCTAAAGGTCTGGCCAAATTAACATAAGATGGCAATAGGGAATAGATTATAGTGCTTGCCTGTATTTATAGTGACAACACATAGATGCCTCCCGCCTTAATATATAAGGCAGTTTCTGGCAACATTCAAGACTCCTGGCTACAGGATTTTGACTATAAAGAATATGCAGCATTCTTTGCTTCCTTACCTAATAGATAGATAGACAACAAGATAGGCCTAGCATAGCTACAAGAGGTGTTTAACAGGCACACTAAAGAGAAGGCTTGCCAAGGCAGAGAATGGAGGTTATTAATCCTTAATGGCCATAGTTTACATATTAGCATAGACTTCGTTGATTGGGCTCTGAAACACCGCATTCTGCTATATGTTTTCCCTCCCTATATTACGCATAAAATGCAGCTATTAGACGTGTCTCTGTTTAGTCTACTTGCTACTGCATATTATAAGAAATTGGACCGTTATATGACCGAGTGTTAGGGGTTATCTATAGTGTCAAAGCGGGACTTCTTTAGGTTATTCTAGCCAGCATAGAATGAGGCATTTACACCACAGAACATTGCTAGTGGGTGGCGTAAAACAGGCTTGATTCCTTATGATCTAGAGCTCGTTCTACGCACGTTTAACAATGCTTTAAGAGCTTAACAACCTATTATAGAAACAAGGCCAAACTCTTCTAGAAGCTCAATACTGTCTACTAGTAACATAAGAGCTATTTAGGCATTGATTATATAGGCCACAGGTGTTGCCTATCCGTGAGGCAGCGACTTCTAACAACCTAGTAGCTCGTAAACTGTAGAATACTGTCCAGCAATTGATAGCTAAAGTGGTACTTCTGCGCATTAAGAACAAGGGCTTTAAGGAGGCCCTGAATAACGAGAAGAAGAAGAGGCAACGTGGCAAGACACTCATTAAAGAGATACGCAGTGAAGGCGACCAAGGAGGTGTCTTTTAGTCTCTAGCTAAAGTGAACAGAGCCAAGGAACTGTAGGAGGCCAGAGACAAGGCCAAAGTAGACGATAAGCTTAAGAAGGCAGCTAAGAAGAAGGAATAATAGCTCAAAACTGCGTAGGCTCGAATAGCTAAAGAACAACGCGCAGTAGATAGAGCTATGGCCAAGAAGGCGAAGGAAGAGAATCAACGCTAAGATGCTATTCGTAAGGCCTTTGATAAACAAGTCAAGGCAACTAGTAACTAACTCCAAGCTAAGTTGCAGGCCTTAGCAAGGCCTTAGAGGCGTCGTAAACAAGTCACATTGGCACAGAAGTTAGCATAGCCGGAATTTAATGGCTCTGAAGTGGAGGTGTCAGACAAAGCGGTGAAGCCAGCTAAGCGACAACGAGCCAAGAAACCACAACAACCAAGCCGCGTCGTGATCTTGAAAGTTGACACAAACAAATTGCGTATATAGCGACTCCATTGCAATCAAAATCATGTAATTTGGTCCATTAGTTGTTGAGTTATGTGACTTCAAAGATTGTGACTATATTGCAAGGTTTCTGAGCGTTACGCGGGGATGAGCGTCACGTGTGGAAACCTTCTATTGGACTCAAAGACATGATGAACGATACGCGTGTAAAAGTTCAGCCTATCTTGACTATAAAACTGATCTCTGCCAGGCACATTTCGGCTGAACAAGATCATGCAGCCTTGTGCTCCGCGGAAGGCTGTCTCTGCGTCGACTACTCGCTACGGGGTGCCTCTGCTTTTCTACCCGACAACGAGTCAATTGACGTGCGGATCTGTAGAAGCTCAACAAGTGCGTGGCATCTCCGGATAACGACATTGGTACTGGCCAAATTGTCACGTATACAGCTTTGATTACCTCTACTCCTGTGGTGAAGGCTGGCGACGAGGGTATCAGGGTGATTACGGAAAGCCCTGTCGCCATCCATGACGAGAAGGTGGATTGCCCGAGCATTGAGTAAAGCGCCATGCTCCGTGTCGCGCATTGCCCAGGTCATAGATCTTGGAAATTAAGTGGTGCATTCAGTGTAATTCCTTGGAGATTCTGGAAGAAGCAGATCAAACCAATCAGATGTCTGCCACGCTTGACAATTAGTCTTCGTACACACCAACCAAGCATTGGTATTCGCAAGGCAACGCGGAAGAGGAGAGAAAACAGATCCAAGGTGGGCTTTCGAGCGAGGGAACCATCGAGCGTCAGCTGGGTCGTCCCCACAACTCCACAATCCTCCGCATGGCGTTCGTATGGCAAGACTAGGCATACCAAGTCCTTCCAAGAACAGAGACTTGGCACCGATACTGACATAGAGCTGAAGTGCAATGAAGGCAGTATAAGACCCGGACATGTGCATGGTGCGGCGGCAGGCTTCGAACAAGGGCTCCGTCTTTTGCAAGTCTACCACTGCGAAAACAACACCATGGCGACCCAACCAAACAACGTCGAGAGCCCAACTCCGTCCGCGAATGTCCTATACGTACAGGACGAGAAGTTGAATATCGACAAGGACAATGACATCCGCCTCGAGGAGCAAGGACTGCCACCTGCCATGGAGGACAAAGCATACGAGGGCTACTACAACTTTGCGCCAATCGCCGCACTCAACTTACCAGACTGGCGTGCAACTGAGAAGACATTGGTTCGAAAACTCGATTACACTCTCCTGCCGACACTGTGGATCTTGTATCTGAACAATTACCTCGATCGTACCAACATCGCGCAAGCTCGACTCAATTCCATCGAAGAGGACCTTGGCTTGGGCCCAGAGGACTACAACATTGCAGTCTCTGTGCTTACTGTCGGGTATATGTTGGCTCAGTTGCCCTCCAACTTGCTGCTGACCCGCGTTCGCCCTGGCATTTATCTTCCTGCCACGGTTATGGTGTGGTCCGCAGTTTCGGCGTCCACCGCCGCGGCAACGAGCCCTCAGACACTCTTCGTGATTCGCTTCTTCCTGGTAGGTGGTCGATACATTTTCGGCGCACTCGAGATCTTGACTGACTACTCTGCAGGGAATCACGGAGGCACCACTGTTTCCTGGCGTGAGTCTACACAGATGTGATTCCTGATTAGCACTGACGCTTTCCAGGCTGTCTATCTCATGTCGTGCTGGTACACGCGAAAAGAGCTTGCCCTCCGAACAGCGATCTTGTACTCCGGCCTTGTCCTTGCTCAAGCCCTTTCGGGCATACTGGCCGCAGGTATTTTCGAAATGGATGGCGTCCGCGGTTTGAGTGGATGGCAATGGTACGTCTTCGACAGTTCTACAGATATGCAGGTACTAATCATCCGCAGGCTGTTCATCCTTGAGGCGCTAATGTCGGTTGTGTGCGGTGTTGGTGCTTTCTGGATTCTACCCGACTACCCACACTCCAAGACTGGCAGCCAGACATGGTCCTCGGGCGAGGATATGCGACGGCTAGCAGAAGCTCGCATCGAGGCCGATCGTGTCACCGGCGCGAGCGGCTCTGCTGGCCTCTGGTATGGTGTCAAGCTGGGACTTAAGGATCCCAAACTGTACCTCTTCGTATGTACCAGAGCACACCCTTATCCATACCCGCATTCACTAACAAAGTCCTCCAGATCCTCCTCAATCTCACCATGACAGCCAGCTACGGCTTCAACTTCTTCTTCCCGACCCTCGTCCAAGGCTTCGGCATCGGCTCCAGCACCGTTTCACTCCTCCTCACCGCCCCACCCTACTTCACTGGCGCCATAGTCTCCTTCCTCGTCGCGTGGAACTCCGACCGCATCAAGGAACGCGGCTGGCACATTAGCGGTGGCTTACTCGCGGCCGCAATTGGCTTCATCATCACTCTGGCGACTACCGCGACCATCCCGCGCTACGTGGCATCATTCTTCTACGCGCCAGGAAGTTTCTCCGCAAACGCGCTCGTCTACAGCTGGGCTATCAGCACGCTTTCGGCCACGCCGGAGAAGCGGGCCGCTTGTGGTGCGATTGTCAACATTCTGGGGCATGTGGGCAATATCATCAGTCCGTATTTCTTTCGCCAGCCGGAAAGGCCGACGTATCGGTTGGCGTTTATTCTGATGCTAATCTTCGGGGCGCTGGCGTTCGCGGTGGCTTTCTGTACGAAGTTGTACTTGAAGCGGGTGAATAGGAAGTTGAAGCAGCTGGCGGATAGTTCAAGGGGATTTATTCTCCATATACGACGTGAATGGTTTGGATTTGCGCCTACTCGCGAGAGCATGTATACATCTACAAGACCTTATCGACCTTGAGATCAGCAGCGGTCTGTCTCATACCACGAGTACTGAGCTTGCCTCGCCGTTTCTTCCCTCCCCTTCACTTTCCACAACCTACACGTACACTCCCCTGCAATTGACACCAACGAACCACCCTAGTCTATCGAGCAATTCGATAGTCGCTTTG
The DNA here is from genome assembly GCA_022559915.2 of Septoria petroselini. NCBI lineage: Eukaryota > Fungi > Ascomycota > Dothideomycetes > Mycosphaerellales > Mycosphaerellaceae > Septoria > Septoria petroselini. The sequence continues at coordinate 55,168 of JAFJTQ020000104.1, read as the reverse complement.
TCTCACGAGTGGTCGAAGCACGAAATCTGCCTCCTGGTAGAGGAAGAGTCAGAATTGTTCTTGGGAAGGAGTCGTGCACAATGTCAAGATCGCCAGTGCGAAAGGCATTTGTTCGCTAGTTGCTTTGATGGAGAATGGACAGGATCGTAGGTTAATTGCAGATTGGGGTGGTATTGTTGTTTACTGTTGTACAAGGGCGCGCTACTTGCTTGCCGGAGATCATCATACAGCCTGACACCAAGCCGAACATCTACACCGAAATGTGAAGTCCAAAGCCAAAGACGTATCGTATACTACACGTGGAGCTGTTAGTACTTGATCTTCGGTGTCATCAGTGTTGTTGAGGTGCATGCATACCTCGTGCGTCGCATTGATCAGATCTAACTCCCGCTCACAGCGACATGGACATTGCCTTCCTTTTGATTGGAATAAGTCGTCTTCCCGCCGAAGTCCATGCTCTCACTCTGTCCGCTATCCTTCCTGTCTTCGAATCGGTCATGAGTGAAAGCACTGTCCATCGGGGTGGCCACGATAGCGCTCGCGCCGCCGTTGTTGATCGTGACGACTTTCGCTCGACCGTTGCCTTGCGTGTTGGCATCGCGAGGCTGGTTGTGCGCCGCGATAGGGAGCGATGGTGGCGCGGCCTTCTTCTGCTTGCTCGAAGGCGCCGTGGTGGTCGAAGCATTGCTCTTGTGGGCCTTCTCAACGACGGTACTGCTGCTGAACTTGTTTTTGCTTGCCTTCCTGGAATGACCAGTTCTTGGGTCACTCGTTCCCTTGTTGAACTTCGACTGAAAAGGCGAGGTAGTGCTGCTAGCGGCGTCGACATACCTGCTTTTAGGTGCCTGATAATTGGAGGGTTGAGATTTGGTAGACTTCTTTCCTTGCTGCTTCGTGGAGGCGGATGGCTTGGCTGCGCGGTCGGCGAAGTCCACTACTTGGCTTGATACACCTGCGACTCCTGATGAAGTCTCGTCATTGCCGTTGGCATCTGCCTTGCGGGTCGTTGGGTCGGAATCAGAAGCTGTAGGGCGCGAGTAGTTCATGTAAGAAATGCCGCTGCTGATAGTGGTGCCAGTCTTGTCGCGATTCGTCTGCTGTGCAGATTTACTGTTCTCTTCTTGCACGTTGCCAGAGGAAATGTTGTAGCCGTTATTGATCGCTACGGTCTTGCTCTGCACCTCGTTGGTTCTGCTCCGAGAGCGAGCAGAGGAGCCGCTAGTATCTCTGCTGTGGGTGTTCCAGGCACCGTTGGATCGGTTGATGACAGGCGGAATCTGAGCATCAGCCTGATGAGAGGACGCATATGCCTCGCGTTGCACCAAGCTGAGGTGATCACTCTTCTTGTTGTCGATTGAGTTTCGCTGATTCGGGTTGCGTTCGCCCTGGCCAGAATTACCATTGCTGGCAGACATTTGGGAACCCGCACTAGACTCCCTCTTCGACCGCTCAGCGCGACCACTGTCCGTGGAAGAGTCCTTGCTGCGAGCATGAGCACCACTGTGATCTGGCTGTGTACCATGGTTCTTTGCGCTTTTCGACTCCTGTCTTGTACTCGTCTTGTCGTTCTTCCGGTGCACGCTCGACGTTGGCGACCATGTTGTCTTGTTCGGTTCCATGGCCAATGGTGGCGAAACTTGTATAGTAGAGTTGAAAGCTTTGCCTTGCTTCTTGGAAACGCCAGACACTTTGGTAGGGCTGAGTGGGTCACGATCTGTGCTCATGGCGGAATTCGATCTTTGTGTCGTGGGCTGGCACGAGTTACTAGACTCGGCATTGCTCAAGCTCGAAGTATGCTGATGACCTTTGGGATGAGTGTGGAGCCTGGAACTTCCGTTGCTAGACGACGTTCCCGGGCGCTTCTCGTCAACAGAACCAAGTTGACGTCGATTCGCCGCGGGACTGCGATGAGGACTCCTCGACAAAGTTCTTGCCATGTTCTCCGTGGCCCGGATCATGTCGGCTTTGCTGCGTTTGTGCTTCAGAGCATGACTTGTGGAGTGAGGTGCTCCCTTAGGTATGTTAGTCCTCAGCCGCTGATCAGCCATCCATTCGTCCTGCAGATCTGCTCTCGACCTCCGTTGATCGCCGGTTGGTCGTTCAAAGTCATCGCTAGAATTCGTCGTGTCCCGCGTGGTCGGTTGTCTTTCGTGAGGCTCGCGATACTCCGCCGAATCACCAGTGGAGGGTCGCTGCTGGTGGAAGGCGCCACGATTGGCATCCTGCTCAGCATGTCTCGTCGAGGACCATGGTGCCTGGTAAGTACCGTTGTCATCGTCTTGCGGAGGATTTTCCAAACCCGGGCGTTGAGAATCGTGTCCATTGGCATGAGCAGAGCGTTCTGTGCTTGGTCTGCCGGTACTGAAGCTGTTGTACGAGCGCGAAGTGTTCGGTCGTTGATACCTCGGTTCAGTCTGCTCAGGTCGAGAAATATTCTGCATACTTTTCGCCTCCTTCACAGTGGACTTGGGCCCAGCCTGCTGGGTCGCATTGTTTCGTGGAGGAGTCGTTGTCCGGGGCTGCTCTGCCTTGTTTTCGGTCTTGGCCTTTCCATTTCGCTTATCTTTCCTGCCTGGAAATAGATCAATCTTGATAGCTGCGTTATCGAAGAGACGCATGTTGAAATCCAATTCTTTGCTTCTATGAGTGCGGCCAGCGCTCTCGTTGTGGGAATGTGATTAAGGTATTAGTATAATCGAAAAGTATGGGGAGCATCCAAAGGTGGCTGCGCGCAGCACATAATACAAGTACACTCGCGTGGCACAGGCAATAAAGCTTCACGAGTCGTGAGCCATTGGGGTCCAGATGCAGTGATGGACATCGTCACCGGCGTCATGCTCCGCAACCCTATTGTTTGAGAAAACAGGCTACATGACGGCAAGTCATAGTCTGAAACGCTTCTTTGATCGCGGCAACCACATCGTAACCGCTTGAGCGGGCGGGCTGATCATGTTAGTGAGTCGGCATGCAGGTGAAGTCGGGAGACATGAGTCGTGGACTGCCGATCGTGACGCACTTGGGCTGCTGCCGGGCTGCTTAACGCATTGCCACATATCGTCTTAGAGTTGAAAATAAATGACTTTCCCAGCCTCATCCTTGCGAGCGAGATGCCTGTCTCTCGTGGGTGCAGAAGCTCGATCAATAGCAGAAGTTTTAGCTGCCGGAAAAGCAATGACAGACGCCAAGACATGTCAAGAATCGCATATCGACTGGGTTTGATGGGTATCTTTGCCTTCTTGTGAGTGAGGAGATGCTGCATCCTGATTACACGCCGTGCAGGCACTGTGGTGTGTATGTATCATGCGCAATCAGTATCAAAGTCAGGCAGCGCCGGCATCTGGAATCGACATTCTACAACCCATCAGTCAGCAGAAATCCGTCCCGACAGCCTTTTCACGACATACCAAACAGACCACATACACATCCATTCATCTCCTCCATCCTTACCCTCCACCTCCCACCCTCACCCATCATCATCATCATCATCCTCCTCACTTTCCTCCAAATCCCCCAAAACACTCCAAAATCCATCCAAATATAACATCAACTGCCTCTCATACACCTTCCTCAACGCTTCCTCCGATCTCATCCTTCTGATCACCGCGACTTCACTCTCATCGCGGTAGTGTGAAGGAGAAACAACACCGACTAGTCCTTGACGTTGTGTAGTGATAGCTTTAGTACTATTGCTGCTATGATGATGAAGATCCCTCAATGTAGGCGACGTTGTCGGTGGGGAGGCTTTTCTTCGAAGAGGTGTTTTGACGTCTATCGCGATGGAGGATGCCTTGGTCGAGTGCTGGTTCAGAAAGGAAGACTCCATGACAGTATGAGCGAAAATTACGGTTCGTCAGATCGTTTAGCAGAAGAATTGGGAGGCTCGATCATCGTAATGGCGGTGCGTGCACTTTTTCTGCCTTTTCATATCTCTGGGATACGGGGGAGGTGTGAGGCACGCAGCAGCAGCATTAGCAGCAGCAGCAGCTTAGCTTGTGCATGGCATATATAGAGTGGGCTGACGAGAGCTGGCTGCAGATAGTACCAGCACCACAATCTGCAGGTAGCATAATCACCTCCCGTGGAGGCTGACTTGACTTCTAGCGAGAGACTGGAGCCCCGTCACTGCTTTCCAGGAGACTTCAGTCTGTATCATCGACGACTTACCGGGTAGCTTGCCGGATGGCCGCCGCTGCAATAAGCAGGACATGTTCTAGCGTGGCCAGTCTACAGTATGTAGCGTTGTCGCGTTGCTGAGATCACTTCGCGACGCAAGTGCAAGTGTGAGACCCAGCTCGGTAAGTAAAGCTGACTGTGCAGCAAGTTGTGCAGCACACCATGAACGAGAGCTGAAAACCCACCCGACAACCGACACGGCGGCCCAGATTCTGCTTGATTCTTCTTCCCGTTTCAAAATACTCTCTACACTGACAGCGCGTATTTCGCAAGCCATCGGCCACCCCATCCTCTCCATAACGCCATATACATGCAGGATTAAGAAAAAGTGGCGTCTGCCGTGATTCATTGCGGTATTCGTAGACCCACTCGTCTGCTCACCCAAAACTCCAAGAAAGAAAAGCAGATATTTACAAATCGTTGGTGTCTCGCGAGCGCCGGCTCCAGGCCATTGATGAGCGGTGAAATGTGAGAAGTGTCTCCTCGCTGGCACGTGGAGAAATTTCGATGACTGAGCTGATCTCGGTCAGACGGGAATGTCGCGTGCCTGTGCTTCCGTCGGGGCTGAGAGATCGCGGGGTGCTGCCTGTGTCGGCGGCAGTGAAAATGTCATCGCCTTCACCTGAGCTGGACGAGGGCGAGTACTCTGTCGAGCCGTTCACGCTACTGCTGGTGCTGGCGATGGTTGTCGACACCGTTGAGATCCGTGAGCGGTAGTCTGGTAGAAGTTCAGAGGTGTAGGAAGGTAAAGTCGCGGTACTAGCGCGTGATCTCCCACTTGGCAGAGGGACCAACGGTGGCGGAGGATCATTGATCGGCATTGGAGCCAAGTCATATCGGTGTTCGTCGACTCGGATGAGGCTTGACACGATCTCGTGGGCATGCCTCAACTCGCGTATCTCAGCCTCCATGACTTCGCCCTTCTCCGCGACGTCGATGTCTTGCTCCATGAACGCGTCTTGCAGTATCAAAGCCCGCTTCTCTTCATAGTTTCCGGTCCTCGGCTCCTCAGCCCGCGCGCTGAAGCAGTTTACGCTGCGTAGGAAAGCTTCCCAGCGCTTCCGCATATCGGCACGTCGCGCGGCTCGTCGATAAGCACGAGCGTTCCGTCGCTCTTCCCGTTCGGCCAGCTCGTCAACCATTCTTCGAGCCGACATGCACTTCCGTCGGATGAAGCCGAAAAGTGCAGTCAGGCCACAGGCACACGCGATGATACCCAGAACGCGATAGAGCATGCTCTGTGGATAGACGATTTCCATTGACTGCCGCACAGCCGCGCCGCTGGAATGCAGTGTGAAACGCCCATCTCCTGCAAGTGTACTGTTTCTGCCCTTGGCCGAGGGGGGCAATAGAGGCGTGGGCTCGCGGTCCTGTTTGATATCATCGAGTTGGATCAATTGCTGAGTACGAGAGTCTTGCATCGGAACATAGTCGAAATTGGGCATCGTCTCCACGCCCATTTTATCGCAGATTCGTTGGGCAATGACTTTTGCTGCGCAGACGACCCCGTCGCATTGCCGCAACAGATGGCCGAGCGAGACAGTCTCGCGATGGTCTTTCAGACATCTCGATATGCCTTGCTTCTTGGCAGCAATTTGGGCCGATAGATCGCCAGCCTGCGCCTCGAGTTGGAGCAGAGACTCTATCTCGGCCTCGATGTCGAGCTCGCCTTCATGACTGTCGTTGTGCGGATCGGCGAACGGGTTCGCGTCAATGACAGTGTCCGCAGACAATAGTTGGGCTTTACTGGCGGCTGTCCCGGCTGGGTGCATGTCACTAACGCGGTAAAGCTTGCGCAGCCGTTGGTCGGATGACGTGGAGCGAGAGACAATGTCGAGTTCGAAATGCTTCACTGCAAATTCGTCCACGGAGAGCACACGCAGACTGAGATGCTGCGTATCGGCCGGCTCGCGAAGTGGCTGTAGATTCCAGTCGACGGGAATATACCCAGACAAGGAGACGTCCACAAAGTGCGGCGTCCCACGGGCATCCGGGATGGTCAGAACCTGTGTCGAAGGAGACGAAAGGGTAGCGAAGAAGGTCCCGTCAGCGACCGCGGTGTCCCATTTCACATCTAGCTGCTGTTCGTTAAGTGTGATGTTGGTAGCAAGAAGATCGCTCGCTCGATTGACCTCGAGCTCAAAAACCTGAGGCGAATGTCAATGGTGGGGCCAGAGATTGGAATGATGGACCGTGTTGGTGAAATGCCAAGGGATTACTAGTGACGCGGTAGTGCAGCACTTACCAAGGGGGACGTCGTAAGCTCCGTATGGGCATCCTTGTAGCCTAGAGACACGGCGAACTTGGTCCAGGCACTGTCTGCATCTGCGGACACACCATGATTAGATTGTGCCTGAATGTCGCGTGGACTAGGCACACTCACTAAAGTCGATGATGTCCACATCCTGCGTGGTTCGAGGGATGGTGGGCATGCTGCGCGGATGCGGAAGAGGCAGCGCAGCCGCGAGCTGGATCAGACACAGGAAGGCCGAGCGCATCGCTGCCGCTGAAGCTGGTTTGGCCGGATCACATGCCCACGCCGGCGACTATGTGTGTGGTGGATGACCTGGAGGAGAAAGGCCCAATGCCGAAGAAAAGTCGTCCAGGCCGCTAGAAACTCCAGATGGTGATGATGGGAGGAATTGCAGAAGAACAGCTGTTCGCGTATGATAATTCTGCTGCCTTGCGAGGCGCAGTCCGGTGCCAAATGGTCCAGGCGGAGTTCGGCTGTGAGCGAGATCCTTCCGACCAAGATCGGTGTGTTCGACTACGACGATGCATCGTGTCAATTAGCCGCGGTGAACAGTGGCACCGCCGCTTCATTGTACATTCATCAAGACTTCTGTTGTGCTTAATTGTGTAAAGTGACTTGTAGTCGGAGTGGTTGGTGGGTCGGGTAGAACTGTAGAACTACCCGGACCGGCTACTTTTCAGCCGGTCTGCATACTTCGAACCATCACATGAACCAGCATTGCCATTTCTTTGATCGCGACATCCACACTCCGACATCATGGTAAGCTTCTTCCCCTCCTTCAACACGTACTGCGGCTCACACAGCAGGCACTGACTGCGCTCTCCAGCTCCCACTCGGCCTGCTCACTGCGGCGCAAGGCCACCCGATGCTGGTCGAGCTCAAGACGGGCGAGACGCTGAACGGGCACTTGGTCAGCTGCGACACATACATGAACATCACGCTGAAGGAAGTCGTGCAAACGAGTCCAGAAGGCGACAAATTCACCCGGCTGCCAGAGTGCTATGTCCGGGGAAACAACGTAGGTGCATATGGAAATGGTAAGAACGGCGGGCAGTCACTGATTGGTCGCAGATCAAATATTTGCGCGTGCCCGATGAGGTCGTGGACTTGGTAAAGGATCAACAGGCGAACCAGCAGTCGCAGCGCGGCGGGAGAGGAGGCGGACAGCGAGGCGATCGAGGCGGCGGTCGTGGCGACAGAGGGCGAGGACGTGGTCGTGGAGGACCAAGAGGGCGAGGACGCGGCGGCGGCGGCGGGGATTGAAGAGCTCATTGGATGAATGGGGAATACTTGAGGATACGGCTACTGGCTCGGGCGAGAGCAGTATGAGGAAAGCACTCGCGAGAATGCAGTGCCACGCTGCGAGATCCATGCGCCCAGAACCGCCGCGAAACGGCAGTCCGTCACTGTGTGGACCGAGCAAACGCGGACGGCCTCGCTACGAGACACGACTCCATATCCCACGGGCTGAGACGATAGTACGGGACGACTAGAGATCATGCAGCCCGTAGCAATCGTACCGCCGCGGCACTTGTCGGCAGCTCGTCAGCGACATGAGTGCAGGTGAAAGTGAGGTTTGCAGCGCCGCGCAGTAGTGCGATGCGCTTTGAAGTGAAGTGAAGTGGAAACAAATGAGGTTATGCCAAGATCTGATTCGAATAACAGCAGCAGCGACTTTTCCAACTTTGTCTGGACATCAACCAACAACATCATACCGATCCGGCACAGCGACCATGGCCGGACCTCGAGGAATGAAGAGGATTCTTCCTGTGCAAGGGCCAGTGCAACGCGCAACAGCAGATGCTTCACCAGATGACAGAGCACCATCTTCGGATCATCAGCGCAAATCTCCCAGTAACAAGGCCGCAGTAACATCATCAGCATCAACCAGGAACAGTCCAAATCTCCAGCGAGGACGCATGGCCACCCTGCTCTCGAAGAGGATTACAGAGCAGTTAGCAGGACCAGTGGAAGAGGAAAGGCCAGCTATAGCAAATGCGGCGCGCCACGAAAGTATGGTCTCAATGAACCGTGCCCAGGATTCAGCCGAGTCGGTAAGTGCCTCATTGTCACAAGCAGAATTAACACAGAACAATCATTCTATCTTCTAAGATGAGGGTCGCCGAGAATCGATTCTCTCCAGAGTCGCCAGACTCCGTCTTCAACATGTTTCCGATGAATCAGATCCTCCGGCTCACCCACCACAGACAGTCCAGACCGCCGCACAGCGAGTTCTCAACCTCCCTGAACTCCTCGAGCCTATTTTCCTCTCCGTGGCGTCTGAAGAGCTTGTCGGGCACCGGTACTACTGGAAAGACCTCAACACGGTTCTCTTAGCGCAAGAGTCAACAAGAGGCTGAGGTGAGAGGCCATCTTTGTCAGATCGTAGATTAGATGCATCTGCATGGCTGAGCTGGGCGCTGGATAAAAATGCACCCAGTTCCTCTTGCAAGCTCTTATAATACTCCTCACACCCACCCTCCCCGCTACCTCTATCTCAAAGGCCCTAATACTCGTCCCCTGAACAATTGAGCGAGAAAATTTCTATATTTCTATGTAGTAGTAGTAGATGAATGCTGTAAGCAATTTCCGTCCTTTTTTCCCTTTTTTTTTCCCTTCCTCGCCTCTCTCTCGTGTTGAACCAAGTATCCCAACCAAACAGAAACTCCACGCTAACAATAAACCCATCACTTCATCGCATTACCCCATCTTCACGCACTCTTACTCGTATCACCACTCTCCCCAGCAAACCCCTCCAAATACCTCCCCAACTTCTCCACAGCCTCCACAGCCACAGCATTGTAGTTACTAATCCGAATCCCGCCAACACTCCGATGACCCTTTAAGCCCAGCAAGCCGTGCGCCTCTGCACCTTTGAGGAAAGCCTTTTCGGCATCGGCATCGCCGCCTTTGACGCGGAAGCAAATGTTCATTCTGCTGCGGACGGATTTGTCCGGGACGACTTGGTAGATGGAGGGGTGGGAGTCGATGATGGAGTATAAGAGGGTGGATTTTTGGGTGCTTTCGCGGGATTGGCCTGCGATGCGTTGTTGTTGTTGTTGGTGGCTGGATTCCTGGGCGGGGTGGAGGGTCAAGAGTCTTTGCATGACTTGGCCGGCAATGTAGACGTCGAAGATGGGAAGGGTGTTGTATAAGCTGTTGTTCTTGGCGATAGTTGGGTAGTCGAAGACGATGGGCCCGACGGGCAGGCCGAGCTTGCGGAGGGTTTCAGGTTTGGCGTATTCTGCGTGCGGGGGCAGGAATGCATTGGATACGATGGCGATGGTGACGCCTGTGGTTCCAATGTTCTTTTGCGCGCCGCCGAAGATGACGGCGTGTTTGCGCACGTCGACGGGGCGGGAGAGGAAGTTGCTGCTGAGGTCTGCGACGAGGTTGGAACCCGAGGGGGTGGATTGGAATTCTACGCCGTCGACGGTTTCGTTGTCGCAGTAGTAGGTCAGTGCGGGCTCGCCTTTGCTGGGCGTCCAGGTGGAGGAGTCTGGGATGAGGCCGAATTTGCCGTCGCGGTGCTTGCGGGCGTCGGTGACGATGTTGACGTGGTCGCCGCCGACGAGACGGGCGGCTTCTTGGGATGCTTTGAGGGACCAGGAGCCAGTGACTAGATAGTCGAGCTTGAGTTGGTCTTTGACGACTTGGGCGAGTTTCTCTTCGTCGCCGTTTAGTGCTTTCAAGTGCCTTGCGACCCAGACGCTGACGAGGTTGAAGACTACAGCGCTGAATTCTCCACTGCCGCCTCCTTGGAGGAAGAGGATCTGGTAGCCGTCTGGGCCGTCTGACTCAGGGATGTCGAGCAGCTGTCGGAGTGCATTTTGGGCGTTTGCGAGCACTTCGTTGGCGTCACCGCTGCGGTGGGAGATTTCTGTAATGCCAATGCCGGTGTCTTTGTAGTTGAGCAGGGCTTTGGAGGCTTCTTCCAGGACGGGAGTGGGCAGTGGCGCTGGCCCTGCTCCGAAGTAGTGGATGTCTTGTCTGGACGGCATTTCGATCGATGGACCAGTCTTGTGAAGCGGAAGTCTTGTGAAGGGGAAGTCTTGTAGAAGGAAGTCTTGTAAAGGGAAGTCTTGTAGAAGGATGTCTTATGAAAGGAAGTCTTGTAGAAGGATGTCTTATGAAAGGAAGTCTTGTAAAAGGAAAAGGTATGGGAAATGGTGTCGTCGTCCTGAGTCACGTTGATGATGGCGATGCCAAGAAGGAGACGAGCCGACATCGCAGCGTTCCCAAATTTTGAATCCGCGCCGATTACCACGCGTTCCATTGGCTGGCCGTGAGGTGTATTCTCTATTCTCTACATTGTATACATTGTCGACATTGTAGATGACTGAGAGGGACCGAGAGTCCTCATTGCAACTGCAGGTGACTGCCGACGGAGTCAGATCACGTGTGCAATGGCGGCGCTGCGAGCGGGAGTGCAACGGCTGGCCAGGAGTGTGAGGACCAGCAGACACATTCCGCAGACGTGGACTGTCCGACACAAGACTGCCCGATATGAGACTGCCCTCCGACACGTCCACTCCACCCCCCGAGCGCGACTGGCGGCGGTGAGCGAGGCGTTTGCGTCGCAGCTGGAGAACACACCGCCCGATCTGCTCCACAAGCCCTCCACCGCCCCGACGACGCCGCAGACGCTGACGGAGAAGATTGTGCAGCGCTACTCGCAGGGGCTGCCCGACGGCAAGGTCGTCCAGGCCGGCGACTATGTCACCCTCTCGCCGCACCACTGCATGACCCACGACAACTCGTGGCCCGTCGCCACCAAGTTCATGAGCATTGGCGCGACCAAGATCCACGACACGAAGCAGGTCGTCATGACCCTGGACCACGACGTGCAGAACAAGAGCGCCAAGAACCTGGAAAAATACGGCAAGATCGAGTCGTTTGCAAAGACACAGGGCGTCGACTTCTACCCGGCCGGACGGGGCATCGGCCACCAGATCATGGTCGAGGAGGGCTATGCGTGGCCCGGGACCATGGCCGTCGCCAGTGACAGCCACTCCAACATGTACGGCGGCGTCGGCTGTCTGGGCACCCCCGTGGTACGCACCGACGCCGCCAGTATCTGGGCGACGGGCCGCACCTGGTGGCAGATTCCCCCCATTGCAAAGGTCACCTTTACCGGCATCCTGCCCGAAGGCGTCACCGGCAAGGATGTCATTGTGGCACTGGCCGGTCTGTTCAACAACGATCAAGTGCTGAACCACGCCATTGAGTTTACGGGGTCCACCAACACCATGCGCAGCCTCCCCGTCGACGACCGGCTGGCCATTGCGAACATGACCACCGAATGGGGTGCACTGTCGGGGCTCTTCCCCATCGACGATGTGCTAAAGGGCTGGCTGCGATACAAGGCCACCGAGGCCAGCATGTACTCCGAGCAAGCGCCGACTTCCAGCCTGACAACGGATCGCTTCAACCACGAGCGACTGGATGAGCTCTTCGCCAGCCCTCTCGCAGCTGACGCTGGCGCTGCATACGCCAAGGAGCTCTTCTTGGACCTCTCCACACTCTGCCCGTATGTCGCAGGGCCCAACTCCGTCAAGGTGGCAACGCCATTGAATGAGCTTGAAGCACAGAACATCCCCGTCAACAAGGCATACCTTGTCTCCTGCACAAACTCGCGCCGGTCAGATATTCAAGCGGCAGCCAATGTCTTCCGCAGTGCCACTGGTCCTGACGGCAAGGTCCCCAAGATTGCAGACGGCGTCAATTTTTACATTGCTGCAGCATCGATCCCGGAACAAAAGGCTGCCGAGGAGACGGGAGACTGGCAGGTCCTACTCGACGCGGGTGCTGAGCCTCTGCCTTCGGGCTGCGGACCGTGCATCGGCCTCGGCACAGGACTGCTCGAGCCCGGTGAGGTCGGCATCTCAGCCAGCAACAGAAACTTCAAGGGCCGCATGGGCAGCACAGAAGCGAAAGCGTACTTGGGAAGTCCCGAGGTGGTGGCTGCGAGTGCGCTGAGTGGAAAACTCTCCGGCCCTGGCTGGTACCAGAAGCCCGAAGGCTGGGCTGGTGTGCGTTGCGGTGAGGGAGACGGCATTGCTGAGGAAGATCGCATGATCAGTATAGAGGACGCGCTTGACAAACTCGTGCGCCAGGCTGAGGAGGCGGTCCAGGAAGCCGAGGCGCGATTGTCAGGAACACATGCCGAGGAGGAAACCGCAGCAGAACAATCTTCGTCCGGTCTGACTGAGATCCTGCCTGGCTTTCCGGAACAGGTCTCGGGCGAGATCATCTGGTGCGACGGCGACAATATCAACACTGATGGAATCTACCCTGGCAAATACACATACGACGACGCCTTTAGCGCGGACCCCGCAAAGATGGCGACAGTCGTGATGGAGAACTATGACAAGAAGTTTGCGCAGATTGCAAAGGCAGGCGATATTCTCGTTACTGGCTTCAACTTTGGTTGTGGCTCTTCCCGAGAACAGGCTGCTACTGCCATCCTGGCCAAAGGCATACCACTCACCGTAGCGGGCAGCTTCGGCAACATCTTCCAACGCAACTCCATCAACAACGCTCTGATGGGTGTTGAAGTGCCCAAGCTTATCGAGCGACTCCGCGCGTCTTTCGGACACGGCGCATCTACCACCGGACAGGCAGAAAAGCCTGCCATTACCGAACCCAGCAAGAATGCAGAGAGCTTAGACTCTCCACCGCCCGCACCTACTGCTAAGCCCGCCGAAAAGGAACTCACAGTACGAACTGGGTGGACGTTCACGTGGGATGTGAGAAGAAGTCAAGTCGTGATCAAGGAAGGCGAAGCTGGCCAGACGTGGACCCAGAAAGTCGGAGAGCTGCCACCCAACGTGCAGGACATCATTGCAAAGGGTGGTCTGGAGAAGTGGGTGCAGGCGCAAATTGCCAGCAGCTTGTGAGATGGAGGAAGTGGCAGATGGAAGGTGGAACATGATACCCAGGATCACTGATTGTATGTATAGTGTGCATCTAAAAATGCGGCAATGCAATGTTTCGAGCATGCAGTCAGCACCGGATCTGCTCCGGTTTGCTCGACGGATGTGGTAGAATGTGCCGAGATCTGCTCACCTCACGTAGACAGGATCGTGAACCTCGCGCCTGACTTAGAGTGTGAAGACGTGAAGAACTACCATAGCTACTACAGCCAAGCTATGCACGAACATACTAGGCTTCCCAGACCCGATCAGACCTACCGCCAACCACAAACAAGCCTCAAGCCATGGACAGAAAACAAACCCTAGAACGGCATCCCCATCGCTTCCTCGATCCTCACACATCCCCCGCAGCAAGCTAGCTCATGACCTACCTACCTACCTACACCTTCCACCCCCCTCCCACCCACTCCACCACCTCCATCTCAACCCTCTCCGGCCTCTCAACCATAACCAAATGCCCCGCCCCAGACACAACCACAAACTCTTTTACTGTCTCCTCACCAAGCAACGCCCTCAACATCTCCATCTTCGCCCTCGGAATCCACGAGTCCTCCTCGCCCCACAGAATCTTCACCGGACACTGCACGTTCGCGTAGAGGTTTGCGTCCAGCATCTCCGCGACGTCTGCGTCGTTGGACTGGGCGATTTGTCGGATGAAGGAGTTTTGTCGTCTGTTTGCCGTCTCTTTTTCTTCTCCTTCTCCGTTTTCAGCAAAACGTCCAAGCCACGGCTCGATCAAGACTTCCTCCCACCCTTTTTTGCTACTACTACCACTACTACGACTTTTCAGCACATCCAAATCGCAACACGCACTCCTCACTACAGCCCGCAGCACACCCTCAAAAACGTGCTGGGGCAGCTTGGCAAAAACTTCTGGCGCCTCTCGCACAAGGTTGTAGAATCCATCGCCCCAGGGGAGCACGGCATTCGTGTCCATGAGGAACATGCTCGAGAAGTCGCAGTCGAGGAGGAGATGTGCTCGGAGGACGATTGTGCCTGCGATGTCGTGGGCGATGATATGCGGAGGAGGAGGAGGAGAACTACTGCCGCCGCCATGCGTTGGATCGGAGAGGAGGTTGAGGTGGTGGAGGAGAGCAGAGAGGGCTGAGGCTTGGATGTTTATTGATGTGTCGCCTTGGAAGAGGCTTGGAGGATCATGTTGGTTGTTGGAGGTGGGTTGAGAAGGCGGGGTGTTGTATGTTTGGGAGTGACCGTAGCCTGGGAGGTCGTAGAGGAGGATGGGAGATGATGGGAAGTGGGTGGAGAGGGCTAGGGCGAGAGGGAGGAAGGTTGCTGAGGACCAGGGGGTGCCGTGGACGAAGACGATGGGGGTAGCGGTGGGTGGTGTTGGCTGTGGTGATGGTGATGAGTTGAGGAGGGTGTATTTGATCGTCCAGCCACGGTATGAGAATGTCCGATTGAGCGCCATGTTGAGTGAGGAGAAGATGCTGGTTGTGACTGAGGTCTGGTGTTGATTCGGAACAGCTTATGTAGATCGAGAAAGCTGTGCCAAGCCGAGTTGCAGGTCACTCTCGGCAGATCCTTCGAGATGCAGTGGTGACGTGGAAAAGTTCCAGATTTTAGTTGCACAAGCGAACGATATCAAGCCGACTTGTTGTACTATCGGTTCTACCAGTTGCTGGTGGTCACCCAAGGGTCACGATGGTTCGATCTTCCAAACGCGAGCGCAACCATTGTGAGAAACGCTAGCAATATGAAGCTCATGACAAGGAACAGCACACCAATCAGCCACCAATAGCCACGGAGGTGGAGGCCTAACACTGCGAACAACGCCGCCAGCATGGGTGGAAATAGGAGCGGCACAGCCTCGAATTTCTGCGGCCTACCGTACTCAATACCGACGATGAGTAAGCCCGCAGCGAGCAGAAGCAGATTGTTCGAGCAGCGGACTTTGGCCTCGGTAATTTCCTCTGCACTGGGTGCACCAAACATGAACAATCTGATAGCGGACAACGAAGGGTAGGTTGCCAAGAGTAGTCCAAACAAAATGGCAGGGTGCTTGTCGGCAATGCATAAACACTCAGCAAGTTTGTGCACGACAAAGCTTGCAAAAGCGCTGCACATGATTAGGAAGGCTACGGTGAACTGATATCCATTCCACAGCTGCCGTGCATCTGGTCTGCCGGGATCGGGATCGCGTCCTCCTGGCAGCAATGGTCGGGTTTCGAGATCGTGTACAGTGGATGTCGTGCCTTTTCTTGAATCTGTGGGCTGGCGAGGAGCAGCGGGAGCAACATCAACAATGTCTTCCGACTGGACAGGCGTCGTGCGGTTCTCAGCATCAGAACTCGCTGTACTCCCCTGCAGGATTTCTGCATCGGTCGTGCGCGGCGAATCCCCGCCCTTCCTTGCACGCCAAATTGGGACAGCGATGATGTAGGTGAGTAGTAATTGCAGATGGATCGTATAGATGATCAGACCGACGGCCACCTTTTGTGTAGTCATCGCAGTCTGGACACCAAGGCCGACGGGCAGCAGGCTGAGACACGCCGCGATGTACATGGGAAAGGTTTCGAAGCCCATCGTTCTAGCTCGTTCAATCGCCATAGCACTCGCAACGATCATGTTGCTCAAAGAAGCGCCAGTCACCAAGCCGAGCGCGAGGCTCCAGGAGTAGAACGTGAGACCGGAGAACACCATAGAAAGCTCGGCGACAGGGGCCCGTATCAAGACAGAGAGAAGCCATGGGACACGCCGCTCGCGAGCCAGCACATGTGTATTGTGACATGCAAGAAGCATGACGGCGAGCGTTCCAGCCAAGCTCAGCACGTAGACTCCGATCCATAGTTCTGGGGAGGCCATGTTGGCGGTCATCCAAGATCAAGGCCTGTCAATGTTCGTCGGAGAGGTGAATGTGCAGTCGGGTTCTGGCAGCAGACTTTCGAGTTGTCTCGCTGCCTAGATTTGAGAAGCGGCACAGCAGCTGCAGGGCGTTCTTGGCCGATCGACATCAGAGCTCATCGAAGCATATTCGGATCCATTCCAGGCATCGTCCTGTGCGCTACATGATACCACTGCGAGAGGTAAGCGCGTGCTCTTCTGATGCCAGCTGTAGCCGTCATTTGAATAAGTGGGCGGAGCGGACACACCTTGCCATCGATCTTGTGGTATTCACAAACCGTCACATTTGGCACAACAACACCCTCCCAACCACCACTGACTTCCATGTTGGCGAAAATCTCTGCGTGACCGTTCTTCTCATCCACCGTCGTGGCAAAATCGATCGCACGCAGCTTGTAGTTTGGCTGAGCAGTTGTTCGTGCCTTGACTGCTTCTACGAATTCTTCACAAGTCAGCGATCTCGTGGCTAAGCCAGCCGTGACCTCCGCCACCCAGTAGGTCGCCTTGCGTCGGAACAGTGGTCCATCGCGGCTGAAGTCTCGCCTGTTGACGGCGTTCACATCGTCAATGATGGTCTGCTCGAGCTGTTGGGCGATGGTGTCTGCTGTGTCTGCTCCTGATGTGGGTTTCTGCGGCGGCGAAGCACTCGAGTCACTTGGGCTGGGTAGCATCAGCGTCCAGACTGCATGCTAGACGCTCAGGATGAAGGCTAGATCCATGGTAAATTCTGGTAAATCCTGCTGCGAAGATATTTATTCGGAATCGTGCCTTCTCGCAGCCAGGTACGTAGGAGGTAACTTAGTTGAAAGGTTGACTCTGTCCGCGCAGCCGAGGCAATGAATCGAGATGACTGCTGACTAATCGCTCAGCGTGCTATCTCTCAATATTCTGTTCTCAACATAGTGATGATCTTGAATGATCCTGATGTGTTGCATGCAGTGGAACACACACTCTCGCTCTGCATCTGCCGTGTATACGGCTCCTTCTAACCCCGCCAAGCTATTTGACATAAAATGCAGTCGCATTCGAGCCCAATCCACGAGAATACACTGCACTGCGCAGCGGGCGGATGACCAGATCAACTGGCACACCGACCATGCTGCACTTGTCTCAGCGGTGTGTGAAGAAGAGCATCAGAAGCGTTCGAGCATCACAAATCCTTGGCATCGATGATGAGTTAGGTGATCGTGGGCTACCAGCTACACGTTGTCTGCTTTCACACTCGACATAGACCAGACATATTCTTCCCAACAAGAATGACTCGATCGTGGCGGGGATGACATCGCATGCGCTGTACAAGGCGACACTTGTCTCACCTTGTAGCGAACAGCGATACAGCATAACGCGAGCTAAGCTGCTGTCTACCACCATGCCATTCGCATGGTCAACACCAGCAGATGCAATGATGCCGGATGCAGCGTCATTTGGACTTGTCTGCTGGCTTTTCCCGACACCAATGGTGTCATTCAGCATGGCCGACGTTGTTCCTGCCAGATCCAGTGTCACGGGATCGGTCAAGCCCCCGACCAGCTGGAAGCCCGGGAAATGGAAGCCCAAGATCGAGGGGGCCGGATCCTTGTCTTCCTACGACGAACGTTTGATCGCTTCCATGAACCTGACAAGCGCATGTGCCCGCAATACCAATATCATGGCGGCGGCGACGCATGCGCATGACAGGAGACCTCAACCAACATTCCGCACGACACGTTACATGCCAATCGATTCTCGCAAACACTCAATATGACTGACCATGGATACTTTCCGCCTGTGGAACAATATCGAGCAGTAACGTCGAAATTGCGCTGGACTGCTCCATTAATGCCCACTCCATCAACACAAGGCACACTTGCGCCAGTGTCCGGCACAGACGACGACGACATGAGCAATGAGTCAGCACCGGCCCAGCCGTGTTCATGTCCTATTTCAGACGCATGCATCTTGGAGGCTTTTGCACTTCTGCAGGGCTCCTTGTATCTGCTGAGCGAGATAAGCGATGTGCAGGAGGAACTCGGGAGTCTGAACCTTCAGACATCGCTCGCAGAGCCATGCCACCGATTGACCACCATCATCATGAATCTGCTGCAAATACCGGAGAAACTCCACGCTGTAGAGAGCGCGACCAGTGCCTCTCTACTCTTACGGCGCGACTCCCATCAGCCAACCCCAGGCCACGCCGACCTCTGCTCTTGTGTCCGGCAGCGGCTGGAAGATACATGTCTGGACCCAGTCGATGTTTTCGCACCCATACAACACGATGTTCACGTCCTGCTCACAATCCTGGGCTTCGGCGGGGTAGAATATCGTGCACATCTACGGCATCGGAAACTCGTACAAGCCAGCGACGAGACGGATCTCATGTGCCAAGCATACGATCATCTCGTGCGGTCATCACCAAAGGTGTACAAGTCGCAGTTGGGCGAAAGAGTGGACGCTCTCCAGGCAGCAATCGAGAGTATAGCCCAGCAGATTGCTTTCGAAGCCGACGATGATGCACGAAGTCCTTCATCGGGCGAAATTATGGAGTCGGTGGCTTCGGCGAAGCAGTTTGAATTCACGACGGCGAAGCTGATATCCATTCCGCGGCTTACGGCGTGCATGTGATGATGAAAGGCAGTCCTTTGCAGGAAAAGTCGAGAGCTTCTTGGTCAGTGGTCTTAGAATAGCGCATAGCTGGCAATGCTTGAAGTCTCATATGATCCTAACGGTTTCATGATAAGAGTCTTGTGGAGGTCCCCTGTTGCGTCTGACATCTCATCCGAATTCTATACTCGACAAGGCATAGCATCACATCAAATCAACAGCAGAGGAGAGGAATTCAAGACGAAGGCACAACAGTGCAAGTGAGGACTTTCCCCACATCAAAACTTCTTCCTATCATAAGGCTGTACTCCCTTTCGCACCTACCTCTTAGCTCAATAGTCTCTAAACCCCTCAATCAACACCACCGGCCCCGTATATACATGCCTCGCGCGCAGCACCCAATCCAACGCCGCAATGACCGCAACAGCGACAAACATGACAACCGCCCAATTGAAATCCACGGCCGTAATCACCCTGCTTCCGGGCCAAAACACCCAGAAGAAGCAGAAACTCGAGTACAGTAATCCCACGGTATTGATGGCCACGCCGTAACGACCGAGAGACCAGCGCGCTTTGGGTAGGAGTTCCGGGTGATATATTCTTCGATATAGCACGCAGGCAATAGAGATTTGGTATGTGATCATGAGAGAAGTGAGGTTGAGCGAGATGATGGCGTTGAATGCGACATCAGATCCAAAATTGATAAAAGACAACACGACCGTAAACGCGCACGTCACAATGACTGCGTTGGCGGGGACTTCGAGTTTCGTGTTGACTTTGCTGATCCAGCCGGAGAAGGGGAGGCCATTATCGCGCGCGAAAGACCAGGTTTGGCGGGAGGTGGAGAGGTTGTATGATAGCGTTCCGGCGAAGATGAGGATTATGACGATGGAGGAGAGGGCGTTGACGGCAGGGAGGGAGAAGGCGTTTGAGAAGACGTAGAGGAAGGGGTAGTCTTCTTCTAGCGCGCCTTCGAGGTCGATGACCGAGAAGAGGAATGTGACGAGGAAGACGACGCCGAGCCCACCGTTGAGGAGGTAGGAGCCTAGCATGGCTTTCGGAACGGTGACGCTCGCCTCTTTTATTTCTTCCGCGAGGTGCGCTGCGGCGTCGGAGCAGATGCATGCGTAGATGGCGCTGATTTGGCCGACCATGAGGGCTAAGCCCATCGTCTGCCAGTCGCCGCCGTTGTAAAATTCTGTGAAGACGACCGTTGCGGAGTTGCGGGGCGCGAGGACCCAGATGCAGACGATGATGGTTAGGAAGCCAAAGACGTGCAGAATGAGCATGAGGTTTTGGAAGACGGGCATGGCGTTTCCGCCGTAGACGTTGGCGAAGAGGACGATGAGCGTGATCGCCCAGACGCAGAGGGTGCCTTGCCAGTTGGTGGCGGTGTAGGAGGGATAGTTGAGGGCGGCGACGCTTTGGATGAGGGTACCGACCAGGAAGGGGCCTGAGGCGGTTCCAGCTTGCCAGGAGAGAGTGCTCATCCAGCCGGTGAAGTAGGAGAGGTGCTTTTGGTATTGAGGGGGGGCAAATTCTGAGACCCTGTACATGCAGAAGTTAGTTGTGTTATAGTTATGAGCATTTGGCACAACTCACCAATGGTACTGCCCACCACTCGTCGGTGCCATGGAAGCCATCTCGGCCAGACTGATGACTACAAACGAGAAGCCGCAAAACGTCCAGATGTACGACCAGAACAGCCCAGCCAGACCTCCACTGTACATGCCCTGGTACGAAGCGGCGAGCAGCACCTCCCACGTCCCCTGCAAGATGACCACAAACGCAATCGTCGACAGCCCTCGGAAGTTGCGGCGCAGCTCCTGCTTCTTGCCCATGCGCGTCATGTCGCGCTGGTCGTGCTTCGTAAAGCTGCCATCGTCTTCGCGCGACGACTTGAGGTGGCCGTGGTAGTCGAGGTCGTCGTCGTGACCATCGTCGATGCGATCGAACGGCTTCACGTCGCGGGAGGAGTGCGACGCTGCCGTCTTTGCAATGACATCGTGCGCCGGCATGGGATGGGGCTGGGCTGAGGTGGACGACGAGGAGGGGGAGGCCATCATCTGTACAGGACTACGACTACGACAACTATCATCACAACAGAAGAGAGGAAGAACAGGAAGAAGAAGAAGAAGGCAGATCGTGCCCGGCGACGTCTAACGCAAAGCAGGCGGCCACTACTGCACGCTCGCCGCATGGCATTCCACAAAGTAGTACCATAATAATCATAATGCGCCATCCGCCAACGCCTCTTCTTCTGGAAAAGGGTCTTATGGAAGCTTTCGAATTGTGGTACCTTTTGCCGTGTGGATCCTGCGGCGGCCGGCTGCTGTGAGATCGACATGGTTCGTGTGTGGCTGTTCACATCTGCTTGTGATGTTGATGGTGAAGATGGCTGTCGAGAAGACACGTCTTGTGACCTGTTCAGCTGGCGAGGGAGATGCGATGATTCGATGCGGCGAGCTGCAGGCGACGACGTGTGGAGCTCGCTTAAGTAAAACGACAGGGATACTCCGCCCTCGGTTGGTCGTTCCGCCGACATACTTCTCTTGGCATTTCTGCCACACGCACAGGTCGCCGGCCGGACTTCACATGCAAACATAGTGGAGTGGGTATGATAATCTATCTTGCAAACGAGCTTCGGACTTCTCCACCCAGTAGAGTCGGCTACCACTGAACAGTTTATTTCAAGAAGCACGACTTTATTCATGCCAAGCAGGCAATAAACCACACCAGCCATGTCACGCTCCAACGACCCGGGGCACTACTTCCAAACCACAGACGCTCTCGCAACTACAGAACGCAAAGCCGCAAAATCCAAGAACAAGCATGGAGATCCTATCAAGCTATCCTCCAAGGTCCTGGCAGTGATACCCGATCCATTCGCAGAGAATGCCATCTATGTGGCTGAAGCAGTCGGAGAAATCAAAAGAGTAGACTTGGAAGTGTGTAAGAAGATATGCCTCATATCAACACGACCATGATTGCTGATCACTGTATGCTTCGATAGAGCCGCAAAACCACCAAAATCTTCGATCAGAGCGCCGCACCGCTGACGTGTCTTGCCATCTGTCCTCTCACCAAGACGCTCTTCACGGGTAGCTGGGATAAGCTCATCTACGCCATCTCACTCGACAACCCAAGCAGCAACATCCGCAAATTCTCTGGCCATTCAGATTTTCTCAAATGCCTCCTCACCACCTCCCTCAGCGGTAAACCGGTCCTCATCTCCGGCTCTGCAGACGCAACTATCATTGTCTGGGAGACCGCTTCCGGCTTGCCGATACATAAACTCAAAGGCCACACGAAAGCTCTTACGGATCTGACCATCGACCCTCTCTCCTACCCGTCCTCTTCTTCTGAACAACTCACCCTCTTCTCCTCCTCCTCCGACCGCTCCATCCGTCTCTGGTCTCTCTCGCTCCCCTCTGCCTCCGAACTCCCCTCCTCCCCTCTCCTCCCCCACGAAACTTCCATCTACCGCTTACATTGGGACTCGGACGGCGAAAATCTCTGGACCGCATCAGCAGATAAATCCGCTCAACACCTCATTCGCTCGCGAAACTGGGAATCCGATACATCCCTCACACATCCCGACTTTGTCCGCGACGTCATTTGTTTCGAAGATCTCGGACTCGTCGTCACGGCGTGTCGGGACGAGGAAGTTCGAGTGTGGGAAGTGAGTAGCGGCAAGTGTGTGTGTGTCTACTCTGGCCATTTCGAGGAGGTGACGGGTCTGTGTAGGGTTGCAGGGAAGAGTTGGAGGCAAAAGGTGGTGAGTGTGAGTATTGATGGGACGGTGCGGGTGTGGAGTTTGGAGAGGGGGGAGATGAGGAGGTGGGAGGAGGAGAGGGTGAGAGAACAAGAAGGGGGCGGGGAAGGGGAGGGGGAGGGGAAGAATGAGAAAAAGAACGGGAGTGTGCTGACTGCAGAGGAAGAGGCCGAGCTGGCCGAGCTGATGGGAAGTGATGATGATGAGGAGTAGTCTGTTGACTGGTATTGTGGCTTTTGGTCTGGGATCTTGTGATGATGGACCAAATCGCTCAGAATACAGTGATGCAAAGACTTGCTTGATCTGATCAGGTCAAGACATATAGAGACAGACAGGGAGGGAGGAAGAGAGAGAGAGACAAAGAGACACAACAACCACGTGTCAGTCAAATCCGATTTCGATCAGATCAATCAGACACCACCAAAAATCTCAACACCAGATTTCCGACCGTTCGTCTGTCCCTCTTTCCTACCCGCTCCAAGTGCTCGCTTTACATGCGTACTCTATCAAGGCGAGCACAAAACTGTTCATCGGCCTGATTTTTTGCCCTCTAGAACGGGTTCGTGGCGATGAGCCACGGTTCGTTGCTCGCATTTGGCAAGGGGAAGAATCCTCCGCGGCTCTCACAGAAGTCCCCAATTCTAGCCTACTAGGTATCGGTAATTGGCATTCACCGTAGGGCTGTGTGGAGTGATGTGTAGAGGGAATCGGAGCTGTCAGATTACGGGATGTTGATCAATGGGTAAAGTGCTTCTGTGATATGCCAAGACCGAGAGACCAATTCACCGAACTAGCAGGCGCGCGGTTGTCGACCTCGCTGACCTCCAGATGCTGTCTATTGCCCGAAGAATCAGTTCCTAATGGCAGAAAGTAGCGTAGATAAGACCTGATTGTCTTCTCTTCGGCGCCCATTTATGAGGTGAGCGTTCATGCATTGGATTGAAGGGACTTTGACGGTGCCTCAATCGCATCGTTCTCCTGCGAATCTGTGATTCTAGCATGGAGTTCGGCGAATTAGGTCAGATAGACGCGTTGATGAATATCACGGGGTGGGAGATATTGCAGAGATGTGCAAGCAATCTGCATCGCCAAAGAGTGTGATGCCGTGTCGGCAAGAATGCGAAGTATGTCCTGATCGATTATAGAGGAAGTGCATGTGATAGAGGAAGTGGGAGACGAGTGGCTGCCTGGAGCAACGTCGTCATCGCCTGCCGCGCCACACTGCCCCGCCTCACGCACAGTGTCTCTCTCTCACACTCCCTCCATCTCCGCCACATGTCTCTGGTATATGCCATGTGACAACAGACAGCAGACGGACACAAGCAGGAACAGTAGCAGCAGCATAAACGACCCGCATTATGCCGCCCATCCCGCCGTCGCCTTCGGCCAGCTTCTACGATGTGAGCGACGAGGACGAGAGCGAGTACAGCAACATCCAGCCCACTTCGGCCACAATGTCCCGCGGCGTCAAGCTGCTGTACTGCAAGTCCAAGGTCTACGTGCATCCCTCGCAGTCGGCAAAAGACAACGTCGACGGCTGGCTAGCGCTGATCCAGCAGAAGCCGAGCGACGACGTTTCAGGCAGCAGCGGTGGTGGCAGCAGCGGTGGTGGCAGCAGCGGTGGTGGCAGCAGCGGTGGTGACGGAGGCGGAAGTTCGAGCTCGGCAACGCGAGCAGATCTCCTGCTCGCGTGGGTGCCTGACAGCTCGCTTGGTTCCGAGACGCGCGAGCTGTACGTCCAGGTGGAAGTCGCCGACGTCGACGCTCCGCCAAGCCAGCGCATCCTCGTCCCACGCCCGCCTGTCACCACCACCCACAGCTCCAGCCTGGGCACCTACGCCTTTGCCGTGCCCGTCTCCGACATCTTCTCCATCCTTGTCCGGCCACCGAGCACCGGCTGGTGGTTCGGCAGCATCATCCTCAACACCCGCGCCGGCGACAGCTTTCCCGCCCTCTTCTTCCACGACTCGGAATGTCAGTCGACCATCGCACGGAGAAAGAAGCTGCAGCGAGAGTACTTTAGCATCAGCGCCGAAGATGGCCACATGTTCTGGGGTGGAGACCAGGCGATCGAGTGGATGAAGAAGTATGTTACTGTGGAGCGATCTGCTCAGGAGCCTAGCGTGTACATGATCGATCCGATCGAAGCGGACAAGCTGTCTTTTGGCACTGGAGGCAAGCCGACGCCGGACAACGTGAAGAACGTGCTGGAGGGAAAGCACAAAGATGAGCCGAGCAAGGACAAGAGGAAGAGCGCCGGCCAGCAGGATCCGGTCATGAAGGTACTGCAGAACGCGAGATGGAACTTTCTGGAGAAGATGGCACAGGTTACGACCTTCACGCGACGGACGGCACAAGCGGTGGCAGAGAACCAGAATGTGCCGCCGCAGGTCCGGAGACTGATGCAGAACCCGCAAGTTCAGACCGTCTCGGACGAGTTCGACTCCGCCCGTATTTACCTGGCAAGGTGGGCAATGGGAATCGCAGAGCAGTCGGAACGAGAACGGAACCAACGCATCTGGACGGCCAAAGATGTTCTGGAGATGGAAGACACGGAGTTGGGAGAGTTTGAGATTCTGGACATGGCGCAGGGCGTCAGTCTGGCGGACCGGAGGAAGCCAGTGACGCTGAAGGAGTGGGAAGGCTTCTTCAATGCCCGCACGGGGAAGCTGGAGAAGACACCTGACGAAGTCAAAGAACGCATCTTCCACGGCGGATTATGCCCCGATGACGGCGTCCGCAAAGAGGCCTGGCTGTTCCTGCTTGGTGTCTACGAGTGGGACAGCACGAAAGAGGAGAGACATGCTCACATGAACAGTTTGCGAGATGAATACATTCGCCTCAAGGGTGCATGGTGGGAGCGAATGGTCGATGAAGCCGGCACACTGGAGGAGCGCGAGTGGTGGAAGGAGCAGAAGATGCGCATTGGTAAGTCGGGCTCCACATTTTCATGTCACTACTGCTGATGGTTTCGCTGACCGCGCCGTGCATGGCTTTATAGAAAAGGACGTGCATCGTACGGATCGACATATCCCACTCTTCGCCGGCGAGGATATACCACATCCCGACCCAGACAGCCCCTTCGCCGAGGCGGGCACGAACGTCCACATGGAGCAGATGAAGGACATGCTGTTGACGTACAACGAATACAACCACGATCTCGGTTACGTGCAAGGCATGTCAGATCTGCTGGCACCAATCTATGCGGTCGAGCAAGACGATGCAGTCGCCTTTTGGGGCTTCACCAAGTTTATGGAGCGCATGGAACGCAACTTCCTACGCGATCAGTCTGGCATGCGGCTCCAGCTACTCACTCTCGATCAGCTGGTCCAACTGATCGACCCGAAGCTGTACGAACACCTCGCCAAAGTGGACAGCACCAACTTTTTCTTCTTCTTCCGCATGCTCATCGTCTGGTTCAAGCGCGAGTTTGAGTTTGAAGCTATCCTGCGAATGTGGGAAGGGCTGTGGACAGACTACTACTCTGCAAACTTCCACCTCTTCATCGCGGCCGCCATCTTGGAGAAGCATCGAGATGTCATCATGGAACACCTCAAAGGCTTCGACGAAGTGCTCAAGTATGTGAACGAGCTCAGCGGGACCATCGACCTGTACAGCACGCTTGTGCGAGCAGAGTCCCTGTTCCGCAAGTTCCAGCGCATGGTAGAGGCGATTGATAGGAACAACAATTTCCCTTCAGCGCCGATCCTGCGACAACGGCTACCACAGCCACCACCACCCAGTACGTCTGGGAGAGACGGAAGGCCGAGGAATGGTAGTAGCTCCGCGGCCGCCTCTGGTCGAGAGCAGACCGTTGGTGCGGTTGGAGCGCAAGCTACCCCCGCTGACAAGGAGAAGGTCATCTCACCCGAGCTACGAGCGCTGCTGAGTCGAGAACCGCCCAAACTGAGTAAAGAGGAAGTGCGCAGCCATTCATGATGTGTGATGAAGTTTACGAGGCATAGTATGTTGAACGATGAATGATGCATTGCGATTGGTGTTTTCTGGGATTCATCTGGGCAGGGAATTACGAGACACAGGACCTCTCAAACAAGATGATTGATCATGAAGTGAATTGAATATCTACACCATGTGACTCTTTCCACGCCACTCCATCTCTATGCCTATGCATCTGTGCAAGTTCATTCATCATTCATCCCACCCATATCTTCCAAAGGATCCCAAACGCCACTACAACTCATCTCTCTCTTTCTCACTCACAGAAACTTCTCTGCGCATAGCTGCAAATCTCACCACCCATAAGTCTCACTGAACAAATAAATCCCCTGGGCTCCTGTCCCTTTGTGCACAGCCCTCTCGTCCGAGATTTTTGCAACAAATGTTCTTGTTTTGGCGGTTATGGCTAGTCCGCCGCATACCAATATGGCTGTCTCGCCGCGGGCAGATTCGATTGGGGGAGTGAGGAGGTAGGGGATTGTAGGGCGTGAGGGGTGGGGGGAGAGAGTGTATGTCGAGGGGGGTGGATGGGGCCTAGGGTGGAGAGGGGAGAGGAGGGACTGGTTTGAGGATGTCGAGGATGTTGAGGTTGAGGTTGAGGGCCGGTGGTGGGTTGTTGTCGTGACGGCAGTGGCGGATTTCTCGTTGGACGCGAGGTCGAGAGATTGTGGCGCGGAGGAGGAGGAGGAGGAGGAGGAGGAAGCTGCTGCTGCTGCTCGCGTAATGTGCACTGTGACGCACAACTGCAATTTCCGGCTCTGCTTTGCTTGTTCCACGGCATCTTTGAGGTCCTGTTCGAACCAGACGAGGTGTTCTTCAGAGCGGATGATCCAATGCAAATGGATCGTGCGAATGCACGTTTCGCGCTGGAGCAGGTCTTGCAAAATCGGAAGGATGAAGGTGGAGCCGGTGGAGGTGGCGATTAGCACGACGGTGTCGTAGTGCGAGACGTCGGGTGGGGAGCCCCAAGGGCCGCTGATGAAGGCTCTTTGGCGCCATGATGGTGCAATTGATCTGCGAGCAGCGGCGTGAAGCGTTTTGGAGAACCCGGAGCGGGCTTGGATGAGCATGGTCAGGTTGCCGGAGGAGGGTGTGCTAGCGATGGTGAAGGGGTGGAATTCGAGCGGGCGGAGGCCCGGCATGTAGAGGTAGGCGTGTTGACCGGCTTGCCAGGTGAAGTCTGGTCTTGGGATCGTCAGGCGGACGACGTTGCCGGGGAGGACTTCGAGATGTGTGGTGTAGCCTGCAGCTGCGGAGTCGGTTCGCTTGAGGAGGTGCATGTTTCTTGTGATGCCCCAAATAATGCGCACGCCCCAGTCAAAGGCAACAAAGGCGACGCACATCCAGATGTTGTATCGCGCGTAAGATGGCACGTGCACGAATAGGAGCCATAGTAGTGTGCCCGCCGCTGCAATGTGCTGGAGCACGAAGAGCTCGTAGCACAGATCTCGGAAGAAGCCAAAGCCAGACAGCAGCATCCATGTGATGACGCCCCACGCTCCGAAGCCGTATCGGACCATAGGCATCATGTCCATTTGCATGGTGACGATCTTGGCTAGGCTCCATTCCGTGTAGAAAAAGGACCAGTGCACAATCGCAGTCAACCACATTGTGCGTGCTACCCACCGATGCAGCCAGTTGAAGCGCTCGTAGGAGATTCCGGTCAGAACGCTGATTGGATTGAACTTGCACGAAAGGAGGAAGACAAATGGGATCTGAGTGACAGTCACCCATGCTGCACGGAAGCCGACCTTCTCCCACTTATAGGCGTACATTGGATCGCCTCGAGTGAGGATCGTGTCCGTCCAGAGGAAGGAGAGGATGATGATCCAGTAAAAAGCAAGCAAAAGCCATCGTCCTACCGGCAAAGGACTAAAGTACTTGCTGATTCGCCCAGTGAAGTAGACTGGCTGTGCATACGACATTTCTCGCGCGACTGCCGTCGTCGTCGCATATGCTTGTGAAATCCATCCTGTCGGCCGAGACGGTATGCTCTGCGGATCTCGTCTTTGGCGTTTTAGCCGCTGTCTCGACTGTACAGTTGAAGCCGCTTTGGTGAGTGTGAGAAGTCCGATGCAGCCTGCGACGCCATACCAGAAGCCTCGGGCATATGTTTTGTCGCCAGGCGTGAAGACGCCTCCGCTCATGGTCATGCCGCTCATGTCGTGGCTGCCATGGCTCATGCCGCTCATGCCGCTCATCGACATGGCGGGCGGTTGATCGATATCCTAGGCTTCGACGGCGAGCCTTCTGGATGTGGTCCAGACCGTCCAGAGACTGCGAGCCTTTCCTTCAGAATGTCGTCGTTGGTTCCAGGATAGTTTGTCCTGGAAATGGCGGCCGTGGGGGTATTGCCCTGATATGGAGGCCTGCGGAACTCTCGCCAGGTGATGGCAGATGCCAGTTTCTGACTCAAATTGGGAAAGGTTTTCGCCGCGCAAGCTGTATGTTGTAGGAAAGTCGATTCTACGCAGTCCGCCACTTGTTCATCATCCTGTTCACTATTCCGGATGATGTTGCCGGCCACGTTGGAGGTTGCAGATTAACTTGCTCATTGTAACTCTCGCTATACCCTTTTGGGCGTCAAGGCGTTCGGATCAGCCGCCAAGACTCATCTCTCCTAGGGCTAGCCATGGTTCCAGGCTTGTGGGAAACCTCAAGGTTTTGATGTCCATGCTGAACGATTGGCTGCGGCAGTGTTGTTCTCGCGGAGTACACAGAAGATCTATTTGTGTTTCAAGTGGACGGTCAGCAAGTCATATATCATCCCATGTCCCTGCGGTCGGCAAGCAAGTCGATCTCCTCTCAATTCACCTCGACAAAATACAAGAGAGCTCAAGTCACTACCCCAGAAGACACTCACCATGGTCCGCTCTCTCCTCTTCGGGCTCGCTGCTGCGACTCTCACGTCCGCCCACTTCACGCTCGACTGGCCACCAAGCGCGGGCTTCGATGACGAGAACGAGCCCAATGGGCCATGCGGCGGCGTTCCTGTCACAGTTGGAGACGATGCTCAGGAAATCAGCGTCGACCGCTTCCCAGTGTCCATCTTCAGCTCTCACCCGGCCGGCTCGTGGTCTTTCTTCGCAACCACGAACACTCAGGAGCCGTACAAATTTACCGAAATTGTTCCAGTCGTCGAAACCACCGGCATTGGCAGTTTCTGCCTGACTTACCTGAGAGCCCCAGCAGAGTTTGCAGGCCAGAGCGGAGTCCTCCAGGTCATCGACAAGTCGGTGGACGGCTCTTTGTACCAGGTAAGCACGACGTGAACGAAGTTTCCTCGTGGCGAATCAGCTGACACATTGCAGTGTGCTCCTGTCAAGTTCGTTTCCGGCGCCAACGACACCGTCAGCGAGTTCTGCACCAACTCTACTCAGGGCTTTGAGGCCGAGTGGACGGGCGCGAGCAGCACGGTGTCGGCGTCTTCTTCGAATGCGTCCAGCTCTCCCAGCGGAACCTCCCAGAGCGCTTCTTCGACTTCGAGCGCTGGAGCCTCGGCGGCCACTGCAGTTGGAAGCATGCTGGGTCTGGGACTGTTGGCCGCTGGATTGGCGTTCTAGACGTGAGCAGATGGGATCGTGTCCATCACGTGTTTCAGTGACCGCACATAGCAGTTCAGCTACCTGAAGTGTATGCGATCGCCTTGGCAGCCCGCTGTAGAACGAGCTCCTGATAGTTCAGATTGTCGTTGTAGAACGAGTCCACCTTTTATTCCCATCATCATTCTCTGATCCTTGTTCTTGGCATCATACCAATCGAGATTAGCGTGCTGACTTCGCGTCGTGCAGCTTCCACAAAGCACACCTCCAACTTCCAAACATCGACATCTGATAAATCGGTCCACCACAATATGGAGGATCCCCTGTTGCGGGGTTTGCCATTTGAGATCGGGTCCCTGTGGCCAGCATCTCTCCTCCTGGACTCTCAGAACGACGAGAGCATCTTCGAGACGCTGAAAACAGAATTTGAGGCACTCGGACCGCTGGAGAAAGACAACGATGGCCACTTTGATCTTAAGATTGACTTGCCAGACCTCGGAGAACACGACAGCGAGCCGTCGGGATCGCAGCTTGAAGACGTGGAGGGGCCGACATCACGTACAGAGCAAGTGAATAGCTCAGCGCCCCACGCATGGGATTTCGACATTGACCATCACGATGAAACCAACCTTCCTCGCTTCCATACCTGGGAGGTCTTTCAGGGAACGAATGACTCGAACGATGAGCGTGCTGTATACCTTTCGGAAGCCGGGCCTGCTGCGTTCGATGCTGTGCTGGAGTCTGTCGAGAAGAGTATAGGTGTTCTTCCTCAGGACCTCACACTCCGAGCGTTGTGTTCTCTCGCTCTCGGTCGGTCGTCCATTTTGTTCCAGTGGTCCCCCGAACAGGACGCATTCACCCGAACGCTGGCTGGAGCACGATTGTCTGGCACAAGCCTCCTTTGCTCAGAGAGCCTGATGGAAGAGCTGCTGAGCCTCGGAAACATGACAGTGCGACTGCGGGCCTCTGCTGAGTCCTCTCGGCCATCGAATGCTTGCCCTGCACAGATGGCTCTGCGATCATGTACTGGAATCGTGATCGATGCAATCGAGAAAAGGATTTCCAGTGCAGTGGGAACGATTCGCTCATATCTGCAACTCCAACAATTGATCACCTCGTCGTGTCATCTGCTCAAGATCTTGACTACTATACACACGCAGTCGAGAAAGCACAAAACAGACGAAGCGGTGATATCCTCGCTCTCGGAGCTGGTCCACGAATATGCCGAACGCGAGTCACAATTCTGTGCGTTGTTGCAGTCACTTCTTGCACGAGTATCGATGCCGTGGCTTGAGTTGCTTTTTGTAGATCTCGGTCTCCAAGTGGATCCAACAGGACAATCGGAGCAGCCAATATCAGTGCATCTCACAACCGACGAAGATCTAAGCCGCTCTGCATTTTTAAGCACAGACGATCAAAGCCTTATTCGTGTCACCAAGCATGCGATCTCTCTGCTCCGAGTACAAAGTCCAGAGCATCGTTTGTTCAAAAGTCCTTACGGCAGCACGATGGAACACTTTAGAGTCCAAAGCATGGATCGCCAAGAAGCACAACATGCCGCAAGTGAGTATGAAGCACACATGACGACATTTCTGCTGCACGGAAAAGACCAGACCAAGCGTCGGGATGATACCACAGCCACTGAGAATCTCCGCGAGGATTCTGTCTGGGCCGATACCTCGCCAATGAGCTACATGGCGGACACGGAGAGCCTCATGTCCCTCGTGCCTGGACTGGACAGCCCCACATCATCTGACAGGCTTCGTGAGGTTGCAGCGGCCGCTATAATAGCTGATCCTGGGAACGCCCTAGAGAATTATCTGCTCGCCGATCTGGGTGTCTCGCCCATAGAGCTTATCAGACCATTCATTCGCGCCCAGCATAAGCTGGTGAATGGTATTCTCCTACGGCAACTCATGCGGAATCACAATCTACGCCAAGAACTTGACCTTCAGAGGGCTTTCCAGCTGCTCGGCAATGGCTCTTTCGCGGCGCGTCTATCCAAAGCTTTGTTCGACAAAGATGTTCAGTCCGCTGAGCGGAAGCGCGGTATCGTGCCCACTGCGGATGATATGGGCCTACGAGTCGGAGCGACCAAGGACCAGAGGTGGCCACCAGCAAGCTCGGAGCTTCAATTGTCACTCATGGGATTGTTGACGGATGCCACCGGCAGTAGAAGAGAGGCTACTCAGTCTCAACTCAGCTTTGCCATCCGTGAGTTGCCAGAAGAAGAGATCGAACGAGTTCTGGACCCGCATTCGATCTATGCATTGGACTTCCTGAGGTTGCAGTACACGACTCATGCACCCATCAATGCTGTTGTCACCCCCACCTCACTTCAGCAGTATGATACCATCTTCAGATACTTGCTCAAGCTGCTGAGACTGTTGCATGTTACCGCCGATCTCCCGCGAACCGTGCCAGACAGTCGGCATATAGGGACGTTCAAAGACACACTTGCGTTTGCGCAACGTGCTAGAACATTCGTCACCGTGCTCACGGGTCATGTTATGAGTGCTGGAATCGCACCACCATGGCAGATGCTTACGGACGCTTTCCGAACCCTTCAGCACAACCTCCAGGCCGAAGACGAGCAAGGGAAGTTTGCCACTACAGTGACAATGGACGTTGAGGGCCTGCGCCAGCTACACGAGCGTTGTCTGGATCGCATTCGGACCCGACTTTTTCTGAAGAAGAAGCAGGAAAGGCTCCGGGCTGCTGTGGAGGATGTACTGAGCAGCATCCTGAAATGTGCCACTGCTTTACAGACTGGAGTCACTGATGTCGTGGACGCGCAACATCACGAAAGCTTTGTTCAAAAGCTTCGACTGCTCATCAAGCAGCTAGCAGAAGTTGCGAACAAGCCGCCCAGAACAGTCTCTGCAGCAGATGCAGAAGACTTGGACATGATTCAGCTCTTGGTTGCGAAGCTGGACTGGAATGGTTACTACACAGGTGGCGTCGTAGCATAGCTGTCCTTCTCACGTTGCACGTGGCACATGCCCCGGCGTTTCCGCTTACTCGACAGACATCGGCTTGCTCTATTGCGTATGCCGTTGCAACTGAGACATGTCCCAGCCCAGTGGCAGCACTGAAGAATGAGAGAGTTGACATGGAAATGAAGACCGCCAAGCACTCCTGCTTCAGCTACTTCGGCCTGGCCTATGCCAAAGAAAGCCGTATCAGATCGTTTTGGGGTCTGAACCAAAGGTCTAGTTCTGATGCCAAGCAATACAGTCACAAGCAATGGTCTAATGACGAGATGGTCGAGGCAGAATTGATGTGATTTGAACTTCGTTTCGTCTACTCTCCACGGCGTCGCTGATAGTGGTCGGCAACGAAGCCATGCCAAATGGCAGAATGGCTGCGTTTCCAGGAGAGCAATGTGGTCACCGCATGGCAATCATTCTATCATCGCGCTCTGACAGTTGAGAGTATTGGTGGTGGGGTCTCGCCAGTACCGCATGGTTACGTGCCACACTGTTGGGCTGGACAGGAATGTAGGTTCCCGGACTGGTATAAGGCACGCATCTGGCTCACCAGTTCAGACTCAAAAACTTGAGGAACTCTCTCACACACATATCACGATGCGCGGTGCACGAATTGCGGCCGCCGCTACCAGCCTGGCATGGTTTGCCGCTGCACAGAATGCTCCTGGGGCCGCTGTCACCACCAACAGGGCGCCATACCCAATGACCAACTCCACCATCATCGTCACCTCGACAACTCCTGCCGCTGCAGCACCCTCAGCCACTGAGCTAACGTGTCCCGAGTCGAACAACACCGAGTATGTTGCTCTCTCTGGCCCACGATTCTTGATTGAATGCGAGCTGGATCACTACGGCGGCAACATGGCCATGGAACGCGCGAGCAACTTCCAACAGTGCATCGACTTTTGTGACGGACGCGCAGGATGCGTTGATGTTTCTTACCAGGGCGAAGCATGCTACATGAAGCCCACAGTCGGCCGCCCGATTCGCAGCGAAACAGTGTTTGGTGCTCGACTGATCTCGCCACCTGCCGGCACCCCAGAAGTTCCGATGTGTCCGGTCAGCAACGCGGCAAACTACACAACCAACGGCAACATGACCTTTGTGATCGAGTGTGGTATTGACTATCCCAGCGGGAGAAATGAAGACAACCTTGCTGTTATCAGTATGGATTGGGGCAATGAACCCGGAACGCTCTGGTTTCAAAGATGTATCGATACATGCGGTGCGACCCTTGGCTGTGTTGATGCCAGCTTGAGCGGCAGTAAGTTATGACAAGCCTTACTGCTCCAAGGGCTGAATGCTGACATCTCTATCTAGGCGCCTGCTAATTGAAGAGCTCGATTGATCAAGCCAGGCGAACTAACAATGCAGACGTCCTCGGTGCTCGCCTGATCGATCCGGTGCCATCGACACCTCCTGCGCCGCCCATCAATTCGAACCCACCAACCCAGTCTACCATTCAGATCGCGCCACCTGCGCCTACGTCCACAGCTGTTGCTTGCCCTGCCGCGAATGGGACCACGTACCTTGCGACGACTGGAGGAGTCAGCAAGGCATATGTGATCGAGTGTGGCATCGACTACGCCTCGACTGTGGACGACATCATCGGTGGACCCAACAACCTGCGTGCGGAATCTGGAGAGCTCTGGCTGTCTCAGTGCATCGATCTATGTGCCAACACCACCAACTGCGTCAACATTGCTCTCAGCGGCGCAGCATGCTATTTGAAGTCCAACATCAATGGACGCGCTCCTATCCCGCAGCGACCCGAGTTTGGAGGTGCTCGTCTGCTCCCATCGGGTCCTGCATCAATTAACAGCCAGCGAGGCTGTGAGGCCAACACCAGCAGTGACAAGTCCATCGCCCGCAGCTACGCCCACGCCAGCCACCTGCGCCCTTCAAACGAGTCCGCAGTGTCCCGCCTGCAACGGCCGCACACTTTTCTTCGAAGACGAGGACGAATCCGGCTACCGCGGCGTCACCTACCGCGTGCAGTGCGGGATCGAGTACATTGGCGGTAACATGGGACCTCCACTAAGCGGCTTCAGCGGCACGAGGGGGTATAGGAGGTGTGTGGAGACGTGCTACTACGCGGAAGGGTGTGTGGCTGTGGCGTTTGAGGGGAGTGTGTGTCAGCTTAAGAGGTCGATTGAGGGGGGTACGAGGCGTAGGGCGGAGGTTTGGGGAGTGGTGGATTTGTATGTTTTGTTCGCGTGAGAGGAGGCAGATCTACTGGAGTGGGGGTGGGAGGGGGATTGATCTATTGACACCTACTACACATCTTTCTTCGTACCTATCCATTCATTCATTCATTCATTCATCGATCCATGCAAATATGCCTTCGTCTTGTGGGAGACTGAGTACTGTCAGTAGACGGGCGATAATGAAGGACAGGCGCGGGTAATGTAAAGTTATCCCTGCAGTGGGAATGAATGAATGAATGAATGAATGAATGAATAAATGACACTAGTGGAATTTCTTCGGATGTGTGCCGTGTAAGCAGGAGCAACGTAGTTTCTGCCAGGGAGAGAGAGTTGGAGTTGTACTGTACATGTACTGTAACAAGTATAGAAAAGGAAGACCATTATGAATGAATGTGTAATGACTAGAAAAATGGGGAAATGTGAGGTGGACTGGAAGTAGGCTGGTAAGGTAGTCTGGCTTACTATATTACTGAGAGGGGGGATCGACGTAGACTTGAGTGGCGGGTAGAAGAATTACATTAGGTCACAACTGAATCAAGGGTGGATTTGGGTATGGGTATAGTCTACTATCGTCCACCAGCTCGTTCAGCTTCAATTTGCGCTTTCAAGTCCTGCAACACGTGCTCTCTCTTCCGCAAATGGGCTTCCAACCCATCGACCTGTTCCTTGACCATTGCAATTTCATCATTGAAGCCTTTGAGACTCTGTCCCGTCTTGGCTTTGCCTTGACCATTTTCCAAATCGCGCAGCTCTCGCCTCTTGTAGTCGAGCAGCTGCTCCAGCTCGCGCTTGACGAGCGCGGGCTTGGAGTCTTCCCGGCGGCCGCCGCGCGTTCTTCGCTTTTGCGCAGCCTCTTCTACTTTGGCCATTTTGTCCTCGAGTTCCTTGAGCTGCTTCTTCAGCCGCACTTCCTCCCAGTCGGCGTCTTTGGGCGTCGAGCCAAAGTCTGTGCCTTTGGGTTTGCGCTCGCCGACGCCCAGGCGCGAGAGATATGTGTCGCCAAACTTTGCTTTTTTGCCCGTCAGCGTGTCGTCGCGCTTGTTGGTTCCCCATCGATCGGCGGCCGACTGTACGCGGTCGATGTTGTATTCGATTTTGCCTTGCTCAAAGGTCGCGCGCAGCGACGGAGGCACGGAGCGCGGTATGCGGTAGCCCTCGTGTCGGTTGTTGAGGATGTGGAGGAACGCGAGGCAGGCGTCTTTGTTGATGCCCTCTGCGCTCTTGGGGTTGACTAGGTTCCACGCGCTCCTGACGTCGGTGTCGGGGACGTCGAGACTCTCGTACAGGTCTGCCAGGGCGTCGAAGCGGATGAGGCCGGAGCGCGGGTCGCGGCTGGAGGAGTAGATGTCTTCGTACTTTTGGCGCTCGCGGGGCGCCATGTACCAGTCGAAGCCGTCCTTGAGGCCGTTGTCGTTGTCGTCGTCGTCGTAGTCTGGGCGGTCCCACTGCTCGCCGCCACCGCTGACGGCTCTTGTCGCCTGCACCAGATGCGCCTTGCTCTCGGGCACGAGCCAGTCCGGCAGCACGTGCGGCACGTCCAGCGACTCGCCGTTCATCATGTCGTAGATCAGGCGCATCGCCACGCAAAACTCCTCAAAGTCCAGGCGGCCGTCGTTGTCGACGTCGGCCAAGTCCCAAATGCGCTCCAGCTTCTGCTCCGGCAGCTGCGAGTTCTTGAGCACCGACGCCGCCTGGCTGCCGTCGAGGTGCGTCGAGCCATTGGACAGCGACGCGAAGATTTCCCAGTAGCGATCAATCTCCCATTGGGCAATTCGCTTTTCCGGCATGGCGGGGGTTGTGTTGTAAGATGTAAGATGTATAGCTAAGTTGGTGTATATAGCTACGAGTACGCGTTGATGTAAGCATGTGACGACAACGCCAAGCCGAACTAGCCGACTTGTACTAAAACATCACGAGTTAGATAGTCTTGGCTATTGTTGTTGTGTGTTCATCTTAGTCGTCATCTTGGCCATGATATCCTGCATTGCGTTTGTCTGGTGTCGGATCAGCCTCATCTCCGGCTGCTCTCCAAGCTGTCTGTCATGCTGGCCAGCGCCGGAAGATCTCGGCAATGTCACATGTCATGTTGGATTCTACCTGACGGCAGGCTACGGGTTCGTCCATCGGCCACTCGTTGTAAGATGGACTCACAGCTGATCAACGTACAGTACATCAGCGATCCACTACATCAACGGTACCAGTATTGTTGTAGGACGCGTCAGTGGCGACCACTACAACTGCTGCTGTGTTAAGCACGTTTTCAGTAACATCTCGTCTCTTCCAACTCGTTTTCTTCGACTCTTGCAATCACACGAGTCAGCCCCTATCAAATCGCATCTTCGCGTTGCCCCCTTCCATCTTCTCCTAGACTAACAACCATGAGATTCGAATGAGCAATTCTCCCTCGCCTGTAGGAGTAAGCTTTAAGTTCAAGTACAATTACACATTCCAGGTAGCGGCCGATGCCTTATACAGATTATAACAATTCACAATATTATAACACGAAAGCTTTCTTTACACGACACTACCGTAACTCTAGAGGTACTTCAACGGCAATACTCCCTCAAGACATAACTGCTGCCCGCCCATCTCTTTTCCACACTCTACCATCCTTCATCACAAAGTCAACCCGCCGCAAAGCTCCAATATCCTCCCTGACATCTCCATCAACAGCTACAATATCTGCTACGAACCCCTCTCCAAGCCAGCCAAACTTTCGACCGCACCACTCGCCGCCGCATGCCTCCCAGCCATGCAACGTCGCGGCTGCGAGAACCTCTTCAAGGGGTATGCCAGCCTCGAAGAGAAGCTCGAGCTCCCTAGCATTCTCGCCGTGCGGAACAGCTCCCGTGTCGCCTCCTGCCGCCAGCTTCACTCCCGCGTCAAATGCCGTCTTCGTCTGCGCTAGAATCTCGCCGAAAACTTTCTTCTGCGGGCCCTGGAGTGCGGCTTCGAGTACGCTCAGAGTTGGCACGAAGATGACCTTGTTCTCTTTCAAAGCTTGCAGAGCATCTGTACCTTGCCAGGGCTCAAACGCATGCTCGACGGACGTCACGCCCGCTTTTGCAGCAATCACGACAGCTTCTGCGCTTTGAGCATGCGCGGCAACAGGCGCTCTTGACGCCTTGGCTTCGCGCACAATCTCATTGGCCTCGTCTTGATTGAATTGCAGCAAGTTAGGACTGCGATCATTATACAAACCCCGCCAGCCAGGCGCATGCTGGATATCTGGCTCGCCGGGCCACGCGCTCTCTGGAAATCTTAGAGCACGTTTCCGGTAGTCTGCGTAAAACTTGATGATGTCGGCGCCTGCGCCGAGTCTTCTGCGCACGGCGGCTCGCACGCCCACGATGCCATCGCACGGGTCGGAGAGGCGGGGTGTATCGACACCGTTGTTGATGCGGCTTTCGATGCGGATCTCGTAGCCTCCACTGCTTGCTAGCGCTTCTGTGGCGCAGAAGATTCTGGGTCCTGGGATCAGACCGCGATTGACAGC
Source organism: Septoria petroselini (assembly GCA_022559915.2). NCBI lineage: Eukaryota > Fungi > Ascomycota > Dothideomycetes > Mycosphaerellales > Mycosphaerellaceae > Septoria > Septoria petroselini. The sequence goes on along the minus strand of JAFJTQ020000104.1, from coordinate 16,397 downwards.
ATTTCGGACGTGGACGTCTGCGTCGCCGGCTGATTCGGTGCCTAGGTCACGGTAGGTGGTGAAGCCAGCTAGTAGTGCAGCGCGGCAGTGGTTCGTGGCTCGGATTATGCGTTCGACAATGCTCTCGTCGCGCTCTTGGTTGAGAGAAGGTGTCTCAGCGTAAGGGTGAAGGAAAATGTGGGTATGTGCGTCTACCAAGCCTGGCAGCACGCATTTTCCACGCAAGTCAATGTCTGATGTCTCGTCGATGGTTAGAGGCGTCGAGTGCTTGCGTTTGTAGATGTGCGCGACAAGACCGGTGTCGCTGTCGACGACAATGGTGGTGTTGTCGACAAAGGATTTGGTTTTGGAATCGAAGAGACAATCTGTGTGGATGCGAATGGTTTTGTTCTTGACTGATTTGAGGACCATCTTGGCTATGAAGCTTGATGTCTGAGACGGCAGAGCACCTATCGCGGATATGTTGTAGCTGATCGACAGGTAGGATTGGCTTTGACGTCAGGAGTACGAGTTCCCGAAGTCTGCCGAAGACTGCTCGCGAGCCATGGCAGGCCTCAGCAAGCACCAGTACGCAGGCAAGGGGAGTGGAATCTGAGTTCGTCCCAGGAGCGTTTCAGGAAGGGCATTCAGTCGGCATGGGAGGAGCTCTCGAACAAGATTGACGTAGTACTAAAATCCAAGACGACTGCACAAGTAGATTAGAGGTAGCGAAAAGGAGGTCAGGTAGCTATGAATCCTCTCCCGACACTCCTACTCGCCCACCAGCCTTCCGCCCGCAACCTCGCGATTCCCAAGCACAGGCTCCGACCACTCGCCTTTCAGATAACACGCCGCGCCCAGAAACGTCGCTCCTACACACTGCTCCTCCTGCGCGCACGAGTCGATGCAGAATGTAAGATTTTCTGCATCGAGAGTCTGGATGTTGCCACCGCTGTGGTCGATGCCGCATTCGATTGTAAAGGATTTGTTGTTTGTTGTATATGCTGTGCCATTTGAGGCCGGGCAGCGGAGAGATGCTGTGGATGCGGGGATGGAGGAGGAAGATGTGCCGGTCGAAGATGTGGTAGTCGAAGGGGTTGCTGATGCTGTGGTGCTGCTTGTGGTCGTGGGGCCTCGGTCATCATCGTTGCTGGAAGATCTCGTGCCTAGGCCGACACCGAGACCGACAGCTAGAGCGCTGAGTGCAAGCACAGCAACAGCGATGCCTACCCAAAGGTATAGTTTCCGTCTTGAGGTGGCCGCAGTACTGCTGCCGCGGGCTCCGATTTGTCGTGTTTCCGACTCGGCATCAAATCCACTCTTGTGCTGCTGCGATGCGACTGGCACTGACACATCTCCTACTCCTCCAACTTGTGACTTCTCCTCCTTGTATTCAGTGGGTGGGTTGTCCGGATGATTTCTGTACCATCTTGGCGGCATGTAATTCTCGTCGGCGTAGTACCCTGGATTGTTTGCCGGGACTACCTCGGGAGCATCAGCGCCATCGCGAAAGGTGACGACTTCAGGTGAGCGGTCCTCGTGTGGTCCAAGGTAGACCTCCGGATAGCTCAAGTCGATCTCGCGTTGTAGTTGCTGGTCTGCGCTCAGAGGGCTGACAACGTATGAGCCTGTGCTGTCTGTTGTGCTTCTCAAGTCGCCGGTATTCTGCGGCGACACCAAGGGCTGGCTGATCTCTCGTTTGGCGAAACTCTCTGACATGGCGGGTCTGACGCTGGAGGGTGATTCAAGACCGAGTTTGGAGTCAGTCGTGGGTCGCATTCCACGCCCAAGCTTTGTCTATTGTGGTCTCCATTCCGAACAAGCGCCAAGGGAACTCCAGTTTGGGAATGTTCTTACCTCCTACGCCAAGCACGGAGACTATACTGTTGGCACACGGGTATAAACTCCTCTGAGACCATCCTTGATGTACCGCCTGTAGCGGGAAGCGAAGAGCAAAACTGCTGAGAGGAAGCTAAAAGCCACAAAGTATGTGAAGAATGCACCATAGGCTTCGCGATAGGTGCCAGGCCTGGATCTGGAGCGGCCTGACAGACAGACTTGATCAGATTCATTGTCTCCATTGATTGCGGAAACGCACACATCCAGCTCAGCACTGCCTCGCGTTAGTCGAAGCACCTTGATTTCTATGAGAACGATCATCACTTACCTGGTCTCTGCTCCCTTAGGCAGAGCCACGGATTGTTCAGATGCATTACCCACAATACCACTCGTGTGGCCATCGATGTACACCAGGTAGCCGGCTGCGTCCTCGCTCGGCTTCCACTTCATGTGGATAGTGGTACCATTCACCATTTGTGACTCCAGTGCCGATGGCGCTGATGGTTTATGAACCGCACCTGGGAGCACTGGCTTCGCAGGGGTGTAGAAACTCCGACCCTCTGGACTCGTCCACACTGCCACTCCGACGTCCATTATCGATCCGACTACGCTGAACTGTCCAGAAGGCATACCTTCAAGCGTTGCGGAAAGCTTGCGTGTCCCTGCTGCAACCTCAACTGTCGTTTTCCTGCTGCGGAACAATATGTCATACTGCGTGATGTTCCATTTGCTTGCTTCCTTGGGCGGCGACCAGCTGACGCGGAAGCCTAGATTCGTCGGTGTGATGAGCACATTCTCTGGAGGTGGACTCGTGCTCCTGTCTGATTCCGCGCTGACAGACTCAGACCAATCTCCGCATCGTCTGCCCAAGCACGAGCGGACTTGATACTCGTATCGAATGCCAGCATGTGGGAGGATTGTCTCCGTGCGGTTCGCTTGGACCTTGAAATCCGTGATCCACTCCCCGTTGCCAGTACGTCGCCGAACATGAAAGTCAGTAATTCCAAAGGGGCGGTCCCAAGTAAGCTTGATCCCCATCGTGCTGCTTGCGGCTCGGACATTAGTAGGCGGCACGACAGGTCGCTCTGTCCACGTGCTGGGGATCGCGACAGGCTGCTGTCCGATTGAGAAGTGCTCGATCAACGTCTTTGAAAACGCGTGTGCAATCTGGTAAGCTCCGAGCTCATTAGGATGCAGACCATCGGAAGTCGACGTGCAGTTTCGATCTGGCCCACAAGTATAGACTGCAGCAACCTCAACATGATGTACTGGAGATTGGGGGGTGCTCCAACTTTCGTAGGTTGAATTCAATAGCCCGTTATACGTCGTTGTACGACCGTCGAGATCAGAGTCGCTATACGCTTCGCGGACCACGTTGCCGACGTTGAATTTGATGCTCGGATTCACCTTTCGCGCACCATCAATTAGCGCTTTTTGGCTGACGATCAACTCCTCTGGTCTAGCACCTCCCCATGACAGATCGTTGAAGCCGAGCAAGATCAGAAGCATGTCAGGTTTGTACTCCGCGACACGGTCCTCGATGTGCAGCTTCACTCGGTCAGCGCGATCGCCCGACGTCGCGAAATGATGCGGATCGAATGCTTTCGACGCGTCTTTGGCGTAGCCCCACTCGATGCGAGGAAACGAATCAACGGAATCGTATCCGAGTGCAGGGTCCTCCAAGAGTCGCGGTGGCTGCGGCGGACCGTCTGGTGCTGGTGCACATGTTCCTGGCGATGTCAGCTACCATCTCACGACATACAACCTGTTCTCGGCTTACCAGTGTATGGCCCAACAAACTTGAACGGGGTCCCGCTGTCTCGGAGCCATTCCCACATGCGGTATCTCCATGTGTAATCTGCTTCATGGCCGTGTGTGATGCTGTCGCCGACAAACATTAACTTGAGAGGTTCTGCCTCTGCCAAATTTCTTTCCGCAGCTCCAGGTGGCAAGATCTCACGTGCTGTAGACGTTGAAGCCGTCGCGATGCTGGCGGTCAACGCCAAGAACCTGCATATCTTCATGGTGATGTCGAGCTTCTAGCATTTCCGCCTGTGACTTGGACAGGCAGCTGTACTGTTGCTTGCACCGTAGAATCGTCAAGGGGGCGGCCGGATCGATGTTGTGGTCCGGTCTGGCCCGCCAAGAGGAATGAAAGAGTGGTAAATCGCCGAGGCAGGCGTTGTGCCGCGAACCTTAGACCGCAGTGGATGATTCCATCTTCGACCTACCTGTTTTGCCATCTCATGTCGGCGCCTTCAACAGAGCGGCGTAACGTCGAGAGGGAGCTATACACGCCCAGGATGGAGAGCCACCTGTCCTGCATGCAGCACGACAGCACGGCGGGCAACATGCTTTAGCCGTGGTCGAATGAACAGACATGGTTCCATTTGCGCCTCCCAGCGTTCGCAAGGATAGACCTCGTTGCATTATTTCATGGGCAATGGGCTGTTGAATTGTGGTGAGAAGGAGGAGGTGAAGTGCAGAAAACAGACCAAGTTTTTGCAGTCGATCTAAGACGACAAGGATGGCTCGGACCTATACGAGGCATACGAGTCGTACAGAAACACCTCATCCCCTTGATCATCCACCATTCGCATACTGTACAGCACATGTGGAGAGTGAGCTGGGCTCGGTCGTCCGCGCTGAGCACATCCACCTCCCTGCTCGTGAGAGACCGCAGGATCGGCCGGTGAGACGTGGAGAACGGTTCGAGTACGATGTAAGTCCATGTAAATCTGCATGGATGGAAACGATTTAAATGCGGCGAGCTCAGAGCTGTAGACATGTAGAAGATCATCACTACGACTCGAGTGCGGCGTGGTAGTGGTAGCCTGATGACGCGGCTCAAGGTCTTGGCGTTCAACAAGTGAATGAATCGAGTGAACAGTTGCCAGCTTCCATCCACTGTCAAATGCCACTCGAAACAAGTAGATGGCCCTTCATGCCATCAAAACCGCTTTTGTATGAGAAGCAGGAAGCTGACTCCAGGTAGGCGCGACGAAGGCCACCTTCTCGTTCTCGAGTTCCAAGCGCAGAGCAAACAACAGCAACAACAATAACCGCACACATTCGCGACCAACATGCTCTCTCTGCCGCTGATTCCACCGCAAGAGGACCACTCGGCCTTTCTCCGCACGACATATCGCCCGCGCGCCGAGTCGCCGCCGCCTTCCCAAAACGCGCCGAATGCACAGCACACACACCGCGAACGGCAGCGACGCGATGATGAGCGGAAGCTGCACCACGCGCGCAGTCCGCTGGCGCTGCTGGCCGCCGACGAAAACGCGATCGAGACGCGTAAAAACGCGGTGCGCATGTTTGGCTCGCAGTGGATCCGTCCGCCCGGCGTGCCCAAGACGCTGCAGGCCATGAACGAGGAGCTGGCCGAGCGCCTGGAGCAAGAAGACCTCGAACGGCAGGAGCGAGGCCTGATGGACATGCAGGCCCAGCAGCAGCAGGCGGAAGCAGAAGCCGAGGCCGAAGAGCACGCTGCAGCCGAAGAAGCCGGCGAGCTGGGGGAGGAGCGCGACCTCGACGACGACATTCCCGATGCGGACGCTTCAGCCGCGGACGTCACGTTCAACGAGGACAGCATGGTGGAGGGAAGTCATGTGCTGCTGGAGGACGACGAGGATGCACAGTACGCGAACATGGAAGAGGCCGAGTTGACCGGCGCCGCGCAGGACGAGGAGGATCTGGGCATGGAGATGGAGCGCGACTTGGACGACTCGGTGCCAGAGGCGGGCAGCTATCAACATACCGATTCGGAGCTGGAAGACAGCGACTCCGACTCGGAGCTCAGAGAGTCGTTCATCGCACGACCGGCGCCCTCTTCGGCAAGAACGAGAACGCCAGCGACGGCCGAGCGATCCATGGTACAGCCGCCCATCACGGGCCTCCAAGACAGGATGAGAGCGCATGTCGCAGCTGCAGACTCGCTGACGCGCAGTCCCGGGAGTTTGCTGCTGTCGAGTTCGATACTGGACAGCTCAATGGTGGCGGGGAGCAGTCCGGTCGTGCAGCGATCGAACAATGGAGCCAGATCACGGACGGGGCGTGGGAGGAGAGGCAGGTATAGTTGAGTATCATACGCAGTATTGACACATCTTCCGCATCGCTTTCACAAGTAGCACGTCGCCAGTCTCAGGGGTCACACTGGTGAACGTTGCAGGTCAAATGTGGCATAGACCATGCGCCGAATGTTGGGCGTACCCGAACTGGGCCACAGGGAAGCCTGCTTGAGCTGGAACAGTCCAAAATTTTGACTTTCAAGACGACCACATAAAAGAACGACCACCAAGGATATTAGACCCTTAGCCGGAAGTCCTGATGGTGGTCAGCAACTGAGGCCGCGCCGTCATGCAGATGCTGACCAGCACAACCTGCAAGCTCGATAGCGCTGTACATAGGCTTTAAACAGTCCATCTCTTCGAATCAGAATGGCGCTGACTGAAAAGCGTAGTAAGTTTCTCTCTTCGTACCAAAGCTCAAAAGTTGAGGACAAGGCTGAGCTGGAGCCTCAAGACATAAGTACTACCACGATGCCCTCTGTGTATCTTTTTTCCGCGTGCACTACCACAACATCTCAAGCAGACTACAGCATCTCACACTTCACCACAATATCTCAGCACGCCACAGCTCCGTCAGCACACTCCAAGCCATTCAGTTCTCAAGAGACCACCACCTCCACCAATCGACACGCAAAAATGGCCCACAAATACGCACAATTCCAGTACTACTCCGCCGCAGTGGCCTATTCCACCCCGCAATACTATCATCCCGTGCAGGTGGATGAGTCTTTCTCGGTGGTCAAAATTGCAGGGGTGACTTTCACCCAACGCAATCACATGATCCCAAGGCCCCGAAACCCTACCAACACGCGTCTTCGCCCACGACAATCCTACCTGGCAAGACAGTATGCTCGTGCTGGCCAACAGCATGCTCTTCGCTACCACCATTTTGATGTGGAGGGGGAAATAAAGGAGGTGAGGCCTTGGCTCCGGGGGCTGGATTTGAGTGTTGGTGGGGCGATTATGGCGAAACGGATGGAAAGGGAGGGGATTTGGGAGGGCATGGCTGGGGGGATGAAGTGGTTCGATGGGGAGTTTAGTGCTGAGGTGGATGGGGAGGAGGATGATGGGAAGAGTGTTGTGAGGTATGAGCTCGAGGAGGATAAGGACCACCCGGGCAACGGGGAGGAAGTCGAGAGGGTGGGTGGTGGAGAGCGGGACGGGGAGCGTGGCGCATTTTGGAGGGTCAAGGACCAGGTGAAGCGCACCACGCGAGCTGTTCTCACCGCGGTCCGGTGCCGTGTTCTTGCTGCGAGGACGAGGGAGGCGTAGCTCTCTCCCTGAAGGCGGCACTAGCCGCGCTACGAGGGCGACGGACATGTAGATTACCTCTGTGATAAGTTGCAGAGTGATGATGATGACGGACAGACAGACGCATACAACAACTTCCAATCCCAACGCAGACATCAAAAATTATTCAAAATTCTAATCATCACATCAACATGACGGCTAACCCAGCTGCTAGAGATCGCGATGATAGCCTGGACGCGGAGATCATGACTCTATACCACGTCGAGCTTGAAGAATCCAACATTCCGACGGCCATTTACGAGTCTAGGACCCAGCTCAAGGTACAGATTCGAGACCCTGGGGTATAGGCGGAGGTTTCCATGTCTGCACTCCACATCGCACGCTGAAGGTGCCTGGCCAATTGACGAGGACCACCGTTGGCTGGTCGCACGAATCAGCTAAACGATTCGAGAACACTGAACTGTTCTCGACCACTGACAGTAACTTGGACATGTAAACAGATTTTGCAACGTGATCTGGCTGAGTGATGGGCGCTCCAACCGCAAATGTGCACGGGTGCCGGTGCTTCACCTTCCCAGAGTCTAGTTTCCGCCGGACTCCGTTGTGCTTGATGCCGCCTTCACGATCGTCGACGGCCTCATGACCCTGGCTCGGGAGCTCTGAGCCTGCTCTTCGCTTTCGTGAAGACAGGACTGTAGGCTGTGCACTTGTAGCCGGCCCAGCAGTCGCTTGCGATGAGCTGGAAGAGGAAGATCTAGTGTTTGGAGACCCATCTTGGGACTGTAGCCCATCGTTAAGATGGCGCTTCTCAAGAGGCTCGGCGAGTTCTTCGTCGTCGTCATTGTTGTCGTCGGAGCCACTGTTGACGCCCATTCCCATGTCCAAGCTCAAGGACTGCGTTTCCCACGCTCGTACACATTCATCGCTGTCCTCAGACAAGCGATCTTTGGTGGGTTCCGTGCTCTTCAGCATATACTCGGCGCGATCGTTGAGTTTCTCGACCACCGCGGAGAGCTCCTAAAATGTGAAGAGCTCGCCTTGGCTCCAAGTCTGCTTGATCGAAGTTGCTCTTCGATCTTGACATTGTTACATAAATTAGCTGTTGACTTCACGCATTTCGACGAGTACTGAGGGAGTGGCCTCGTCGTAGGAATCAACCCATTTTCGTCCGAACAGCCGTGGTCAGGATTAACATCTAAACGCTCAGAGGTAGTGAACAGAGGGACCAGAGTCCTCTTCCGCAGTATCGAGTTCCACTGTTTGTCCCGCTTTGCCCAGGCGTGAACTTGTTCTCGAAGTGGCCACGCCTTCTTCTGGATGCAGTACGGATGTGTCTATTTATATTGTCTGGACGGCCGAACGACTTTGAACAGTACCGGCAAGCCAGTCGTTCTGCCTTTAGGTGTACCGATTGCATGTGTCGATCAAGATCCTTCGAATACGTGAACACCCTTGCCACGCAGGTTCATGGCACTGATTTTCACGCCGAGACTTGACCCTGTGCGTTTCCCCATGTTGATGAAGACTGGCTGGTAAGGAGAATCGAGCGGTGCACGTTGAACACTGAGACTGGTGTGGGAGCCTTGCCAGGTCAATACTGCTCCTCTGGCGTTGCGTGCTCTCTCTGAAGGAGCTCGAGGCGTCTCGCACGCGATCCATGAAGTGCCGCCCCATCTTGGCTGAGAAGTCGACCGTTCGGTATCCAGGTAATTTTGAGATGCACGAGGCATCAACGTAATTTTGGTATATCCGGCGACTAACGCTGTCAATGGTCGACTTGAGAATCTGTGACGAACATCCTGTTAAGCTCGTTTGGGTTCGATTGAGTTGAGATATTTTATCTTGACCAAGTCATCGGGTGGAAAGCCAATGCTGTGTTCGTATTGGCAGATGATATGTGGACCTTGGTTCTAGTTGCTAAAGACTCGCATGCAATTCCAGGTACAGTCTTCCACAGCAGATCATTCCAAGCAAGATTTGTTGTACAAAGCACTTGCCGTGGTTGCTGGCAAGGGCAGAATATCTAGTAGCAGGAATAGTCCACAAACAACACGCGGACCACCTTCACACCGAGCATCGAGCAACTCGCAGACCAGCTCGATACCAACCATCGCTCGACTCATCAACCACTCAACCATGAGCTCCCATCCCTCAAGACTCCCAAACACACAATCCAGCTCGAAGCCAAGCCAAAGCTACCAAACCTCGCCGAAAAGCATGGCAAGCAGTCCCTCGCACGCGACCACGCAGAATGAGCATACGTCCGAATCAACTGGAGCCGTGGATGCTTGGAGCAAGCGCATGCACACAAGGTTGCAGGACATTTTCCATGGCGTCGGAGCTTGGGCTGGCCGAGGAAGATGACGTCCAGGACGGAACGAATTGGCAGGCTTGAAGGAACGATCGAGCGAGGATGGGATGCCGCGAGGTTGCGGTGCTGCTTGATGTACTGCAGAAAGTCCGAAGAAGATGGCGGCAGTCGAGTTTAGCCGACGAACGTCTCGAGACTGTTGGGGTGATGGAGAGAGGCAAGAGCAGACCAGAGTCTGACGCCTGGAGAAGAAATCAAAGTCCATTGCTACCACGAACGCGACACTACAACCTCACATGATATTCCTCGCTTTATCAACCCTCCCGACCTCCCCCTCCCTCGCGCTCTTCAACAACCTCCTCGTCTCATCTCTCTGCATCTCCACCTTTTCCTCAAGCCTCGCCTCGCCATTCCACTCCTCCACTCCTCCCAAATACCTATATACAACCCGACTATCCAAGCCCTTACAATTCTCGTCCTGTGCCGCACCCTCATAAACCCCCAGTCCCACCTCTCCCAACGCCAACTTCGCTCCAACCCGCTCCGCGGCCTCAACCGCAAGCCCGAAATCCTTCTTCATCAACTCCACCCGAAAGCCCCCTTCATACCCCCGACTCGCCGGCGCATCTGGACACAGCCCCGGAACAGGATTCCAGTCGTCGCAAATCGCCGACTGCGCCGTCGACGTATGCCAGATATTCGCGAGCACTCTTGGATCCATTCCACTCCGGATCCCGATATTCATCGCTTCGGAAACCGCGATAGCAATCAAGCCGGAGCAGTAGTTATTCGTCAGCTTGGCCGTCAAGCCGAGACTCGGGCCGCCGCAGGGGAAGATGGCGTTTGGATTGCCCATGTGGGAGAGCAGCGTTTTGAGGAGAGGGAGATGCGGGTCTGTGATGGGACAGCCGAGCATGAATGTCAGTGTGGCGGCTTGAGCGCCTTTGACGCCGCCGGAGACAGGGGCGTCATAAAAAATGGCGGAGGGGTGGGCGTTGGAGACGGCTTCGCGTACAGCGAGGGACGATGCGGTGTCGATTGTGGAGCAGTCGATGAGGATTTTCGTGGCGAGCGGCGAGAGGAGGACGCCGGTGGAGGGGTCGAGGTAGACGGATTCGACGTGAGAGCCTTCGGGAACCATGGAGAGGATCACGTCCTGTTGTTCGCAGGACAGTGTTAGCACGCATAGCTGGAATGGCGCTGAGCTGTTGGCAGGCGACGTCGGGCGTAGCGTGTGCATACGGACGTATCTGCCACCTCCTTTGAGCTTGAGCAAGCGTGTACTCTGTCTCCTCCGCCCTCTTTCACGAACATTTCCACGTTACCCTGCAACACATCGTACACATAGAACTGGGTGTTTTTTTCCATCTTCTTCACCAGATTGAGTGCCATCGGGTAGCCCATCAAGCCGAGGCCGATCCAGCCGATGGATCTCGGTGGAGCCGCCATCTCAGCAGCTTGATCAATGGCACAGACGATGTATGCAGATGAGTAGTCTAAAGTCTTGCGGCTGACGTCGACGTTTCATGGTCGCGTCTTAAGGCACGCGTAAGGAGGGGTAACCCCGCGACAGCGTCCGAGCTCGGAAGCTGGAACTGACGTCGACCTTCTCCAGGATCGGCGGCTGTCGACCAAGTGCAATGACAGGAACGGACTGTTGTCCGGCTTTGACAATGCTTCAACCCAGCTCAGTCATCGTAGTATCATTGTCTTGCTGAACCGTGCCGTTCTGCTCGGGCGCAGATCCTTTGGTCCCACGGGGAGTCTCGATTGCTTTCATAACGGCATCTCCATCCTCAGGCCCAAGCACATTGTCCAGGATGTTATGCGCAGCCTCGGCGGTTTCGTCCTCGATGCCCGCCTCGAAGCAGAGCTGCTCACTGAATGCAACTCGCGTCAGGCTGATGAGAAACTTGTGATAACCTCCGTGCACGGAGTGCAGCTTCGGCACAATATCCACATCATGGGTCCGCAACAAGTGGTAGAGCATACGCACTACCATGTTGATTGACTTTACAATCAGATCGTGGGCTTTCATTTGATCCTCGGAACTGGGAGTCAAGTCGACAGTAGGCCGCACGTGGTATAGACGGGCCATCTGGGCGTCGAGAAAGCGCACAAACCTGCCAATGGCACTCCGCTGTTGCACCAGAAGAAGTCCTCCATGATCCGTGTGACACATCCCGCGGAAGACTCTCATGACTTCCAAGCGTAGCTCCTGTATCTCCTCAGTACTGTATGGTTCCTCGTCCTTCGGTGCTTCGGGCAGCTCGAAGAGCAAATTGGTCAGTCGCTCGACAGTCGCTCGCTCGAAATCGCGCTGCTTGGCGCTGTCCTTGGCAATGACTCCGAACGTGAGCTGCCGCGCTGACGTTGCGAGCATCTGCAGCACGGCAATGATCTGACTGACGGGTTGTGCTTTGCCGAGCATCTGCAGGGTGAAGGCGAAGTCGATTGTGCCCCAGAAAACCTCGACTTGATCGGCTGTCAGGGATGCTGCGGCGCACAGAGAATGCAGGAACTCCATGACTCTCTGCACATCGAGCTCTTCGGCTAGTTCCTCAAAAGCTTTTGTGCCTATGCTCGCGGCAACAGTCGGATTCTTTGGCGCCCGCGAGACGGGTACAGCAATGAAATCGATGGTGCGGCTGCAGAGTGGAATCGCTTCTTCAAGCAGTCGAACCTTGACAGATGCTCTTTCGGCGCATAGCACAAAGGAGAGCATGTCCAAGATGAGGTAGAAGGGTGCAAAGTGCTTGTCCTCCAGACATTTTGACCAGAGTTTGAGGAGTGCTCGTGATACAACAAGGGGTAGAGAATCTTCATTGGCAGCTGAAGGATGGGAGATGTCGTGGAAGAAGATAGAGGAGAGTGTTTTGCCAGGTGTCGAAGGAAAGCTGTACTTAGCTAGAGATTCCACAATTGCTTCGTGGCCTTCGTGCGGACAGTGGTTCAGGATGAGCTGCATGAACTCATACCTAGTGTCCTGTTTGACAACGACACGTTCGGGTGCGTTCGAGCCAAACGATGCCGCGCTCTGCTCGGTGCTCTCTGTCCGAAGAGCCTGCGGCGGCTGCTGCGTAAAGGACAATGCCACCGGACTGTCGTGTGCCGGCCTCTTACGCTTTGCACCAGCCTTTGGGGTCTGATCACCTCTCGACCGCTCTCGGTGGAAGCTCCGACTTGGACTGGCCATGCGCACTTCGTCATCGTCGAAGCCATCACCACGAACACCTTTTCGACCCTTTCGAGGAGTACCGAGCTGCGTGCTTTTGGCGCGACTGGGACCATTGATGGTCTTGGTACGCTCCGTCTCGCGCGCGAGGTCGTGCTGCAGGAAGCGATTGTCGGTCTGCATCTTCTCCCGCTCCTTGCGCTGTGCCTCGAGCTCTGCCTTTGCCTTTGCCGCCTCGTCTGCGTGCAGCCGCTGCATGACTGCAATGCGCGCCTCGTACTGCTTCGCAAGCCTGTCCTGATTGCTGCGCACAATGGCAATCTCGCCGGCTTTGACGCGAGCGTCCTCCCGAGCCTGATGCTCTGATTGTCGGAGCCTGGCCTGTTCCGCCTCAAGCTCTGCAATACGCGCGTGCATCGCCGAGAGATCCATCGAAGGGCCTGCCCGTGCTGCTTCCGCGGGTGGTGCTTGCGGCCATTGCCCCATAACCAGGCCGGTCCCCAGCTCCTCATCGGCAGCAGCAAAAGCAGCAGCAGTCTCTGGATCGAGCACCGCGCGACTCGCACCATGTCTCGAAGTGGGACGCAGTGGCTGCTGTAGTGGTCTGCTGGGAGCGAGTCTTGAGGCGGGCTGGATGACCATGGACGGCTCGTCCAGGTCAATGACATCCTCGTCGTCGTAGCCGTAGTCGGATGATGGCGGACGCGGCGCACTTGCCGGCGGAGCGCGTGGCACTGCTGCCTGGCTCGTTGAACGCGACTGCGTGGGAGGTCGCCACGGCAGGTTCTTATTGGCGCTGCCTGGGCGATTGAGGCTCGCAGCGGTGTGCGCTTGCTTCTGCCTGCGCAAGGGTGGCGGAGCATTACCCCCTGGCGGTGGTGGCGGTGCTTGCGTCAGTCGCGGAGTCTGGGTGCTGTGCAGGACGGCGTCTTCATCGAGCTTCTGCAGCGCATCGAGCGGAAGGGCGGCCAGGGCGTCGTCGCTGAAGAACTCGTCGTCGTCGTCCATGGCGGAGCTCGACAGCGGCCATGTCCTCGGCGCGGCCAGCACCAACAGACACAAATGTGGTGTTGTCGAATCGTTGCACAGCGAGACACGAAGCTGACGCGAAAGTTGCACCGAGACATCTCCGAACATGTCGATCTGCTTATGTAATCTCCGAAATGCTTGGCAATCGACCTCTATGGTTCGGACTGGTTCTGGTCCTCCCAACTTTCCTCCACCTGCACCACACAAACCCTTCCATTTCTTCCGGCTCAAGCACGTCAGACCGACAGCTGGAATGTCTCACCTTGACGTTCTCCCTTCTCCGGTTTCTCGCCCGCCCATCGATACTTCATCGTCCTCATGTTCTGGTACCGCTCCTCCATGCGGTGTTCGCTCTCCGCCCACGCTCTCCGCTGCTTGGCGGAGACTTTCGATGTCTTGAGGGGCTCCTTGAGCCCTTGGTGGCTTTCGCTTTTGCTGCGAAGCTTGTTGTGTAGTTTGGCGCAAGTCTTTTCCACAAAGCTTGCGAGGTGGCTGACTGGAGTCATGTTGGCTTGGTTGATGCTGCTTGAGGTGGGATGTCTTATGATTTGTTGATGTGAGATGTGCTTGCTTCTGTTGGAGGTTGTGGTGCTCCAAAAGAGACAGGCAGTCTGTAGTATTAATACCATCGCAGAGAACAGATTGACCTTGGAGCACCGCAAGCTGACCAGTCATCTTAGACGTGATGCTTACCAGCCTCGAGTGGGTCCATACCACTCAATTGAACCCTTTGGCGATGAGTTTTGACAAAGCTCAAGCAGCCCCAAGCGGAACCTTCAAATTATCTCCACACAAGATGCGATGGCCACCTCTCGCCAGCCTGAGGTATGCTGGGAAGCCTTTTGGCCCACACACGGTAGTCCAGTTCGCCCACACGCCTTCGCCACGCAAACGGCATGTCCACAGTGAGGGTCATCAACCGCAAACTGGATGTTGCACATTCCACAAGACTGCTCCCATCGTGTCGTCATCCAAGACGCATTCGCTATCGGTGTTAAAGTTGTGCTATCAGCGGTCATACTTGAGGCAGTATCGCAGTTTCAACGGCAAAAGCGGCGAGAGAGCACGCTGGCGGGAGTTCGCGAGGCAGCACGCGTGTCTCGCACAAAGTCCAGATATTGGGAGGCATGTGACATCGCAGCGGACAGTGGATTGTGCCGCTCGATCCCAAGATGTTCGTCACGGAGACGAAAGAGTCCAGAATCACCGGTGTGACCGCAGACGATAGCTCTTCGGTTTCCAAGTACTTCGCTTCGCCGCGTGTCTTGTTCAGGCGCTCCATTTGAAGTCGAGCACACCGATCAACATTGTATTCTTGATCGCGATGCTTACCGATACCGAGCGCGCCATCGATGAAGGTGGCAATTGAGTTCGTGTCGGAGTGAATCTTGTAGCAAGGTCGCCGAATCGCTGATTATGTATTGAGCGGGAGTGTTGTGCAAGCTAAGCGTGTCCAAAATCTAAGACTGCACATTCTGCCAGTCTGGAAAAGCTGGAACAGTGAATTCGAAGAACGTAATATGCTGCAGAATGATCTGTTCTTTTTCAGGAGATCGGATCCTATCAAGAGGTTTTCAAGGCTGGTCGTCACTTGACCGTGGCTTCCGTAGGACAATCTCAGGCGCTGGAAAGACTATTCTGGTCAGCCTGGTGGCAGTCGGTAGGGCGTTCTGGCTAGCTTTGACGTCGCCGGGCTTCTCCAGCAAGCTTATACTCTTCGGTATCGCCTTCAAAATTTGCTCTTGGCGACTATAGTACCAACAATGTGACCCGTGTATAACCGTGCGAGGCTTTGGTGATCACGTTACTTAGCGATAGCAATGGCAAAGGGTAGGGTTGAAGATGTCGTGAAGCGTGGGCTAGGGAAGTCCCATAGGAAAAGTCGAAGCAAGTCAGGTCTTATCCTAACGTGCTTGATAAGCGAGTGGGTCAGACATGCGGATGGGTCACTCTTCGTAATTCCATCAACTCTCAACAACAACGCGTCGTTCTATCACAACACAGTGACTATGAATCAATCCGATGAAGCCAAAATGGTGCAGGCTATTTAGGCCTATAATTCCAGCCAATTTCGAAGTGTCAGAGCCGCTGCAGCCGCCTACGGTGTATCAAACACTACCCTAACTCGACGCCTTGCTGGCTAACGCCCTAGAGCCTCTATACCTCTATATAACCGAGCCCTAACACCTATAGAAGAGGAGGTAGTTCTTTTAAAGGTTCTAAACCTTAATGCTAGAGGATACTCCCCTACGTAGGACACAATAAGAGCATGGGCCTTATTAATTACTATTATATAGTTAAAACTAGAGGTTAGAACTTAGAGTTAGGTAGGTATATAACTTTATTAAGAGGCATCCTAAGCTAGAGACGCGTATATTAAGGAAGTTATTAGTATAGAGGGTAAAGAACGAGGATCTATAAGTAATAGTAGACTAGTTTAGACTAGTTTATAATATAATTAACTTCTATAGGATCTACTAAGATTATATCTATAACTTTAATAAGAGTAGCTTTAGGATAGGCTACTATTAGAATATAATAGTTATTATAGCTATAGAACGTAAGTAACGTCCTAAGGCTCTAGTTTTAGACTTAACGTAGTAGATTATAGTTATTACTACTATTAATTACTAAGGGTAGTTATAATATAATATAAAAGTCTTTTAATTCGCTATTCTACTCCTATCTATAGGATAAGTAGCTCGCTCTATTCTTACTACTAGAGGGTAAAAGCCTAAGG
>JAFJTQ020000103.1:0-59894 GCA_022559915.2 Septoria petroselini | reverse complement strand
CCTAACCCTAACCCTAACCCTAACCCTAACCCTAACCCTAACCCTAACCCTAACCCTAACCCTAACCCTAACCCTAACCCTAACCCTAACCCTAACCCTTTATTATACCTAGGCCCTTTCCTACCTTTACGACGACCGGAACTTCTAAACTTTAATACGATACTATAGTACTAATACTTGCGCTATCGGAACAAGAAGAATACGACGTTACTTTAAAGACTATAAGTATGCTTTCTATACTAATCTTGGCGCGAATTTTGCCTAAAAAATCCTAAACTTAAGTACTAAACCGGTCTCTAGAGTAGGTTTAATATATACTCTTAGTCTATTATTTGATCGAGAACTTATATCCTACTAGTCTAAATCCTTTTAAAGTGTCTAGGAATAATCTTTAGGGTCTATATAGTCTAATTATAACGTACGAAGCTAATCGGGCTTCTAGGGACCCTAGTACTATAGCCTATCTCTAAAACCCTAAGGCTAGAGGTCTTAATTTTAAAACGACGATAACTAAATAATAAAATAAGCTTTTAATAGAAACTAAAGACGTAGTTATAGTATTTCGACCCTAAGGAATCTAAATCTATAATAATATTTCTAAAAAGTTAAAGTTTAGTTAGGTTCGCCCGCTCCTAAAACTACTATCTATAATTTTAGCCGAACCGGCTACTTTTACTTAACCGAATCTAGCTTTACCTAGCTAAGATATATATAGCCTATATATTAGAGAAGGCGCGTTCCTAGAACTAGTATATACTTCTTCTTAGAGAAATTAGGGGAGGAAGAAGGAAACTATAACTACTCTAAAAGAGTAGGAGACGTAGAGTAGCGTTAAGGGAGGTAGTAATCCTAGTCGGGACGTTCTTTAGAGCGACTAAAACTATATAGTAGATATAGCGCCCGTAATCTAAGGATATCTAGATAGTAGTTAACCCCTTATAATATAGACGAAGTATATTAGGGAGCGGAGGCGAATCGCGATATCCCTTAGAAATAGTACTTAGGTTATAGTATCTAGTAGTTAGGGATATATATACCTCGTCCGTTACCTAGGAGGCCTATAGAGTAGATAGAATCGTAGACGTTCGGAAGTAGACTAGGTTACTAGGCTATTCTATCGATAGGCCGGCCTACTTACCTTTAGGGAATCTCGAGTAGTATCTAGTTATTTTAGGATATCGGAAATAGGGTTAGTATAGAGATAGTAACTTCGCTATTATAATAGAAGACGCCTTACGTAAGAGCGTAGATATTATATCTCCCCCTCCTCTAGAAATAACTAATAGTATCGGCGTAAGAGGCCCGAGAGATAGCGTATATTAGATTAGGTATAAAGGTAGACTAGCCTATATAGAAAAAAGTCTAATAAACCCCTAATTCTAACCCTTCGAGGAAGGTAGTCTATTATACTTTTCTACTCCTAGACGTCGCTATAAGACGTATAATTTACTTTAGTTACCTAAGTCTACTACTAAACTCTCCTCCTATAGCTTATCTTTATAAAGTTTTAGCCTAATACTTAAGAGCCAATGTCTTTGATTGTCTGCCTGTTTATATGTCTATGTCCTACCCCTAAAGCGCTAGTAGTGCTTCTATTAACTTATGCGATTAACTACGATGTTGAAACTAGACTATCTATCGGTTCTTGTACCTGTCCTCTTATTCTGCCTCGGCCTTGGTCCTACATTGGATACTCCGGGCGCAGTACATTGCAAATCTCCTCTTTTGCTATTGCTTTATATATTAAGTAGCTACCCGACGCCGCGATTCGAAGATACGGAACCGCAAACATGTCATCCTTACTAGCCATCGAATTCTCTGCGCGATCCTCCTTGCCTCTGCGCATGGAACAGGACACGAGTCCCGGAGTACTAGATCTAGGCTCCTATAGCGGCTTAATAGATAGAACTGGCGGGGGACGAGGGCTAAGGGGAATGGAGACCTGATTGTCGAGTTTTTAGTAATGTAAATGAGTTCTAGCGAAGCGCTCTTCCCGGATTATGTTAATGCGACTTTAAGCATAAAGCGCTAAAGCGGTACATTTGCCTATCGATACCCGAATCGAAGCCACGAGACTCTGTTACAAGTCTGTTGCTTGCCCGACGAATCCCCTAGAAAGCCGTAGTTAGTAGTAAAGGCTAGACGCAGTAAACAGCGTAGCATGCTTAGGGTCTTGATTCCGCTTTAAGGACTCGGAGACGGAGAGAGAATTCGCTTCGAGTATCCTACCTACCCGAGGTCGTCTATAAGAGGTAACTTCTGTCTAAGAGCTCCTCGCTTACCCGATGTCGCATGTAATTAGTGGTCCCAATAGGCTTTGCGGAAATAGAAGATCGCAGGAATAGTGCACGCTTGTTATTATTGCATAAACTCGTGGTGTTCATCATATACATACTCGTGGTGTTCTTATATACATACTCGTGGTACTTATTATCTATACTATTCGAATGATTCATTACGCCAGGCCCTAGTATACCGTCCTTCCTACTCTTATCGAGATTAGGTTTACATCAACCCTGTTAACACATTGGCCGCCCGATTCAGTGCACGTCGTTGTATCAGACCACACCTACTCAAGCGCCCGCGCGTCGAGATCCCGAGTCCTAGTAACGCTTATTAAAGCTCGCGATCGTCCCGAGTAGCGGTTGAATCGTCGCGGGCTTTTTTTAATAACCCGGTAATATCGTTGGCGATCTTGGTCCAGCTATTGACGTAGGCCGAGGTTGCTGCCTCTAAAGCCACGATGTAATCGCCGTAGAGTGCTATATTGTTAGCGAGAATCGCTCGGATATGCGATCGTGCTATCGATACTTGCCTAGACCGCTCGTTCTGTAGTACTAGCTTCATCTGCGCAATATAGGCGAGCTTGCAGCGATACATTGTCGTGCCTAGACACAGCTTGGCGAGCGATTGCTGCTCCTGCTTAATACTAGCTTCTAAGACGGCGGTCTCGCTAGCATAGTTAGTAGATAGCGATGATTGCTATAGGCTGGCCTAGTTATCTTATATTGTGCCTAGCAGATTGCGGATACGGAATGTCTCGTCTCGGGCAGTCTTAAGACACTCGTCGTAGCTCTTATAGGTAGTAAGGTCCTCGCGAATGTAGTAGTAGGTAAAGGTTAAGCCGGCGGCCATGTTTAGGGGAGCAGGAAGAGACAGTAGCGTAGACTTTAATCCGGGCGGGGAGCTGCGTACTGCCTCTAACCTAGGAACACTAAGACCTAGGTAGTACTCCCATATCGATAGCGAGCGTATATCGACGCTAATGTTCTAGTCGTTAGGATTCGCCGACAGTCGTACGGCGAGATGGCCAATCCATATAATATTATCGCCAGCATCCGGCGCCACATAAACTATTGTCAATGTAGCATCTAGCGGTAGCACATCGCGCAACGCTTGTTCCTTATCTTGTTCGTAGAAAGCACCGTAGTACCTCTACGTCTTGCTTTGATCGTTGACAATCAGTAGAGCGCGCCGACACTCGGCACCATCTTCATAAGCTGTGTCCTCCGCGCCGGGAGTTATAGAGAGGCGAAGCATAACGAAGGTGCGGTCATCGTAGACCAGAGCTATGTTATAGTATAGGGAAGGCTAAAGGTTAGCCAGCGCGGCGGATTCGGAGACGTCGGATATGCTGCTAGTGCGGCAGAAAAGAGGAAGCCAGTGTCGAAGGCGGCTGGGCGGATCCATCGTCGCTGTAGTAACGCGCGGGCGTTTTGGCGGACGCGTGTCGTGCATGGCGGGAAGTGATGATCGTAGTGGCCGCGGTGATAGTAGCGACGTGGTCCCGGCGACTGCAGTGGCGTAAGTGGCGGTAGACAAGGTGGTGGAGACGGAAGAGACGGAGGAACGTCGTTGTGCTTCAAAAGCAGGCGTAGTCAAGCCAAAGCTGAGCGTGGAAGGCACGTCCAGGCAGTTGTGGAAGTCCTCAGGCGCGGCCGTGTCTCGCGGCGGGGAGAAGACGAAGACATCGTCAGCTGGCATCTGCGTGTCTTCCGACTCAAATGTCATGTTGGCGCTGGCATCGCAATCATTGTCCAGGTTGGCACCATCGTGACGCCGGCCACGTTCAATCGCGCCTCTCGCCTCTATCTCCTCTTCGTCCTGATTTTGCTCCTTTCCATTGTGATGCTCCACCTCATCGTGACGTTCCGCACCGTGTTGCTGTTGCGCATCGTGACGCTGGTTTCCACCATGCTGCTCCCCTCCATCTTGTTGCCATTGAACATCATGTTGCCGTTGCGCATCGTGTTGCTGCTCCGCATTCTGTCGCTGCTCCGCATCCTGTCGCTGCTCCGCGTCGTGATGCTGCTCTTCTGACTGCTGCTCCGCATTGTGACGCTGCTGCTCTGACTGCTGCTCCTTTGACTGCTGCCCGTCACCAACAGGTCGTTGCTGGTCGCCCGCACTCACTGTAGTACTCGCCTGTCGCACCGCTTGCTGGCTGGAACGATCTGACGGGATCGAGCTGCCGCCGTTGTGAACCCGCGCGTTCTTCTTCGTGTCCTGCCTCCGGTTCATCAACTGCGCCACTCGGCGACCTTCGCCCTCGCCCTCCTGCGCCCAGTCCTCAATCGCCCAACTGATGTCCTTCGGGGTCCAGGCTGTTGCCAACGTGCGGGGAACTCGTCGATGCTCGTGAAGCGCCCTCAACTCTCTGCTCTCCAGCCGCGCATCCCTTGCAAGCACCAGTAGCCGCAATGCCTCGTGGACGTTGGGTTCGCCATCAGCCAGGTCGCAGAGACCACCGAGGAATTTGACACTGGGCCAGTCGCTGCCATCTCGGAACATGGACCAGACGGCCGCGTGGGAGAGCCGCCAGGGCCCGTCGCGCAGAAGACGTGCATATCGCTGGGTTCGCGCGTCTGTGGCTGCGTCGAGCTGCTGCTGCGCCTGGATTTGAGCGTCTGTCCGAGGAACGAGCGCGATCAGTTCGTCGAGCGTCAAGGCTGTGGTGCGACTGTTGCCATGATGATGATTGTTGTTGTCGCGCCGCCCGGTGTCGCCGGTACGGCTCGCGAGCTTGGCTGCAGTAGTTCTGATGCCTAAGTGAGGTCCTGTTCGCAAACGTGCCATAATGACTCCGAGCACCGCCTTCCCTTGTGCAAGTTGTGCGAGAGTACTGCGAGTGATGCGCAGTGGCAGTAGGTCGGCAGGTTGTAGCTTGGAGCGTAGAACGGCGCTGCTCCTTCCATCGCGAAATGTACAGCCAACACAGATCCGTCAGGCGACACAAAAGTGTCATCGGAGTTTCTGACGCAAAGCAGCGACCACACCCGCCGTTTCGCATGACAGTGTAGATGATTTCAAACGATGACCCAGAACGGGAGCTCAGAATGCTATTGGCCCAGCTCGCTCCTGCCTGGCTGCATGCTCAGTGGGAGTGGCGCTTTTGTGTCGAGCGGGGAATACAGCTGGCGATGCTGTGTCGACACAGATCACTCACGATCCTCCCCAACGCAGCATCACTCCGTGCACTGTCAGTACAACACCTGCTCTCGCAACTCCACGACGAGCACGATCTATCTACACGCGCCTGCAGGTTTCCTCGCACGTGGTCTCGACCCACAGACATGCATCTCATCCAATCACTTCGCAGCTTTCTGCACCAGAATCACACCCACTTCCTGCAGAGCCGGACTTGCGACAAGCTAGAGTTGGAATCGGAATTTCATAGATTCGAGTATTGTTTTTCATTGCCACAACTCCAGACTCGAAATTGAAAGTGCGACACGCTTCACGCCTACACATTCTCTTCTTCCCAGCAAGGTCGACACAGCTTCGCCACCCTCGCCATTCTATCCCTACGAGACCACAGCCGAAACGTGGTCATCGTCCGGAGCGTCATCAAACACATCGCCAAAGGCGCTACCACTGCCAATGGAACGCTCGATGCAGGAAACAGCGCATGGTCTCGATGCTGCCATCACGACAGGCAACACTGTCGTTGTCTCTGCACTGCAAGCGCCAGAGTACTACGGATGGCAGACGCACTACTGCAAACCATCACATCACCATGACCGCGACAAGCAGTGTTATTCTCGTCGCCCAACGCCAGGGGCGCAGCACAAGAGCTTCCCGCTGTCAGAGATGGAGCCCCACCGAGTGATGTTTCCGCCGGCAAAGAATGGCATCCAGCGGCGTCTACACACCACAGCAAGTTTAGAGTAGCCAGCAGCAAAAGTGCACTGCGACCAGCTCCCTCCATCGACGTCGGCTATTCAGTTTAGAAGACTGCTCGACTTCCACAACACTGCCTCACCGACCTCTTCTACACGTTTCCTCCCACCATTGATACCCGACTCCAACCCTTCGCGGACCACGAGGGTCTTCCAACAAGGCACTGCATTTCAAGACACCAGAGTCCCTACTTTCGGGGGATGAGCAAGCTGTGCATGGGACTTCAGCCCAAGCTCACGTTTGCTGATGCTGCAGACCTTTCAGTCGACAAGAGGTTTCCAGTACTCGTCACCAGAGCTGTCGCTGTCAGGCTCATCCGAGACATGCGAATGCGACTCGACGGGCAAGGAGGAGGACCACAGTAGCGCAGTATTTCCGCCAGCCGCGTTGCCACTCCTCGCCAGTGTCTGCCTCTTCTGTGCTCTCTTCTCCTTCCGAGCTGGGCGAGAAGTCGAGTGCTCTCGCGCTTCTCTTTCCTCTTCCTCCTTTCCGCCCTGGATAACTGCCGCGGTACCAGCAACAACAGACTCCAGCTTCCACGCAGCCGTGCACGACCAGGTCGTATCTTCACCCGTGGGTCCCATCACTGATAGTGATGCCGAGAACAAGTTCGTCGACGGCTCTCCATCTTCACTGCACACTGTGTCGAGTCCTGAGCACTCTTGTGCGCATGACGTGTTGGGACTGTCCTGCCGGGTCAGATTCGCTCGAGCGCGGATTCTGTTCCCACCGAAAGGACATTTGCGGCTCGGGGTTGAGTTTTGAGGAGATGTCCGGCACGGGGATGAGTTTGGGGGGATGGGCGACACAAGGATGGCTTCTGGGGAGACAGATGTTGGTGGCAGCAGTCAGTGCTCACTGAAGTACGAAGCATGGTTGAAACTGATGTTTTCTGCCTCAGGCTAGAAGATGCTGCTTCCTTCTCCTCCCCACGCCGGGTCTTCATCATCCACGACCGCCCGCAAATCCTCAACTTCGACCTCGGGATACGGCAGCAATTTGTCCTACAGTACGACCAGCGCTTCCGAACCCACGACGTCGTCGCGCGCGCGCAAGGCCGTGTCGAACTGCAATGGCGCTCTCGAGCATCGCTTCCCAGATGCTGCGCTTTTCGAGCTCGGCCGCCAGCTGTCGCTGTCCATGATGTTGCTGTTCCCGCGAGGGGAAAGGCGGAAAGAGGGAAAAATCGCGTTCCATCAGGGCGTGCATTTCGGTGTTTGATCATGATGTGGTTGTGGCGGTGGTGGTGGGCGTTGCCGAGAGGCGGTCGGCGAAATCGGGAGTGAGAAGATGGTCGCAGAGCAGACGTACCAGCACCATGTGCGGCTCGTCTTCTTGGACAACCTGCCGGCAGATGGCGTAGGCGACTGCACACAGTTCACGCGCAGTCGGGAGACGTCTGCCGAAGAGGACGATCGGCGTCGTGCACTGCTGGCGGAAGACGTCGCGGGCGTGGCGCTCATGTGCGTTCAGGCTCCAGCGGATGGTGGTGGCGGTGGTCATGATGTGCTGCGCCTGCTCATGTTGGGCGAGCATCGTCGCTGCTGTGAAGTCGTCGGCGCCATAAACGCGCACGAGGGCCATGTTGCTGCCTCTCAGACTGACAGACTGATTGATTTACTGATAATGAAAGGTCCTCCGTTTGACACCAACACCAGCACCCAAATCGACCACGACAGGCCGCCTCGGCTTCGTGCATATCATGGTCGGTGGTGCAGTGACCTCGGCTCTGGTGCATCCAGTCGTGTCACCAAGACTGCCGCACTCAAATCATATCACAGCAGAGAGGTCCGCATTCGAGCATGTCACGCCTGCACTCGAACACATCATCACCGAGATTGTTGCATCTGAATGTGCTAGTATAGCAAAGAGCGGCGCATCCGAACATGTCACAAAGACTGTCGCACCGAAGCGAGGATTGCGCATGCCGCATTCGTGCACGCCACACCAAGAAAACCAACAACAAAAGCCCACCCGCAGCCATGGATGCCCCTCATCGAAGGAAAACGTGCAACAAGCACGTCCCACCCTACTCTCAACCCACGCTCTTCTCTCACTATAGCTTCAGCACCGTCAAGCTACAATCTCCGGCCAAGCTTTGTGCCGGGAGACAGTGCTGATGTGCATGCCCTCAACCATGCCTGTGACCAACTGCGAATGGCCCTTGTTCAGTGTCGCGACGCCCGTGGAACCCGCAAGCAACGACACCCCGAACGACGACGAGACAATCGCGGCAACGACAACGGACAGGACAATGCTGCCCACAAATCGTCCAGCTCTGCTTACCAGGAGTACAGTTCAGAACTGCTGTCGCTCCTCTTTGGCCCCT
This sequence comes from Septoria petroselini, assembly GCA_022559915.2. NCBI lineage: Eukaryota > Fungi > Ascomycota > Dothideomycetes > Mycosphaerellales > Mycosphaerellaceae > Septoria > Septoria petroselini. The sequence goes on along the minus strand of JAFJTQ020000103.1, from coordinate 51,385 downwards.
GCTCTGATCGTCCTCTACGGGTTGGTTGTCTCGCTCTACGATTTTTGGTCGTCGCTATGGCTGTCGCCGCCGTCACTGCGTACGGCTCCGCTTCTATCACCTCCCGCCCACTGCTTAGCCTTGCATCATGCTTATCCCGATGCAGTGGTTGTGCCGAAGGAATCGCGAGGTGTCTTGTCCGCAATGGCCGCTGATGTTGCCTTGACACCAAGCTACGCCCTCCACTGGTTGGAGCTGGACTTGCCGATGGACATTCCCGATTCGAGGTGCGCAAACAATGGTGGCGTAGAAGATGCTGTCAGGGTACTGGACCGCGCCCTCATGGACGAATGCAGTTGGACCAGTCTTCAACCGAAGCACACCCGCGCCCGAGGGTCACGACGACCTTTCAGTCCAACAAACTGGGACTCCTGGCTGTAATTGGGCCGTGCGATGTGGTGCCGATGGACTTTGTCAGAATCAGAGGACTGCACTGCCTATATCGACGCGCAAAATGCAACTCGCGCAAGCAGTCTTGTCGCCCAGCTCGTGCAAATAGTCCACGAATCGTATAGCTCGAGCCCGAGCAAAAGCCCTCTGTCTCTGGAATTGTCGATCAAATCCTTGAAGCTGCCCGTCGCCTTGAATCCGATATTTTGGACAGGAACTCACCCGTGTTGCTGATTTTCTCTCCTCTACGCTGCCGCCGCTTCAAGACACACCTCCAGCCGAGCATCACCTCGATGAGGTCGCACCATGGTCCGCAGACCACCCTACTTGGAGCCAGATCAATACCGTCTTCTCCCTCTCATTTCCAGTACCTCGCATCTGATTCGCGTCGGCAACGCTTCAGTGATGGTGAATCTTCGACCAAGGCGCGTGTGCCTGTGCATATGGTTGTGATTGTGGCATCTTGTCTACACATCATCCATCCTCACGCCTGCGTTCGCGTCATTGCTTGCCTGTCATGAGTCCTTCTGACTTCTCGTCCGCCCCGCCGAGTCTTGACAACTCAGCGGCGGCAGGGCTTTGATTATCGCCGTCCCTTCTTCTACAAAGGCTGCATCGCAAGCTATTATCCAGTTTGGCAAGACCAGAGTAGGCCCGAGGGTCTGCAGATTGCTGCCGGGGAGGATTGATTGAGGGACGGAACAAAAGGGCCAGGACGACGACGTGTTTGGCGGTCATTGTGGACGGGAAAGAGGCGCCGTTGATAGCGATGAAATTGGAGGAGTTTTGATGGTGGAAACAGTGGTCGACGGGAAACTCGTCGTCTATTCTGGGCTCAATCTCACTTGGGTTGCGTAAAACGGGCGGTCATGTTCCACCAGGACGATCGAGCACCATCATCCAGTGTCCCATGCCACGGTCAAGGCGAGCAATCTGGGCCAGGCAGCGCACGACCGACCACGAGATGGGGAGCACCACCACAGGAACCGTCAATGAAAAAGTCGATCCAACATTCATGCACAAATGTAGTCCACCAACAAATGGAAGGAGCAATCTGAGCAGAGGTCTTCATCACTGAAGCGGGCTGGTGAGAGACGGTTCGGCGGCTGAGGCGAATGAGCTGTGACAATTGACTATGGATCTCGACAACGGCATGCAGATGCTCCACAAGAGACACCGGTATCCCATCTCCTTCAAGCTCCAGCAAGCGTGACCTCATTCATGAGTATGTGTCTGCTTGTTCTGGCACCCCATCTCCAGGGTGGAGCAAGCATGTAGCCATGTACTTGCCATTGTGTGGTCCCGACTGTTCATCTGGCTGTTCGGCTCGAAGCAGGACGTTGACCCTCTGGCTGTTGGGCTCGAAGCAGGACATTGAGATGTGCTTGCTCGAGTCGACCTCGGGGCAGCCCTGGCCGCTGGACCGCAAGCAAAGGAAAGTTGGTTCTGGGGTGTGGCGGTCAGGAATTCGTCAAGATCGACGTCCAGAGAATCGTCGCGAAGTGATGTAGTGCTCCTTTTCAGAGCGCATCCTCGGAGCACAGAAGGACCCAGCCATCCTTGTCAGATTTGCCAGACTCAGAAGGCTTCTTCATGGCTGCTCCATCTTCGAACTTTGCATCTCGTGGCTGTGGAGTGAACGGCGGCTCCACTTTGACCTTGTGGCCTGTGATGCTTGGCAATTGGATGCGGTCGATGAAGGCGAGAGCTCCGGCCCAAATGCATCGCCAGAATTGCAAGACGCGTTGTCCGGCCGCGCAGAGCTGGAGGAGGCACCAGCGAAGCATCTTGCCGGAGGCGGCTCGGGCGGCAGTGATCTTGTGCTCGGCGACGGCGAGGAAGGCGGCGCCCGCAGCTGGGTGCACTGGATCCAAGTCAGTGGAAGAATGTATTTTGCTGCTTCTCCGCTGCATGGTGCGTACCAACGAGGGAGGTGACCACAGCGGTGATTACCACGAGCATCACCGCCGAGATGACGCAGGTTGCTGGTGAAGGGCCGCGGTGGACGATCAGAGTCGGCGCGAGCAATGGCGCGGAGAGCGCAGGACCGCGTGGAGTGGCGAGCCAGCCAGTGACAACGCCCGTCAGGAACGTCGTCAGATCCAGCGTCATCTTGTTGCGGTGTGTGTGTGTGTGTGTGTGTGTGTGTGTGTGTGTGTGTGTGTGTCGGGTGATGGCGGTGTTGTGGCAAAGACGAGAAGATGAAAGAAGGAGGTGGAGGTGGAAGGAGAAAGGAAGAATCAACAGAACAAGGTGCAAGGAGGAAGCTTGGGCCTCACCTCACCATTGAGATGCAGCAGGTGCGAATGCGGCGAGACCTGTTGCTTCACTTGCTTCACTTGCTTCACTTCACCTTCTGTCATCCGCCGCCTCGTCGCGCGGTGAGTCACCAGAATCATCTGCAACCTTCTCACGCATTCCACCGCAGATTTCCGCCACCAGCAGTCCGGCGAGAAGCTCGAGGCTGTTCCGAGATGACGAAGTAGAGAAGGCGTAGTCTAAGTACAGAAGATGGTTACCATCTCCCTTTCTAGCCGTCAAATGCTGCGTCCTGATTCTCAAACAGTGTCAGTTTAAAGCGCGTAAAGGGATGTAGTCGACCCTGGAACCTGAAGCCGTACTGCTGATAGATTTGCGGTCATTGAGCTGCTGCTGCGTCCACATAAATCTTGCACCATGTCGTGCGTCACACAAAGCGCCCAGCGGTCTCCATCAGAGAGAAGTGACACGCTCAGTTTCTGCCCTTTTGCACATCCAAACGTTCATGTTCTGCCATCAAAGATGCATTGCGTAGGAGTGGTTGGGCTGTGTCATCTTCTTGGCAAGATCGGCATTCGGGCCGGGCATCCGTTGCCGAAGCAACCGAAGTTGTTGGTGCATCTCGAATCTCGACTTTCGCGATGATCATCTTCGTCGCCATCACCGCCCTCCATCCCTCCCCGCTATGCCGCTGTCGGTCTGTTCCGCGGCCTCCATCCAGATCTGGGTCGACAGCGTGTCCGCCTCCTCCACCCCTCCCAGTTCGCCCCGCCGGCTTTCTCCTCCGTACGCGACCGGCGGCGTCGACCAGGAAAACGCGCCCCGCCCCACCGCCTGCTTCACCACCACTGCTAAGCGCCGGCGAGGAGACTCGTGCGCGCGAACGCGAAAGGCTCCGAGACGCGCGCTCACGGCCATGGACGGGAACGACAACGGGCCCAGCGATGAGCCTCGACGCTCACAGCGCCATGCGTCTGCCATCATGATTCCGGCCACCGACCGCCCATCGCGCGACGACGACGACGAACACGACGACGATGACGGGGTCAGCGCGATACCCACACCGCGCGCTCCCCGCCGCCGTGCGCTTCCAACATCCACGGCGCGATCGGGCCGCACCCGCAACACCACCACCGCCAGCACGGCGCCACCGCCGCCCGTCTTCCTCCCACACTACCACCAAGCAGAATCGTCACTGTCGCGCGTTCCGTGGATCGACGAGTCTCCCACGCGCTCCGAGACGTCGCGGAGCTCGGCCTCGACACTCTCCAGCACGGCTACAGGGCGCAAGAGACGCGAGAAGAGTCCCGTGAAGAACACGACCAACTTGCGCATCACACAACGTCCTGTGCGCTTCGTGCCGCCGGTTCCCTCGACACCGCTGCCTCCACAAGTCCGCGACCTGCACGCGCGGCTGCGGAATATCAAAAAGGGCCTGGCGATCATCCCTGCGAACATTGTGGTATGCGGACCAATGATGAATTGGCACAGCGTTCCATTCCGATCACTGACAAAAATCCTCGCTGCAGGACCGTTTGACCGTCCTCCTGCGTGCCAACCACGACGATGGCGCTGAAGACATGGATGATGTCTCGCACATCTACACCGATCACCGCGACGACTACGCACTCCGCCGCGAGCTCGACGATATCACCGACATCGTGCAGGCTGCTCTCCTGGCAAAGCACAAACATGGTACCGAAGCGTCGTGGAACAGCACGGTCCACGCTCCTCTGTTCCGCACCGCCTTTCGAACGATTCCCGGCGTTCACTTCCACGATATGACTACCGTCCAGCCCGACCCTGTCTTTCTGCCCACCCACGAAGGCTCGGGCATGACATTGCAGTCCCGACTGGTGGACTACACCTTCAACTTGGAACCACCACCGAACGAAAGCGAACGCAATGGCTTCGAGCGGCGGATCGAGAAGCTGTTCCGCGCGCTCTCGCCATCGCAGCAAAGCATGACGCAGACCGCCTACGATGTCACCCTGATGAGGCCTGCGGCGGTGAGCGTGGAGACCAAAGGCGACAAAGGAACCGACAATGAGGCCAAGACGCAGCTGGGTCTCTGGGTGGCCACGCACTTCAACAAGCTGGACAGTCTCCGCGCTGCTGCACAGATGAATTCAATGGGTCTTGATGCCAGCCAAAGGGAAGACGTGCTCTTTCATCCCATCATCATTGCCAATCCCGACAAGATCGCCATCATGTATGCGGTGCCGAGAACAGACGGAGAAGCGGACGACTCCCAGGGGATTGACATTTACTCTGGTCTCGAGATGTCGACGCCCGTCACGCACGTCGATGCATATCGATGTTTGCAGACCCTTCGGTGTCTGGCTGAGTGGGCGGATACGCAGTACAGAGATTGGGTAGAACGCAATTTGCTGCGTTGAGATTCTCGATGTTGTGGTGAATACATGTGTACATCTGCAGTCCGGTTCACATCGAGACACTTGTTGGCGTGGAATGAATGCCACTGTTGAGTCGTCTGGGATGATGATGAGGTCAATCTGTGTTAATTCTGCTGTCTACTCTAGAGAGACGCTGTGTCTAGACCTTCAGACATGCCGTCCACTCATTCTGTCGTTGTTGACATGCGGGAGAGAAGGGAAGACGGTCTGTCACACTCCACCCGCCATCGACAACCTGTGCAATTCCACAGGACCCTCCATCATTCAGCGCTTCTCATTCAGCGCTTCTCATCCAGCCCGTCTCATCCAGCCCTGATCACCCGTTGTCCTTCTTGGCCAACAGCCTCTTGCATCGCCTTCCGTGCTCGTTCGTTCCAAAGATGCTTGACCAGTCCTCTCGCAGGAAGCGCTCCGAGTAATGATGAGAGTCCATGTCATCCGGAACGGACGATTCGTTGGCGGCCGTGCGAGAACCTTCACTCCGCTGAGTCGAGCCGGATGAGGCGGGAGAGGCACGCGATTGAGCAGAGACGGGCATCGATTGGAGAGGATGCCAGAAGAATAGCCATGAGGAGTATTGGTTGGTGGGCGACGGTAGGGGTCCACTCAGCAAGGGCTGGTGGAGGTGGTCGAAGCCCCACTGACAAGCCCCTGTCCGAGAAGCAGTCGTGGCAACAGCGCGGAGAATGCGCTGGAAGGGCTCGAGTTGATTGTCAATATGGCTGTGCAGATGTTCAGCGAGGCCGAAAAAGAGAATGAATGATAGTTTACGTCCAGCAGCAGAGCGTTGTCAAAGCCCAAGCACCGGCAATCCCGCATGTGCTCCTCCAAGGCGGCGTGGAGCGAGCTCAGAGCAAGGTGCGCAACCACATGGCGTGGGCGGCATGTGCGGTGACGATGGGCGTGAAGTGGTCGTCGTGGGTATCTACGCGGTTTGTGTCGAGGCCGCCGTTCAGGGAGTCCAGGATTCGAGTTCTGCGTCTCGCAACATCCGCGTCTGCTTCCTACACGCGCAGCAGCAAGGACTCTGCGTGGGAGACGACATTGTCGCAGAGCTGGCTGCTTTGGTGCAGCAGGTCGGCAAAGCGTGCGCGATGGTCTGCGCTCGCGGGGCCTGCGGAGTTGGGAGGATTTGGCCGCGAGAGCAGAGGCTGGACGGCATGTCACGCCGCCTTTGAGGCGCACAAAGTCCAGCTCGCGGTGGGAGATCACTCGGCGGAGGACTGGCAGAGGCCCAGATCGGCCCGCCATTGCGCGGCGGCGTTGAATCTCGGATGAGCGCGTATTCCTTCTGTTTCTTCTCTTTCTCCATCATCGCCAGGTGTGTAGTACTGCTCGAGCCATTGAAGCCAGGGCTGGGCGTGCTGAGGGCCGATCAGGTGTTCGTCGAGACACGTCGCGATGTCAATGCCGAGCGCGTCGTACGGCGGCGGATGGGGGCGGAGATCGTCGTCGCCTACGCCGCTGAGGGCGACGAGGAGCGAGTCGCGCAGCCAGTCGGAGTCATGCGATGCCAGCGGCCACAGCAGGCGTTGGAGGTGGCGCGTCGTGTCATTCTGGCGGACGTCGTAGATGTCGATGTTGTTGATGTTGTTGATATCGTTGGAAATGCATGTCGATGTCGTTGATGTCGATGTAGTTAGTAGTTGTCGTCGGAACTGCAGGTCGAGGGTGTGAAGAAGAGGGCTCGCGGGGGGGCGGAGTGCAGTCCGGCCCGCAGTGCATTCTCCGCCGAATGATCGACCGCAGTTGCCATCCCCAGACCACAGGCAGCATCGTCGCGTCGTGGATGACCCGACGCGCTCCTTTCCATGTCGAAGGCATCTTCACAGCATCTGGATCTCCTCCGGACAGGGCAGTGTGAAGCAATGGCAGCAAGACAAGACATCGACAGCAAGACATGACTGCAAGATACGACTGCAAGACATGACTGCACAATGACAGCAAGATGGCGGCGCCACGCTGACTTTCGCGCGAGACAGAGACATGGCGCAAGAATTGATGCCGCTGGAATGAAACACCAAAACTCCATCGCGCCGCACCGTACCGACCATCGCCTCTCCGCAGTGTTCTTACCAACCATGATGGACTACACCACATCACGTCAATTGGATTCCACCACAGCACGTCGGCAGTAGGCCGGAAGGAGCCGCGCATACAAAGAGGCTCGGTACATGTTTGATCTGCCCGCGCAAAACCAGGCATCTCTTGACGTCTGAGAACAGCGCTTCCAGGACAGCACGACGAGGCTGCGGGATTGGGAACAGACCTTCTGCAGAGAGGGTGGAGAGGAAGCCGAGTAGCTACTGCAACATTGGAAAGATGAGGTGAAGTGGAAGAGGGAGAAAGGGCAGCGCGAAAAGTAGCGGCACGGTCAGTGGGGCAAGGTGGGTGTGGAGCTGGATAATGAGCAGCAGGAGAAGAGCAGCGGGAGAGCGAGCAGCGGGAGAGTGACGAGCAGGAGAGCGCTCAGCAAGGCAGTGACGGGCAGGCGGGTGAGGAGCCGGACCGTCATGAACATGGAAAACTACCATACGCAACACCATTCATCATCAGCCGAGGCCGAATCTGGAGCCTCCTCTCGATGATCCTCCTCCTGACTTGCTCCATTCCCCGCCCAACCCCAATTCAACCAGCATTTTGGCAAGAAGCCACGATCAACGCGACCAATTCCCCCCAGCCTGATCTTCCTCAAGCCACGCAAGCCAACTGCAGCCGTGCGCTTGGCGTCTGCGTGCCCGATCATGCCCGCTCTCCACTCTCTCCACATCTGGCCCCGCCCGAACTTCGCCTGGAGCGCCATCGCACGTCTGTCCGGCAGCGGGCATCTGGACACTGCCCGAACGATAATCATGCTCTAGACCATCACCTCTCCTCCTCCGTCTCCGCCTTCCTCCCACTGCCACGATTTCCAACCTCTTGGCTGCGGAATGGTCTGGACTTGCTAGAGACCAACCTGCAGGGTCTCTCCTTGCTGTTCCCGAACTACTATGACAAGTGGTCGCCTTTCTCACCTTCTTCCTGTGAGGCCCGAGAGACGCTATCCCTCCTCTAAAATGCGGAGTCATACCCTTCGCTTGCATTCTCAACAACTTTCTCCGCGCCCTTGCCTCTCATTTTCGAGGCTACACCTCTCTCGCCAGCAGTTCACGAGCGGAGAGTGGCCTGGACACTTTGACTCAGAAGTGCCTTGTATCAACGTCGAGAATCTTGACCGAGATGCGCAAAAGCCTTCCGGCAAAGCCAGTCCACGACTACCTCGACTTGCTCTTCGACTGTATCCTTCCTCATTCCTGCCTTGGCCTGCAGAGTACCCTCATACCATCCGAGTATCGTCTGAGCCAGACCTGGCGTCCGACATTGTACAGGACTGTCTCGAACAGGACTTTCTCGAACGACACTGCCTTGAAAAGCACTTATCATCTCATGCACGCATTCGCTGCTCAGATCAAGGACCTCACAACGCGCGGCATGTGGACCGAGGAGGACATCCTCCAGCTTGCGAGCACAAGAGCAGTATTGACAGCCAAGGATGTTCGAGGTTCGATGTTGGGTATCATAGACACATTTGGACATTGGCAGCATGTTTTTTTAGGGACAGAGCAAGGAGCAAGCAATGGAGGGATGAAGCGATGTACTGATCTGGCAGGTAGAAGGGTGCTAGGGAAAAGGGTGGCAGAGTGGCAGAGCAATACTCCAAAAAAAAAAGCGCCAGAGTAGTCCTGATCGAACTGAGAAGTCGATGACAGACGAGTTTTCCATCAAGGTGACAACAGGTACAGACGCTGTACTGTAAAAGGAAGTGGTGTCAGGTGGCGATGGACCGGGATAAGGAGAAGTGTTCGACGGCGGGATTGGTAAAGAAGCAGAGACAAAAGAGCGCCAGAGTAGTCCAGATTGAAATCAGCGTCGTCAAGAGAGAATTGGCCTGTGACAGCAGGATGGAGCGCAGACATGTCGTCAAAAAGAGGCAGATCGACCATCTAGGAATTGATGTCGAAGACGGCGCTGTTGAACGGCGATAGGCCGGCATGAGAAGAACTGTATGATGACTGGCTTGGCGTAGCAGTTGGAGTGGGACCAGAAAGAGCGCCGGTATAGTGCTGACCAGAGTGAAACCAAGTGCTAGAGGACGTCCTGCTTATCGACAGCTCGTCCTGTCCATGAACTTGCTTGTTATGCTCCCAGAAGCTGACTGCAATGTTGAACGATAGCTGACAACATACAAGACAGCTCAGAGGTACGTGAAACGTGGACAGATGGATGCTGATTTCTGCGCCAGAGTAGAAGTCTGCCTGCCAGCAAGACGCGAACACGGGTTGCGGTCCTCAGCGCTTCTGCGATTTATGACCTTGCGGATCTCGGGCTCAACGTTGTACTTTGCTCTCTGCAGCGCTTCTTGGAAGTTCTCCTCGGATCCCTTGGTGCTCTTCCGGGTGTGATGGGTGCAAGCTGCGCTGTGAATGAACTTCTCGATGGCAGCCTGGACGTGCGCGTCGGTCAAAGCTGCCTCCACAGCAGCCAAGGGGACGTAGAGCTGCCAGAACGATCCTTGGTTCTTGCGTGAGCGAGCGCGACCACGCTCTTGCATTTTGACGTCGTGGTGTCCAGAGTCTTGTGATTCCGCTTGCCTGCGAAGAACTACGTTCGGCGATTGAGTGTTTCAGGATCGAGGGCCTGGATGATGGCGCTCTTGTTTTGCAGGCTTTGTGTAACTGGCCGGGGCTCCATCTCGGATGATCTGGGGCAAGTCAGCCATTTGGCCCTCCGAAGACTGAGAACAGGGTAGATGTACTGAGACTAGCTTGTTGTCGTGGCGGCAGTATGTCAACTGCTACTGACCTCACCGCCCTGCAGGTATTCGCACCACCAGCATGCAGGCGTTCGCAGCTGTCAAAGAGAAGCTTGGCATCCAGCGGCGGGAGCCATCGTGGACGCCGCATCGCAGAGCAGCCAGCCGAACTTGGGCATCGCCATATCCGTCAAGTGAGACATGCAGAGTGCTGACATGGGAGAGTGTTTGCTAGATGGCTGGAGTAGCAAGGCATGTCGCGGCTGGAGCAGTCAGGCGAACGCGTCGCATCCATCGGAGGTCTTCGCGATAAAATGATATCAACGATGCAAAATGCTACGCGTGAGCCAGTGCTGCACAGCGTACTGTCAAAGCTCACGCTGTTAGATGCCGCCCCTTCCATGTCAGACCAGGCACAGGCAAGCACAAGATGGACACGAGGGCGTAAGGCGACATGCGGGGGCACGCAAAGATGGAGAGGAGGTTCATGCTGCACGAGCGATAGCACCAACATCAACCAGGGTGTCCATTCCGCAGTCACATCACAACACCGCGCCACCAACGCGCCTCGTCTCCGCCGACTCGGAAGCACCCCTCAATCGCGTCAGGCAAGCGTATCATTCCACAAGGCGCACAATTGGACCCAGCAGAAGGATTCGAGTCCGATTACCACGAAGAGCATTCTGACCAGCCTCGTCGTCTGGTAGCCACTTGCGATTGAACTGCCACTTGAAGACAGGGACAAGCACCCAATGGTCGTGGAGTGACACCTGGACTTTCCATACAGCACACCATCACGAAAGAGAAAGCCCGGTGGCAGTCCTCTGCATCCTTCAGCTACTATTCAAGTCGGGATAGCACGGTGTTCGAGCCGCCGCTGTGGAGTGAGGACTGACACAACCTGCCTGGTCAGAGGTGATCAGTCATACTCGATGCGGGCATGTGTTGAACTGCGAGTCAAGCGCCGCTTGACCAGACGTCTCAGGACTGCAAATAGACAGAGGTTGACAACGTGCAGGAAGACATACTTCAGTTGATCCATTTGTGCTTCGACCATGTTTCTCGCGGCTGGCAGCATTACGGCACTTGACGGGCAATACAAGGACACCTGTCGGCTGAGACCACGGCACTTGACGAGCGAGACAACGAGACCTGTTGGCTGAGACCACTACACTTTTCCGGTCGAGACCACGACAGCCAGCCGAGACCATTCGTCACAAGCGACAAGTTGTAACACGCCGGCATTTCCAGCACAGAGCATGGTCTCGCAGCTCCCTTCTCGATTAGCGACAGCTCCCACATAGCATCACAATCTGCATCGGCTCACTTTCGACGGGGCTTCTCTGGCTTTTGTGTTCCTTGCCGACCCTCCACAGTCTGCCCGCCTCCTTTCTATATGTCCCAGGTCTACTGCAGGAAGATCAAAGTCGCCCAGCTCAGATCTGAACCGCAAGAGAGAGGCACGACGAATCCCGGTCTTCGTAAGGAGGCACTGATTGCAGCGCTCGAACACGACGATTATCACACTTCAAAACTAACGAAGGCGCTTCGCGCGAATGCAGTCGAGCAGATCGACCACTAGGCTCCAACCCAGATGGAGGCGCCTCGCCCGAACGCCCTCCCGCAGCTCGACCGACCGGCTTTATACAGACGATGGCGCGCCGCACGATCAACGGTACCACGACCTGTCTCCTCAATACGCAGCAAGGCCCTCCACCGATAGGCCCTAGAGAAGTCGTGAATATCGCGCGCTTTCGCAGAGTTCGACTCGATGCTTAGCCAAAGATCACGACAGCGCCGCCTTCGCCTCACTACAAAGCACAACGCCTCGGCAGCGGGTCCACCAGGGGGCTTCGAACCATAAGGGCCAGTGCTCTCATATTCATCTGCTTCATCCTGGGCATGGCCGTATTCGGTGCACCGGTGTTATGGGCGCTGTCTGGCAAAAGTAAGATCAAGTCGACAGACGTCCAGTCCGCCAAAGGCCAGGCGACGAGCGTGCTATGGGTGTGCTACGGGTGTGAGCAGAAGGGCGAGAGATTCGTTGATGGGGAACATGTCTTGGAGTGGTATACAAAAGAAGGATGCGATTGCGCGGGGGCAGAGCCGGAGCTGCAGGTAAAGGGGGATTCAAGTGTTGATCACTTCGGAGTTGCAGAAGTCGAGAGAAATCAAAATTAGATAATCGGAAAGCATAGGATTAACAGGTCATTATACTGTTCCTAGCTAGTATGATTGAACAGTCAAGCTAGTGGCGGAGATAATCTAGGCAGGACAAGATGTTTCCTCAACTTCGAGGTGCAATGTCACGGCCAAGACCACTGAGATTGAATGTACAATGATCAGCAGTGCAAAATACACGCAGCGTTGGGGATACAGCTACGTTGAAAGAGCAAGCAAGTATCGATAGACTCGCTATGTTACGGACATTTAGTTATTGCCCTCCTTTCTCTGTCGTAGAACGTCGCAACGATGCGAGTTTGACCGGAAGGTCAACATGCCACACCGAGTGGAAGTCATTCTGTACTTAAAAGACGCTGAACAGAAATCTCAAGTGTCCCGTAAACACGAGCCTCGTCGTTCAATGAAAGTGCTAACGACGACGGTCTCGGATTGAACGCTCGGCTCTAGAGTGTAGTGGGAGACTGCTGCCGGGCTGGGAATGTAGCTGTAAGGGCGTTGGTGCGGACATTCTTAGTTGTGAGGCGGGCTGTAGTGGTGTGGAGGGGGAGGGAATGTCGCTGTCCCTGGAAATGCCATGCTGCTGGCGGTGCGGTGAGAGCTTGACTGTGCTGTCCGAGCTCGAGTGTGCTGCGGTGGAGCTTGAGGGTAGCTGGACGGGCGACGAAGCAACGGATGCTGCTGCTGCTAGTAGTTGCTGATGCTGACAATGACCGTTTCCGAGACCTGATTCTTAGAACACACGCATAGATGATGATCATCCTGATTCTCAAATCACTTGCATAGATGATCAATCGGGAGCTGATGCCCATATTTGTAGGCGATGTGAGGTGAGCAGATTTGCAAAGCAGTGAGGAAGTCGCGACTGAGCTTCGGCAGGTGCGGTTTGACGCGCTCCTGACGCGCTCCTTACTCCTGACGTAACGGAGTTTCAAGTCAACACCTTACTTACATGCATCAACAAAGCACAAATCAGCGACCACACTACTGACATCTGCACCTCTTGTGGCAGTAAATGTCAAACAGCTCGCATCTCCACAGACCTACAATCGCGATGTCGGCGACGACGGGATCATCGGTAATAGACTCAACAGCGCCGCCCTTCGATGTGACTGCGGAGCTGGACCGTCTCGAGGAATGCTTCTCCGCCTTGCGCACATCAACGTCAACATCGACATCAGTGCCAGACGTTTGCGCCGGAAATGGAACTAGGGATCGACACCGCACACAGAGTCGCGAGAACCGACACGGATCACGCAGTCAAGAGAACCGACAAAAACTACCGATTCACGAGGGGGCGATGCCGAGTGGCGTGGTGGCGGCTGCTTGCTCAACCAAGACTGCGAAGGACGTTGACGTTGGGAGAGCCACGGCGACGGGAAACAATCACGGCGGCGCCATCGACAGATCTGACCACCACTCTGAAGCCATTGCGCGTCTGGAATGCTGCGTGCACACTTTGCGGCGCGAAAATCATTACTTGCAGGCTCGCATCGAGGAGATGGAGAAGCAGTTGACACGGACATCATCGAAGCATGGGTGTACATGACGGCCAGTCTCAAGAGCGCGACATGCAGCAGCCGTCTCCAGCGCCATTTCACAACAGGCCGTGGACGATGACTGACACAATTTCATCAACACCGGACTGCAAGTAGCTTTTGACTCCATACTACTGGTGCCAATTGCTAATCAAAGGCGCTCGTTTACCATTTACAGCTCTCCTTCTTCCCCAAGCTGCTCAACCCTGCCGAAAAGCTTGTGTAATTGTGCTGGACACTGGTGCTGCTCAACCAGAGTCTGCAAGAGTTCGGCAAGAGATGTTCTGAAACCCTGGGCCAGGGGAGAGCCAGAGAAGGGACGGGGAGCGCTGGAGAGCAAGTGTCTAGACACTGGAAGCAGGAGTTGGTCCGCGTCATGGCACGAGCGCAGCGCTAGAGAGAAGTGCCAGAACACTGACATTTTCCTTTATGCCTCCGCACTGCAAGTGCCATGCCAAAATCTACAGCGCAGATGCAGCAATTGTGGTCTGAGAGCTGTCTAGATAGCTTTCCGCCCCGCCGCACGTTCTCGGTGAACATTTCGCCGCCGAGCGCTCTCTCCTACCAATTTCAGCCCGCACGGGATTGGTACAAGCCCCTCGCTGTATCTCAAAATCTCAGGAGTTCCACACCTCACTTCACAAAGCAAGTGGCTTCCTTCAAAGCAGGAAAGTTCCCTCACAAAGCAAGAGGGTGCCTTTACGTAGCAAGAGGGCGTTTCTTAAAGGACGAACTCCACGTACGTCGGCTTTTGGCAGCCCAGGAATCAGATGAATCAGAGGCAGTATCATAATCATCAACACCAGCCGATCGAGAACGAAGTCTTGTGCTCATGCAGAAATACCGGCGAGCGTTTCCACGTTGCCTTCGTCAGCTTGGGGCGGGGAAGCCATACCTCCACGCACAAGAAACTAGAAATGCCAGCTTAAGCGCCAAACACGGCTCATTCAAGCCCTTGTGACAGGCAGAGCTCAGCATGCCTCCATGACCACTCAGGCTCCATGTAAGGGCAGAGTACTGGGAACCACCGTCTCAGCCAGTACTGCGCCCAAAGTCTCTCGTGCGAAACCTCAATACATCTCCGAGCGCTCGGGACTCAGCCTGAACTCACAAAGCAGAATGGAAGACTGTCTAGTCGCGAAACAAACCACTACGTGCCCAGTCGATACTGGTGTTCAACGTCAGGTCACACACATCAACAGAGGTCCATGCTCAGCCTCCATCTTCTCCTGATCGGGAATTCCTGGCGCGTTTGTCGAGTGCAACGACAGAATTTGATCACAAGCTCGCTAAGGCAGTCACTGTTCTCGTAAATCGGAGCACCGCCCAAGTTCAACCCTCTTTACACCCGGCTTTCGATCGCGTTGCAATCATGGAGCACACCACCTCTTCGCTTTCCTTAGCAAGGTCTGTTCCAGGTATACTTCGGAACATCCGGGGCAGCGCGTTTCAGCTCGAACAGCCCACGGCAATATTCATGAGCCCAATGGAGTGCCTTCTGGCTTGCGATCTGCATAGTTCGTGACATGGGCTAGGTTTCGGCAATTTCGCCAGATTGTCGGAAGGTTCAGAGACTTGAACCACTTCGTTGGCATGTCGATCCACACATTGTCGCTCGGCCATGGAACAAGTGAATCGACTGTCTGGTGCAGATTCGGCTCGGCAGGCTGATCGCAGCGCTTCAGCATAGGAATAGTTTGATCACGAAGGTCGGCAGGAGTCGGAGTGAGGCACCTGTGGCGTGTCCATCGCCGCCCCTGCAATTCTTGCGACTGTCCACGCGCTTGAGGCTCGTCGACTGGCATCAGTGTACCGACAACATTGCAGCAGTCCTGTATGCAAGCCTCACAGCACGTTCTGCGCTGCGACTGCTTCCGCTGTGTTCGTCCTTGGGAAATGCGCACCTGATCAATGCGGATATTACATCTTAGACCTCAGCAGGAAGAGACCGTCACCGGTCGATGCCCCTGACGATGAAGGCCTGCTTCGTGTAGTTGGGCGACGGCGCGGGCTTGTCCTTGGACCCGGCTGATAGACGTGCAACGTTTGGCTCCTCAAACCCCTCAAGTACGGCGGATCGGGAATCTAGGTCACAGCAACACTTCAGAACACGAAGTCCTGCAGAGAGATCCAGATTTCAAGAGGCGCTCCTCGTTGCGACACGATCCGGACGGTCAGATGAGTTCTCTCCGATACGCCAGGGGCTGTCGCTGAAACCCAATCATCCCCACTTCTAGATGTGGGCGACTCGGACCATCTGCTTTGCTGAGCATCTCTCGTAGCAAACGGATCGTAGTCAAATCGCCGAGTCGATTTGCCTGCTTGGCGTCCTTCGCAGAGAGGCTGATGCTGTGTAGAGACTGCGTAGAGACTGCCCAATGCTTCGTCATCTGGCTCTGGTATGTTGACTGAGAAGGTGCCTCTCAAAGCGATCGGCAAATTGCGCATGCCAGTGACTGCCAGGAATGATGGCCGAGATGCTGATTCGATGTTGGAGCCGAGGAGGAAGAGAGCACTTTGCCAGTCGGGTGACTGGCGAGATGCTGGAGGGCGCCTGCGCGAAAGGAGAGAATGACGGTGGAATTGCCGGCGACTCGATTGAAAGGCCGGAGTGGTGCAGATAATGCAACGCACGATGCTTGGTGCATCATTGTTAAAGAGAGCTCGCAGGATGGGGTGGATGTAATTTCATACTGCGTCGTGGAGCTTGACCCAGCATCTTGCCCAACATTCGGTACGGTCTAGCAAGCTTGACCCTGGCAGGGTGAATCAACTGGGCGACGAGTTGGAAGCCTCGATGTTCCTGCCTCAGGCATAGCAGACGAGATGCTCCTGTCTCTCGCCTCCGACCTGAGACTCTATAGTCAACTACTCCTCGACGATGATTCAGCACAAGTCCACCAGACTCCCCGCCAGGTATTGAACTCCAGTCTCCGCCTCCGTGTCGACCTCATCCTCCTCTGCCATTTCGCTGTCACACCCATCCTCCTCCTCCCTCGCCTCGCCGCCATGACCTCCTCCATCGCCGTCGACTGGTGATGGATCACGCGCCGCCGCTGCTCCCGCCTGCACGAGCTCGAGCTCGGTCGGATACGTGATGTAGAAGCGCATGGCGCATTGGATCAGACGGAGGAGCTCGATCTAGCTGCGTGCTCGGCGATCGAGGTCGAGAGCGCAGAGTGGAGTAGTCGGAGAGTATGCTGCTTGGCGGCCAATTCGCTACTGGACTGCATCAGCGAGCCGTATCCGCATGCAGAATAGAAGTAGCAAAGGCACATGTTACCTGGATCTAGCAGAAGCCGCCGCGTCTTGATGAAGAGGATTAGGAGTGACAGTGGCAGTGGCTGCTAGCCGTGCTTGCACAACTCCAAACCGGCGCTGCATGGTCTCGCTGGAATTCCGCATCTGCGCGAGGTCTTTGCCCATACGAGCGATCTGCTGTGCACGCTGTTCGAGTTGCAAGAGGAGTTCGATGCGCTGTTGGAGACCCGGTTGCAAAAGTCGTTGCCGAACAAGCTGTGGGGTCTGTTGTAGACTGGGCTGCTGGAAGGGGGCTGTCGTGGTTGGCGGCCATGATGGATGTTTTGATTTCCTTCCACTAAATGATCAGGACCAAGTGACCCTTGCCTTTGAATGTCAGAAGGAAGGCAGTAGAGAGATCCGGTGATGGGCCCAGTCTTCCGTTTGCATCTGCCCGCTTTGCAAGCAGGACAACATCTGGCTGGCACTTTGACCTCGCGATAATGAACATCGTTCTGCCCACTACGAGCCTGGGCGTACTGTTTTACAAACGACATCGGTATCAATGGTGCTGATACATGAACGAGAGTCGAAATGACTCCATTTGCACATACAGAGGACGATGGCCCGGGCTGCGCGGCAGAAGTGGCGGCAAAAGTACACGAGTCAACAAAAGTTTCTTCGTCTATCTTCACCTCCATCCTCACCACTGTCCTCCCTCTTTGCTAAAGATGGTTGCCTGTCCTCTGCTCATCGAAATTCGATCGCTTGCAAGCATCGGGAAGAATGTGCTC
Source organism: Septoria petroselini (assembly GCA_022559915.2). Classification (NCBI taxonomy): domain Eukaryota; kingdom Fungi; phylum Ascomycota; class Dothideomycetes; order Mycosphaerellales; family Mycosphaerellaceae; genus Septoria; species Septoria petroselini. The sequence goes on along the minus strand of JAFJTQ020000103.1, from coordinate 33,735 downwards.
CGAATGTGTTCGACTCATACGTCCATTGAGAGATATTTGAAACATGGCCAGATTCCTTCGAAACTTTCGCGTCGCACAACGCAATCTAATTGATGCAGAGCGCATCTCCTTCCGTGCTTGGCCCCTCCATGCATACACTCGTGTAACATCGAGGCCGGAAGCTGATCGAAGTTGGCATCCACTGTTGTGTAACCGTCCCCATAGACGCGATGACTATACCCGCAGACGTCCTTAGCAAACTCGGCAACGCGGCTCCCATCACTCTTTCACGCTTTGACAACGCAGTGCCGCAGGAGGACGAGGAGCCGTGCAATACGGCGTACGAATGTACGATCGGAAGGAACTATTTCATCTTCCATTTTCACTCGATTGCCGGCTATATTCCCAGAGCATCGTCTCCATGCATGATCCTACTCAAGGCGCTGTCTTGTGGGCAGGGGGCTTATATGGGCTCGACGAGATCGGTGGTCGAGGCGTATGGCATCATCGCCTGCTTGTAGCATTGGTAATTACTGGCTGGCCTCGAGCTACCCTACGGAAACAGTGGAGCAAGGAGTTGCTGAGCCTAGATTCAGGGGCTGATAAGCCTTATTCATGGAGCTTCCGAGCCGTGGACATGCCAGGCAGACTTTCGGCAAGAGCAAGGGGGTTGATCTTGTCCCGCCGTCCGCGAAGGTGAATTTGATCTTCTGTATGCAGCGTTGTTGAACACTGTGTTATGTATGGCTTTCCAGGGAGCATTCTGTCCACCTCCTGAGCTACTTGACCGCGCTACGGAGTGTAAAATGCGCGACCACACGACAACCCTCGCAGTGGGCGCCTTCTATCTGTAAAGTAGGTGGCAGGCGAAGATGAGCTAATTGGTGTACTGTGATGCTGGATTGGCTAGGAACGTGCCAATAGTGCTACCAACCAGAGTCTAGTCTATTCGAAATGGCGATATATAAAGTCAGTCAAAGCATCCGGGAACGAAGAACCCGGACGCCACTCGGAACGTTTTACTCCCAACTCGGATCAATGCTTGACTTCCAGCTGAGATAGAGCTGCAGCTAGTACAATATTATGACGGTAGCGGAGCCTATGCCGGTGTGAAGAGACACGATTAAGAAGAGAGCACTCTCAAACTGACAGACTGCGAGCAGGAGTCTCGAAATGTCAGCTGAACGATAGGTGCGATATGTCGACCGGCAATCCTCAAGATCGGGTCTCGACCGAAAGCATTACTCCTGTCAGGGAGATCACGCGTGAAGACTCGACGTGCTAGGAGGAAAGTGTCATCGGTATTGCAGAAAGCTAAGATTAACGGCAGACGTTGTGAGAAATTGGTTTCGGTAGCAGGACTAGGGTTGCAATGTCTAAAGAAGCAGGACGCTGCGAGTATACTCGGCCAGCAGGATCCTCTTTGGTCTTGAAGTAATCTTTTGGACACAACGGCGAATCAAGGGTAGTGAAAAGAAGTAGAGCCACATCTACGAGGCAGAAAGATCGAAGCTGGTCGCTCTGTCAGCTGTCGAGAAGATGAGTTAAAACGTGTGCTGACGTCCTTCGATAAAGCGACGCAGAGAGCCGCATAGACCGTTGAGCTACATGCACGCCCAGCTACTGTACGTTGTTACACACGAGCAAGTTGTAGACCTTGAGCTCTACGAATTAGGGATAGATGAAAGACTGATCTGGCGTGAGTAGAAGCTGAGCAGCAGCTGAAAGGCCCGGGAACGTCACAATCATCCTCCGTCGGCTTTTAAGCAGAGTCTGTATGGAAGGAGAGGCCGTCGAAGCTGGAGAACTGGAAGCTCCGTAGGTCGAGATAAGCTAATATTTGAAAAAGGTTCAGCCGCCTTCGTCCATCAAGGGCATCAGAAGCAGACTTGTAGAAGAGTTGAAAGGTCCGATCTCTAAGCAACGGCAGGAGATGGACGTAGAGGCTTCAGATTGTGTATGTCGAGGATTTTCAGGTGCCGCGAACAGCTGTCTTCGCTTCCACTTCGCTTCCACGATCTAGAGCAAGCGAGCATTAGCTAGACTACTGTAAATTAATGGTAGAAACATTCAGAGTGCCGTTCTCGTATGTGTAATGTTATAGACAAGGACGATAAGAGTCGGGGGAACTGTAGGACTCGTCAATTTGGTGCCGAGATGCTGCAGGTCTTGTGACTTCTGTGCATGAGTATAAAAAATTATTAATACTATAAACGATGAGTCAAAGGCGTTATCCTCAATGGTTATCGCCGTGCGGTGGACGTGCTGAATGATACTATTTAGGACCAACTTCGCCGAGTGACGGTAGAGGGAAACAAGCATGCTAAGCGTTGCCAGAAAGGTGAGAATCGAGGGTAGCAACCACTCGAGGCCTACAATTTCGGATAAAGCTATCGCCCGCCAGACCAGTACAGAGTAGTGCTTCACTTGACTCCCAAGATCCGACCCGTTAGCGTTAGAGTGATTCAGACCTCAAGATGAATAGCAAGAAGAGTGGAGAGCGTGAACACTCTAAATCTGCCATGCCTTTGACATTTATAATGCTGCAATTATAGACTTTGATGGCTCACAGTCTGGCTTCCACCATGCACCGAAATGGATTTGCTTCCTCTTTAGTGTGCTCTTCGTGTCTATGCTGGCCGCGCATCTGTCGAAGCGATGCGAGAAATATCGGCTAGCTTTTGCTCGACATTCTTGCGGCTCGGAAGCTCCATCTAGCGGCAAACGTGCTCGGTCAATATGACCGAGTCGCCTCGTACCATGTGCGACTGCGACACCTCACCCACATCTCAGGGGAACCTCTTGCAGTAGCCCTGCCTGGCTCTCACGTGCTTGTCGAGGTCGTAACCCAGCAAGTCGCCCTAAGCGCGTGTGGAACATATTTGGGCTGATCCACATGTTTTTCTAAGGGGCAACGGTCCCGGCAGCTTGGCAGCAGTCGATCGTGCCGAATCTTACTAAGGACCAGTCGTTCTAATGGCCATCAGCTACACGTATTTTTCGTTCCTCTCGTGCCATTGTTGGCGCTTTGGCACTTAACACTGCAGATTGCCTGAGCGTTCGGAGCGTGCACGGTCGAGGAGCTTTTTCGAGCCATTAAACGGGGGTAGGAGCTCAATCGAGACAGAAACGGTTCTCCATATCACATGTCTACTGGCCGGTACAACTAACCACCAATGTGCAGAACTGGACAAGTGAGAGCCTAGTACCACCGCTATTCGATCAGTACTTGGGACTTCGCAGAGTTTGGCAGTAGAGACAATGAGCCTTACAAATTTCCACAATCGTAAACGACGTGCTGGAACATCTTCAAGGACCATGCCGGCCGTCTTTGAGATGTGTTCAAAAATCAGCTTTGCTATGTCTGAATCGTGAGCAGGCAGGAGGACAGAGGCAAAACGATGTCAGCTTGACCGGCGGGACTCCAGTGGGCGAAAGCTCGCGGCCAGCACGAGGCACGACTTCAACTTCTATCGACAATGGATCGAGCACTTCGAGCAGTCCGCTGGAAGGAGGACTTTCTAAGAGACCCAGGACGGATCGGGGCGCTAGCCAGAAGAAGTTTTGGTTGTAAGAAAGGACGTTTGGCCCACGAACGCGTCAGGTGTGACCAGAGGTCGGACGGTGCATAGGAGATAATGGTCCTCCATGTCATATGGTCGGTTTGCACGATAAGACCGTGCACTTGGTGGGAACTGGGATACTTTCTACTCACACAGACGCAGCAGCAGCCGCTCATGTGTGCTCGTGAACTTGTGCAAGTGCATCAAGAGACTCTCCCAGCAACCTTCGCGTAGATCGAACTCTTTCTCAAATGCAATAGCATATCATTGATCCACTTGAAATTGGGACACATCTCAGATCATTCAGTTCGGATGCCATACCACAACAACTCAGTGCTGCCCTCTTTCTTGGCTGACGGGTGTTTGTCGACTATCTGCAAGAAGGTCTCCGATGCTCGCCACTGGTCTCCTTCGAAACGGAGAAGTTACCTAGAGCTCTCCGCAATCTCATTCCCACCTATGACGACTATGCTCGTGTCAGCAGCAGGCGTTCTGGCAGTTTGGGTAATCACATCGTGGAGACGCGCTCGCGAATCTGTACCGAGCGAATAGTAGCCGATCTAAGCCATACTACCACTATGATCATCTAGGGCGCCTGCGAAGTGCACAGCTTGTATCACGTTTAAACCGAGGTAAGCATGCCGCCTTGCTAGAAGCCGTGCTCAACGCTTGTTCTGTAGTTGAAGATTCGTAGACAAGTATGTTGATTGTCGCTACAATAGGAGCGATGGTATTTATCCCAAGAGATCCAGCGCGCCAAAGTAGACGTAGTTCAGGGGAAAGGCTACTCACTAACAACTAGGTGCCTCATTCGGTCCGAGGATACCCCAGCACTGACTCGTCACTGACGAAGCTACACGCACTACACGGTGACTCCAGCTTCGATACAAAAACGACGCCCCAGAACCCTCCGTGCAGTGCCTGGATCAAAGCTTTCCAACGGCTGCAAAACCCGACAGTTTCCTGTCTCAAAATGAGGATGCGTTCAGCATGAGACCATTGAGAGTCTCACGGTTCTTCAGGTGGGACTTGCAAAAGGCGTCGTATCGGAAGGGGCGAAACATGACGTGGACTCCGTTGATGACTGGCCGGATCCACTTCATTACTACCGAAGAGGCCAACGAAGCGCTGCTGGATGCCACGAGACCTGAAGACAAATGGTCAAAAACGATGTAGTATATAGCCTGCCTGCGAAGACACGACATCGAATCCTTCGCTGAAGTGGACGAATACACAGAGTGAAGCAATAGATGGCAGGGCGTCACATCTGTTATGCGCCGTTTACAGATCTTCAAAACGCATTGCATTAAGACGAGGACGAAGGCGGCATGACTGAAAAGGTTGTCATGCATACAATATTGGCATCGGAAATGAGTCCAATTGTGCGATCTAGTGTCCTGGAAACGTGCAGTGGAAAGGAGAGGGTCTACGCTACGATAGTTGAGGCTCAAGGCTTGGACAATAACCAGCCTTGTCAATGGTCTATCGAACAAGAGCAGAGGCACCCTCATCAATCGACATCCACCTAGTCTGTGCACGTCTGTACAGGTACGATTGCCAGGTGACAGCGGCCTGGGTAGAAAGGAGGTTCCCAGACGTTTAGCTGACATTGCTACCCTGGTGGCCGACCGGAGTGAGGAGAGGTAGCCTATCTGAACGGGGAACGAAGTGACAGCGTAGTTGTCAAGACTACAGAGTCCGATCGTGGGTGGAACGAGGAGTCATTCCTCCCTTTGAAGAACAACACAACTACGACGAAGCCAGAAAAGCCCAGAAGATAACACACAGGACCTCTCGGTTGTTTAGTGCAGATCACCAGCAACGCGTCATGTACGCGAGCCGTCTCTGATGATGATGTAGTACGACGTGCAGAGCGATGGTTTAGAGGTTCTTCTGGCTTCCTTCGTCTCGCAAGCGACAATATTGGCTTCAACCTGATGGGTTACAACCCAGTCTGGATGTGATCATGAGCTCAAGGATGGCCACCCCGGCACAGACATCAGTCACGATGGCAAACGGTGGGTGTTCTGTCGTACCTGGTGGAGCTGAAGAAACCATACCAGGAACCGAGACATTCCGAATTGACATGGCAGGGCAAGCACGCGATCTCCCTCAGGACAGGTACATGACTGAAGTATGCCGGTATGACATGTCTGCAGAGGCACAGACATTAGACATGCAGCGTTTTCTGGATGCAGATAGCCATATTCCACTTCATAAACTTGCATAAAGATTCGTGCAAGTAGAGTTATAAGTATGGCTTCTGCCAATGGAAATAGACTCAGGGGATCACTGCATCCGTCCCAACTGCTCGTAAACTCACACGAACCCAATCTTGGAGCTCGCGAAGAAAGCAATGGCAAACCTACACGCGGACGGTGTGATCATAGCTACGATTCTTGTCAAAGTTCGCGAGCCAGGTGCGGTCAAGAGAGCGGTCTGCTCTTCCTGCACAAAGTAGCTCTCCCCAATAGCTCCCGCCGCTCACGCCTGCATCATGTCAAGATAGTTTCGATGGCCTGTCTAGATGCGCGTATCGGTGCTGACGGTAGCTGAGCGGGCTGTTATGGGGTCATCTGCGGCTGGACTGCGCGTCGATCAAAGCCACACTCAGTCATGTCGGGGTCAGGTTCGTTGTGTCGGACGAAATATCGCGCAGTGGATGTTTCTTCTTGTGGTAGTGCCGCTGCTGCGCAGGCTGGAGCAGCGGAAGCTACATCCACGTTGGCCTATAGAAGAATGATTAGCTCTGGCAATATTTCCAACAACGTCATTGCAAATCTCATCCGACTTGCAAGACCGAATAATCCCTGGAGTGCAGTATTCGAAGGTCACATCGTTTGGCCTGCCAAGCCTCGTTCAGCTTTGCCATGTCTTCGCGCGACTGGCGTGAAGTAATGGCATTCAGGGGCACCTGACGCATGGTGTAAAGGAAGTTGAGATACGCGCCCCTCTTGCGCTGAGCAAGGTTGGCGATCCTTTCCTCGGAGTGGTTATCCGTGCGTAGCGTGGCGACCAAATATTGAGAGAGTATGGGGTACATTTTCGCAGGGACTGTGACAGGGCCAGTGGACAAAGGGGGGCGCTGTGGCACTTGAGGGTCCTGATTTGCGACCGAGCTGGAGAATGGTAGACACAGCGGCGGTCGTCGCTGCTGCGATGGTCGAGACGACGTTAGCGCTCTCGATCGGAAGTGAATTGAGATCGGAGGCCATGGTTAAACTATAGACGTGACGGATCGCGGGATTTTGTGAAGTACAACCGCTGCGAAGCAGGAGTGGGGAGAGCCGGCCACGGTGGTGGAAGCTGGAGATTGACTGAGGCCGAGACTGGCTCTCGGCTCACAGGCTGGTGTGACCCCGTGCAGAGGTCTGGCACTAGCACAAGGAATTCATGAGCGGGTGTAGAAGGCTGGATGTTCGCTCGGCGCGTGTGCAGCATTCCTTCGAGGGAACTTACGCACGTCCTGGACATAGTGATACTGTGGCGTAGGCGTCGAATACTCGAACGGCGTTGTCTTCGGCTGCTCGGACGGCGGAGGGATTGGGTGGACGCTGGGCGTTGCCGTCGATCCAAATGGTGCTGATCTCGGCGCCTGACGAGTGAGAGGATTGGCGTGATGCGTCGGCACTGGCGTCGATGACCGCAAAGGCGAGTAGTCTCCAGGCCTGGCGACAAATGGCGCTGGTAAGGGCGCCTCACGAGAGTTGATTGGTATAATGCACTGGCATTGGCGTCGAGGGCTGCAAGGGCATTGGAGTTACAGAAGCGCTGGCATCGAACTCGGAGTGCTTCTTGACCTTATCCAAAGCCTTCTACTTGATCAGCGCATGAATACCTGTTTCTCCCAGAGACTTGGGGTGGGCTCCGTTCTGTTCTCCTTAATAAAGGAGACGTCGTCGCGCTGTGCGGCGTAGATAAGGACCTCAGCAATGCGGACCTCGTAGATGTCGCTCCGTCCACCCTTGCAGCCAGCCTGGTCTTCAGAAAGCCCGACAGAGCTTGGTCTCCAGGCAGTGTATTAAAGAAATCTATAGAACATTCACTTTAGGGGTTTGAGTTCTAGGTAGAGTAGATTTCTAAGCGAGGAATCTTCTAGCATAGCAACTGGAGGGTATATAAGGAGGCAGAGACACTCGTTTAGATAGACAAGCAATACAGGTCCTCCCATTCTGAACAACACAGTGTTGTCCTAATGAGGGATAGAATCTTGTCCCGCAAAGCATCGACTGCGCGTCTGCCCAGATGATAGAAAGAAATGTTCTACAGAGCAAACAGGGCCAGGGTGTCCTGGACGCTGGAGAGGTTGCGGGCATTGAAGCATCTGTAGGGGATTAGCAGTAAACGATAGCAAAGGAAACCGAAGTGAGCGTACCTAGAAATGCCCATGCGAACCACCCAATTCTTCTCCGCCTCAGTCTACTGAGCATTGAATCTGCCACCCTCGGAGACTGGAAGAGATCCGCAGGAGTCAGGACAGGAGGTGGCCTGGGGGACAAACTAGCAAGCAGCTTGGGCTTCGTCAGGCCTTGCACCACGGTGATGGAGTCCTCGTCGTCACTGGCTGAGTCGAGCTCGTCTGTGTCCTCAATATAGTCGCCGCCGCCGCCGTCAGCAGCCTGCTCTTGCTTGGCTCGGCGAGCAGGGCGAGGCATAGTGGAGGTGAGCATCTGCAGTCAGTATCGAGGAAATGACGAACCTAAGATTGTGGAAAAAAGAGAATAGCGACGGAGAAGAGGATCACAGGAAGGAAAGAAGGAGGTCGAGAACACCTATGACCGTAGATGAAGCACGCTGGGAACATGCCTACCTTAAAGCCCGACAACATCCCCTTCATACAGCACGATGACAACTTGCCCATCGTAGAGTATGCTGGGCATATACAACATGCCGTGATGTACACACGCCATGCAATCGTTCTGTCCCGTTCAAATGCCGACATTGCCTCAAAAGACGGGAAATCAAGCAGCGCCAAAGAGCAGCAGCAGCAGCAGCAGAAGCAACTATGCCACAGCCGAAAAGGGGATGAGGTGGTGGCGGAGGTGGTAGTGATCAGCGTCAAGTGTCAACACAGCGGACTTGAGGAAGAAAGGCAGACAAGGTTGAGGCTGAGAAAGTGGCGGAGACGGAGTGCCTTAAATATTCGGCTTGGCAGCTTGGAGGCGTCTTCAGCTGCGGAGAGTGGTGTGGAAACACAATCAACTGCCGATTCCAACAAGTTATCAAAACTGTACAGAACGAGTGAACACGATGCAGGGAAAATCTAAACACGACGCCTCCCGCGTTGCCTTGTCGGCATTTGCAAGGTAGTTCTACTAGTCGTTTGACCTTTGTTTCTTTTAGACATACACAAGGAAATCCGCACACACTCCTATGGGCTGAAGTAGGCAGCGACATCGATAATCTCACGCGTCTGCAAATCCCAAGGTCTAGTAGTCTATTTCCTCGGGCTACTTCCGTTATGAACTGCATCAGCGTTGCTGTTTACCGTAATTTCTAGGCGTAAGATCCGCCTTTCGGCTGCCCGCAGCTGTACGCGGCCTCGCAGTCCCATGAGCAGACTGGCAGCAGTCGACGTGAAAGAAGTACGGCACAAAGAGGTGCGGCAGAGAAGTGCGGCGACGAAAAAGAAGCGCAGCAGAGGAGTGCGGCGCGTAAGTGAGGCAGTGAAGATGAAGTGCGGCGAAGAAGTGCAGAACAGAAGTGCGGCACTCCCAAAAAAGTATTTGCGAAAGACAAAGAGCTTAGCTTCTACACTTGTCAAGTTCTGCACGGACGAATGAACACATGGAGAGGAATGGCATTAGCACCGCTTTTATGAACAGTTATTGAGAGTGAATGCCACTTCTTTTGCCGTCTTACATGGAGCTCAGCTCGTCTGAATACGAGAATGGAGAGGCATTCAAGGTTGGCTTTTATGTCGCCGCATACATTCATTGTACTATTCGCTTTACGCACTACTGATGGTAGAGCTCAATCTATGGACTGCATTGATCAACCATGACGGGCGAGACGTACAACAAGAACTGAAGGAAATAAAGTAGAACTACAGAGGCGAGCGCTAGACAGCCTCTTCAGGCGAATCTTGGGCGGCAACAGCATGCTGGGACTGTTATTACGAAAATGTATGATGGCAGGAAACCTGTATAGGACCCGCCCGTGCTTTGCGCTGCACTCCAACGCTGCGTGTGTACAGAACTGCCGTCAACGTCTATAGGACGACTCATTGACACGAAAACCTGGTCATTCCATCTACAAGAGCTGTTCACCGCGGGACATGGAGGTCACCACTGTCACAGATGTTATGAGCAAGGTCTCACAAAATGCCACGAGGCCTTTCGCTCGGACTTCATCTATGTCAAGCTCAGCCACTCCGGCTCTCGTCTTTCCAGCATCTCAGCATGTAACTTGCTGCTCCTGACAAAACGCGCTTGGCTGCCATGCGCGACAAAGTGCGTACGTTTTACGCTGCGTGCACCTCGGCCCTCCGCTTCCGGACGCACACCTAGCCGCGTGGATACACTCGCTAGGTAAGAATGATGGATCCTCATCGCGGTTGGGCACGCGAAAGTCAGCAGTACGTACGGTCACTGAATGAGTATTTGCTGCAGAAATGTAACGCGTGAAGAAGCGAAGCTGAGACCGGGGGCAAGCCCGCTATGGAGTGCCATGTGATTCGGATCACATCGTGGTATGGCAAGGCGTAGTATGACAGGCGAGTGCGTAGCGAAGCGCAATGAGTGAGTTTTTGGTGTGGGTAAAAACCACGCTTGCCCAGTGGTCTCTGTCCCAGAATCGCTCTTAGCCAGCGGTGTTGGGCCCATAATGGTGTTCGGCCATCGAGTTTCTGACCCAAAATGGACAGCGCCTACCGGTCCAGAACATGTGCGCGAGCGTGTCAAGCGTATCGTTTCCTGCAATGCGCTTTTCCTTCGCCCTCGCTTCTGCTGCCATCGGCGACGTTCCATATTGCGTACTGCCGCGAAACGATTGTGCGAAGCTCTCGATCAGTCACATGCACGTCTATAGTTGGCCATCTTGCGAGCATGCAGCACCCTGAACCCGAAGATGACTGCAATACACCTCCCTCCATATCATTCCGCTCATCTGCCATATAGACCAATCGGTCAAGTCTGTCCTTAGATGGAACGGTCGGCTCCATTATCTTGCGGCCAGTCCTAGAGTCAAGTGATTTTCGAACCCTTCCTCTCGGTGACGCTCTTCATGGCTGCGCCGCATGTCAGAGGATTATTCGGCGAATTTCTCAATGTCCGGAAGGGATAGCCCTCGCATTCATCTTCATACATCCGACCAACCATCCACAAGTCCAGGAAAGGGTGACCTAGGGGGTTCTTGCGGACAAGTTGCTGACACGGAAAGGCTGCACGTTGGAGATCAACTATGAGAGTGTGTCTACTGCGGCCGCGCTCGCCATCAAAAATTTCAGCCCCGACGCCGTGCCGGGCAAGATCTTGCTTAATGTGCGGCCACCGTGACGCCGTGACTCAACGATTGCCACCAGGCCCTGTGAAAAAAGCGACGTCGGCTTTTCAGCACGCACATTTGACTGGTCGTCCACATATCCTGGCATTTAGTGCACTAGCTATGATATGGACGCACGAATAGATCGAGCAGCGACGAGAACTCCAGTAGGTCGTATAAATTCTCGTGTGCGAAGAGTCGTTGACTGGGCAGATTCGGTGATCAGTGAGCCTCCTGAAGCATCCGTAGGCACGAGAATGTCGCCTCCCCTGGCGTCTGTCAATCGATGGTTCGCAAGCATGAGTTCGTGCGGCGACGGAACGACATGGAGCATGAACCTGACATCAGAGCACGAACACAGCCTGACCAAGTCATCTTCGTCGGCAGATGCACGACGATAGCTACCACCGCAGCCAGTGACCGCTTTAGAGAAGGTCTGTCAACTTCACTCCCGGGACGACAACAATCACAGTCGCGCAGCTCTTGGGCGCCTTCGCTGAGACTGCCTGCGCGCCGCTTAGCTGCCAGGACCCAGTACGGAGTGGGCTCCACGGGACGGTGAGAATATGTTGGCTACCCGATATCACGCCTGGTAGGGCATAACATCATGTCAAGACCAACGCACGATAAAAGTGCTGCTCTTCTGTACGTATATCGGCGCCGAACATGGCAACACGGCACTGGCTTAGAATTGTTTGCGCTTCACTTTGTCTCGTCCGAATGTCGCCATTAGCCCGAGCATCGAGTCCATATTCTCACGATCATATAAGCTTGCGTTATGTAGAGGACATGCTCCTCGCTTCAAGCCTACCAGCCAACGCCACAATGCCGGCAACGAGGCCAGGATCTCCTAATTATCTAGCGAACTCCTCGTTGGCGAGCTCGGCACTGGCGACCTTTGATGCATTCCCTATGCCAAAAAGTCTCCGATCTGCTACATGATCACTAGAATAGTCTCAAGGTCCACTCACCAGATCCACGGGGGAAAGCAGGCAAGTCTGCCTCTCTCGTACGCTATTGAGCTTTCCCATTACAATCTCCAGGTCCAGACTGCTCGGAAGTGTTGCCAACTCTCCGGCCCTGACCTTCAGCGGTCCTTGGCTGCCTTGTTTCCTGCATGCGGCACTCAACAACCGCACTCCGTATCTTCCCACCCTTCTACGCAGGTGTTGCTTAGATTCTTTGGGCTCAACTCATCCAGCAGTTGCCGACGATATTCTACTCTACCCGCTTGGAAGCCGTGTTCCAATGTTTGATTGGAGCGACCCGAGCCTTGCTCAACGAGACAAACTAGTCTGGTGCACAGCTGCAGGCCGATTATGCGTACGGGCATCCATGCCGCACACAGACTTCCTGGAATTGTGAACGTAAATTGGGCCGGCGAACCACGCCGCGGCTACCTTTTCGAATGGTTTCGTCAGTATCAAAGAATGCACACGGGAGCACTGCAGAGAGATGACGCACACACAAAAGATCTTCCACATGGATTTCCACACATATCCCGCAAGACAGTTTCAAAATGCTCTCGGAAGGCTAACAAGGCATGTCCGATTGTGAGTTAAAGCGTGCTCCCTTTGTGTTTTGCGAATGCCTCCTGCCCAAAAAATGTGGAGCCGTGATGTGAGCGGTACGACTTGTTTGTAGGAAGTAACGAATACGCAGTGATGGTGGTAGTTGCTATGGGCGACGTGTTTTCAAAACATAACCACGCCGCCTGCTTGATCGCGAGCGGTAGGTACGAATAGAACGATAGATTCGAACGAACGACAGCTGACACTACAATGCCACGACCAGTCTGCGAAGCCGATGCATTTCGCTCCCAGACCGAGAACGACCTCGCACGAGCGTACGGCGACAGTTGGCAGCAAAAGTGCCTCGCCATCAAACGATGGATCATTCGCCTTGTCCGCGATGCGCAGCAGAACGACCTGGCAGTCTTTACTGCCATGAATCTGTGGATGGAATGGGACCGTGCAGGCCTGGGTCAGTTTCTCGGCAGCTTCGAGTACCGTGAGTACTTGGTCGCGAAGACCAACTCGGCGAGCGCCGCAGTGCGGTACGATCGCACATGCATCGAGACGATATCAGCAAAATGGCCGGGATGGGATTGGACGTTGCCGGATAATGCCACTCCAGAGGTATGGAGCACGAGGATGCTGAAGGACTTGCGCTACATCGCTACGCGCATTTCAGAGCCGGAGGCTGTCGTGACCCTTCTGAGGGAGATCATCGCAGACCGGGTGCACAATCGCCAAGACAAGCAAGGCAAGTCTCGGTCGACGCGACTTGTGACCTCAGATCTACGAGATGTCACGGACCGAGTCAAGGACCCTCATGATAGGTCGTTTCTTGGCATGCACTACGACACCACCGTGAACAGTGAGGATGTCACGAGCGCGAGTGTAGAGCGTGGCAGGGGCGGGAGTGCCGGAGGGCCACAGCAGACGGCCGATGCTTTCGAGAGCAGTCTTTTGGACTTGACACAGGGTACGACAGGTGCGGAGAGCTCGCAACTTGGCCACCCAGGCCTAGCAGAAAGCCAGGAGATACGGATAGACACGAGTGTAGATGGCGGAAATTCTCGTTGGGTGAGGAGCTCGACACCGCCAGTTGAAGATGATCAAGGCGTGGATGGTCAAGGCGCGGATGGCAATGATGGTCAAGGCATTGAGAATCGCATCAGGCAAAGCAGACGGCCAAACGCGGCACGAGACATCGAGCGACTTGCCGCAAGTCTCCAATTCGAGGTCGATGAGGCTCTACAGGCGCTGACAAGCAATACGGTGACCGCCCACTCGCCGCCAGAAGACCTTGACCGTCAAGTCGAGAATATGCGCCGCCATCAGCGAGCTGTCCGAGACCTGAAGCTGTTCCAGACGTTCCAGAGCAGCTCCTCGTGGGCGAACCGGTAGACGGGCAGTTGAGATGCCGCGTGCGCAGTAAATAGGTACTCATCATGGAACAAAGCGCATAGCCCTCGCTTGCATCTGCTGGCTCATTTGGCGTCACACTTACAATCACCTTCTTCGCATCGTCGTCGTGCACACGCCTCAATGGTCCGCTGCAGGACTGCCACTTTCGAAAGCCCATCGATCTCTCACAGTCTGTCCCATCCGGTATCAGTGTGTCACCGTGATCCTTCGTCCACCCTCGAATTCAATCTCAATGCGCATTCCGTGCAGAACAACAGATATCGTTTCGTCTCGTCGTGTTCTTGCTCGGCAGTAGTCTTGCGGCAGACATCAGACGAATTTGAGCGGCAGTCGGCGCTCTCACATCCTTCAGCGAAGATGAACACTGACCTAAGACTTCCACCAGCTGGGTCTGATCTGCTCTGGGACATTCGGACACAGCGAATGGGGCAACTAGCTGCGGCACGTAGCGTTTGTATAGACCTTCAACATCGTCTGTAAGCGGAAGCCAGACACGAGGCTTGCGGTTCGATGTCGACTCAAGACTAGAGCGCTGGAAGGTACGTTCGAGTTCGGCCCCGGGAGCCCTCTCCTGCCAGGCGAAGCAGACCAGTCAGCGTTGTTGCTTCCAGCGTTATCAATCTGTGGCAGAGTGGTAGTCGGCCTCGCAGCCGATACAGCGTAGTAATAGATGGAGCGCGTCTATGAGCTGGCCGTGTTCTACGCTGCTGGAATTCGAAGACGACTGTTGAAGAAATCTCTAGAACATTCACTTCAGGGGTTTGATTTCTAAGCAGAGAAGTTGATTTTTAAGTAAGGAATCTTCTAGCATAGCAACTGGAGGGTATATAAGGAGGCAGACATACTCTCTTAGATAGACAAGCTATTCAGGTCCTCCTATTCTGAACTACAACGACCAAGGTCTTGAATCTCCTCTTGGGCTGTCAAGACAGTACTTGTGAGACTGAGTGGCTTCCAATGCGGAACCGAGGTGACCGTCGTCGAAGAAAACAAAACTTGGGGGGCGAACAGAGGCACTGCTGTGCTCGGACTCGATGACGGCCAGGACAACATGTCACAAACTTGCAGTTCGCGAGTCATCCCCAGCAAGCTGAGGCCATTACCTAGTGTCATTTACCAGATCGCCATCACCATAGTCGTCGCATGTCATGCCGCCGTACTTTTCTCGTTATCACTCAGAGTCGGCCTGACCTATGCCCTTGGAACACATAGGAATTGGCGAGCTCGTTCAATCCTGCTGGCTTATATACATGCTCAGCCTCAACGGCCTCGCTAACACCAGCTTGACCAGTGTTTCGGAGACCACTAATAGCGGCAACTCAGTTTGGGCGTCCATGGATAAGGAGGAGCTGGAGTTGGTGCCTAGCACAGTGTGGACGCGGCGAAAAGGGATTTCCACATACTAGACGACGCGTGTCTCGTTCATCTAGACAAGGACTGGGTAGAGAACCGTACGCAATTTTCCCTGATCTTTACGCATGGAGGATCGTGCCAGTTCATCGTGCAGATGACTGACTGTCTGCTTCGATAAAGCCAGAACCAGATGCAGCACGCGTCGCGTTCTCTCAGGCCCGTCGAATGATTTCAGCGCGTGCCTTGATACGTCTGGTCTGCCCAGGGAAGAAATTAGAAGTTCTTGAAAGGATATATCACCGTGGAACGCATCCGATATTCCGTGGCTTGACCAGCTAGCTACACATAGCCAAGAGAGAAAGTGCACGGCATGATGTGCAATTCCCACTTAGGGGAGCATACTGCTGCTTGTTGTGGTTAAATGCGGAGCACATCTGCCCCAAATAATACCACCGACAGCCGCTCCAGTCCGGCATTTCTATCAAAGACTGCTCTCGATATGTTGCACGGGATCGTCCTGGGGCAAAGTTCTGCAATTCCGGGTAAGGCAGAAGGCTCGCGCAGACTGCTTGAGCGCTTTGCCTGATCAAGTCTCGGCTTTCCGTCCGCTTGGCTACGCTAACGCCGAAGATGGTCAAAGGCGCAAGATGAATCGTTTTGAAGCTAGGTGGAAGTAACGAGAAGCGCCTTCAGTTCTCGTAGCAAAGATGGACTGTCTGGTCCAGGGAGTAATTATCGGCTGTAGTTCCTCCTCCCGAACGTGCACGTGGCCCTGCGCTTCCCTTTTGGCTTCTTAAATCAGCTTCGATAGGTAGTTAGTGACAGTATGCAAGAGGAGTTCGGACAGCCCTGCGAGGCGACTAGGTAGCAAAACACCATCCTCCGGGGCCTCGGATGCCATCAACCCTGTCCTCGGAGGATCGTATCATCGGGTATCAGCTACGGATCTTCGTGCACCTTTTACTATAAGCGCGCAACCTGTTCCGGATTCTCGAGAGGTGTCTGGCCGGCGCCCATGACACCCGAGCGCATAATCGTCAAGAGTAGGAAAGACTTCTTTGACACTTGCTCATAGATACCGGCGTGCACGGAGGCTTGAGATTGATGGCCTCGATGCCGCCGGGCACTCCGGGTAAGCATCTTATTGGCTTCCTGTTGAAGCTCGTTTATCCGGTCAAGGGCTAGGGATCTGCACCGACAACAATTAAGGATCTTCCGCTTGCTTTTCTGCTCATGGATTTCCCTCCACGCTCCGCTTCCATTTTGCTAGTCTATAGCATTGTAACTTGGTCAGCATGTACTGCGCCCTTCGCCTCCATTGTTGCGCTTAAGTGTGTTGCTTCTACGAGGATCTGATACCAGCGAGCTCGAAATTACGGGCAAAGTCGTAATCTTACGTTACCAATCCCTTCTTCACATCTCAGCCCCTACTATGTAGGAAGATGCTGCCTCCAGAAATTGGACACGCTATCCTCTAGCGTCTATCAAGCTCGGTCCATTGGGCTCTATAGTGAAGCATGTGCTGAACTCTTGAGCATGTCAATCGAATTTGCTTATGCTAACTCTTGTGTTTGCTGAAAGATCTTTATGTCTCCTTGGACACCGTTCGAGGATGGGTTTACAGATGCCGCCATCTTGCTTGGATCTATTAGCATCTTCTCGCCCCGGCAATAGAAAGCTCCATTCACATCAGCAAAGCACGAGCGGTCCCGGCCATCCTTGGTATAATTAGTAGCCTTCTATGTTCTAGTACTAGCTCAATGTATTCCCCTTACCGCGGCCAAAATGCGATTAGGAATCTGTTTTAAAACGCGCCTAAGGCAGAGATCATAATACAAACCTCGGGACAAATCCGAAATGTAAAGCATTCTAGAAGATTATTAAACAATAAGTTGTTTGCTAGCGCATTGTTAGGACAAGTTTGGGCCTTATACTTACTTCTTCATACCGTTCGTTGCTAGTTGTCCTAGGCTTTCTCTAGATACGGTCTAGGCTCCTCTAGGCTGGGTCTGTGCTTTTTTCCGGCGCGGTCTGTGCCCTATAGCGCGTTCCCTGTCCTAGGAGGAGCATTTCTTTCGCTATGTATACAGTTTAGATTCCTCTCTATCTCTCTCCTCTAGGGGTTTAAACAAGAGTTCATTTCTCGTTCTTTTTGGCCTCGTTTTGGTTTACTCTTATTTTATCAAGTGTTTACATTCGAACCCTGATTTACTAAACGACTAATCAAGACGCTGTTTTATTAGTCTTTCGCAAAAGCGTACGCGCTTATCAATAACGATCATACTCGGAGATTTGGGCATCGGTACGCCATACCCGGGCAACGACTTCACTCTAACGCTACTGCAAATCTAGTGTGTTCTTAAGCACTCTTCGCCTCTTTAGAATCCAACATAACTACGGTAACGACACGCCAATACACGCCCCAATGCATGTGCATTACGATCCAAGGTCTTGCTTAGTATTGGTTTATGCTCTAAATGCAACTAAGAACAACAACATTTCCTTCGCTACCGTTATATGAACGAGCCTAGTCTTAGACGTGCGCGCTCTACCGGCACGCTTATCGTGTTCCTACGGCCGGCTTAGTACGAGGCCAACGGCGAATTGACCGACAACAAGAATTAGCCACCTAGCCGTCGCGCAATCTGACTCTGCTTTGAAACACACAAAACGCCATGCTGGTCCAGCAGCGCAGGATTCACAATTTTGGCATATGTGGCTTATACAAGATAGAATCTCATTCCCAACAAGGCACGAAGACCAAGCGCGTCGACGCGCATGGAAAGGTAGAGAAATGCGACGAACCATTCGTTGCCTTAGCTCAGGCGGAAAGTTGAGCTCAGAGTTGCAGAGATAGCCATTATCAAGCAGAGCTAGGCGATCGACGACAATATAGTGCGGCAGTTATCTAGTCAGAGATGAATGGCCTTCCACAGCGCACGTACACAGTACGTCTACCTACACATGCATGTGGTCCGAAACACGATGGCGTGTACCACTAGGCCCCCGAGCCAGTTGCATTGATGCTAGCAAATCTCAACCTGGCGATTGTCAATCATGATTTGACACGCTCACGGCAAAATTCCGGTTCCTTTACTACACGGAATGCCAGCGTATACCGGTAAATGCCTGCTTCTGCCCACGACAGGCCCTATAGGCGAACTACTACACCATCTGGTCGGATGTTAGCCTTCGAATTAACGAGTATGTCGCCATTCCAGCGAGTCCTGAGCGCCCACCGTAGCATGCCCTAGAGGACACCGATATGCCGGATAGGCAATCATCTAGAAGGCGGCCAATGGCGTGGGGATATATTGGGCACGACTTGGCAGCCTATTGACGTAGGTAGGAGTTACTTGGTACCTCCCCGGCAATTCAATGTATAAGGGGCAGGATCCAGTCGCTGCCGACTTAATCCGTGTCTTCGTATCCGCCAACAGGGACCATATCTGCAAAGGCGATTTCATAGCGGAAGGGCAGCGGTGTATGTACGACGTCGGCAAAAGCCAGCGAGTACACTAAATGCTCTAAATGCTAGAGGAGCAGGTCGGCTCTTGGTGAAACTGCTTCAGTTATTAGCATGCGCATTTGCTAGTCGCGCTACGACATCGCCACGCATCTAGAGGTCACATGGGGTCCGGGCTCTTCCTCCGATAACTTTAGAGGGAGAGCTTATGTGCCGCGGGAAGAAGAAGTCCTCCCGTTGGTGCATGCTGCACTATGTATAGAACACGAGTAGCAGCAGTACGAGTCCGGAGTGCTAAGTCCGAGGACAGTAGTAGCGGAACGAAGACCATCGCATCCCCTTGCCCTTATCTCGACCCTTCGACGACTCGATCACCCTTTTGCCGTAGCATGAAAGGCTGTAGTAAGCCTTAAAGAACCAATCTTTTGGCCCTAGCTGCCGACGTTAGTAGCTTATAGACCTATAGAAACTGCCTTTCAAAATCTCCTCTTCGCCGTATGTATCTAGCAATTCTAGTAACGAATTATGTAGCGATTGTCAACTCGACTACAAATATAGCGATTGCGGTTAGCTCTAGCTAGATAGGATTCTCTAGTACTACTGACTCCTTTATAGCTGGAGCTACAACTGCGGAAGGAGCCAAGAAGCCTACGGAGGACAATATAATAGGCGATAAACTCCGATCGCTAGTAGAAACAACCTTAACTGTTAGCGCCAGGAAAACTGGACTTTCGCTGTTCGTAGCTGACTTCGAATGTCTTCAAAACTGCGCAGTACCTATTAGTTACTTAGCACCCTCGGCACGACTCTCGTAATGGCCGTTTATTATCTGCTTGTTTGGGAATTTTATTCTATAGAGAATCCCGAGTTCGTGTAAGTTAGGACTGTAGTAAAGCAATAGGACCTTTTGTCGGACACAGTTTCCGATAGTGTGACACATCTTGCCCTGGGGGGGTATAGACGACTGCCATGTCCTGCTTGTTTCAGCTATTCTTGGTACAAGCATGATCCTACAAGCCCGCACTCTTGACGGCGTGTTCGCTCGAACACTGCGTTATTGCCCAGGTCTCCTTGCTCACCGAATCTAGCATTATTCACCCCTGGAGACAGACAAGCTCCACGCTGATTCCCGACTCTACAATGTCTGCCACAAATGTCAAGGCTACCTAAGCATGTCTCAACTTGGGGCCATGCTGCGTGCCGAGTCCTGCCATGATATCGTCTTAATCCTAAACAGGTAGATGCGTATGTTGGTCTGCACTTCTATTAGTCCTAGATTGTGTGAACCACTTGCCGACTCTTCGATTCCGGAGACCACCGGCCTGGGCATCCACCTCCTAGTTGGCTTACTGGCCACAGACGTCTTTACTACAATAAGTTCGCTGCCTCGCTCTCTATAGTGCTGCAAGCGTAGATTCTCCTACCGGAAAGCCAACAAGACCACGTTATTGGCCCCTGTTCCCGATCCAAAAGCCCTCGAGCGATATGGAGCACCTACTTAAGAGCCCGATACTTCTTGAAGAAGCGACTATCGAACTGAACAAACAGACTAAAACGCATTAATAGCAAGTCCTAACCAGCTTCTCGCTCGACTTGTGGTATGTGGACAGGTCTCGCACGCCTACAATACCCACTAAGTTTTTGACGTATAGCTCATTCGTCACCGCTGGCCGGCTCGCACCCTTTAAGGCACATATCAAAGGCTAGTTAACTACCTCGAACAAGTCATGGTATTGTTAGATTTGACACATTCGGCAGCTCTTGCGGGATCGGCGACATTGAATTTGAAGGCGGTGCGCAAGCCTCGACACGGGTCCGCTCAGTTTCAGGACTTCACTATACACTCGCTAATGGATGCCGTTCTCGACTGGTTCTACGCTATATACTTCTTACGTTGCCAGTAGTTCATAGCACAGCACCTGGATCTCCGGGATAAACCAGCATTCCTAGATGCCCGAGCAAGGTGCGATGCCCTTATCCCTTCGCGTAGTAAGCTGAGCTGGTACTACAGGAGACAGAGGCCCGAATCTGATGTCTACCAAGTTCGTCCGATGTCGACGACTTGTAATCTTAAGCGCACCACTTTTGCAAACAAGTGGGCAAGGGTTTCGAGCATAATAACTGGGTTAATAAGCAATGCAAAGCCTTTTGCCTCCTGCGACTTGCTAAAATCCGCGGCCTGCCTACTACTGCACCTTGCTGAATCTCGTGCTATCTTTATGCTACATTCTGCGCCTTACTATACGACCAGATCTGCGGCCTAACGGGACAGTAGAAATCGAGCTCTAAAAGCGGCGGAAATGCCCTAAGAAAGAGCTGCGCGACTAAATAGAGAGCACGAAACTTTCAGGCGAGGGGTACTTAATATTAACCCGTTCTACGACACAAATCGGCCCGATCGATATTCTCGATCATATTTTAGTATAATGTATACTACGGCCGTAGGGGCTTAGTAATATCCGTAGAGAGCTACTAATTGTCTAAAAAGTAAACTAAGAATTCTCTATTAGTACGCTCGCTACCGTAATTATTAGTACGGAATACTATAAGAAGGGCCATAGATTTAGCGGTTAGTACCCTAGTCCGACCGCTATATCCCGTAAAGTCGCCGGTAGCTACTAATCTAAGTTTAGATAAGGACTCGTTAATAAATAAATCTAGCTAGCGTTATCGTCCCCGTCTTTATTAAACTTCTTTACTTCCTAGTTTTACGCTTATTAAAACCGTAGTACTACTGTTTCTAGCGAATCTACTATAGGATATATAGCGTTTTCTAGCCCTTATATCGCCGTATTAGCTAAGCCCGCTTAGTTACGCTTACGAGCGTCGCGTTATTCTTATCGTACCTACGAGGCCGCTAGTAATTTATAGGTATTATACTTAAGGGGACGGTTTTCTATAACTCTAGTACCTTATCCTCTAGTAATAGCGATGCCCCGGGATTTAATTATAGCTCCTACTAGAACATAGTCCTTAATAAAGTTAGGAAGGGCTCGACCGCGAACTTAGTATAAATTAAGTATAGCGATTTCTTTTTAGAGTACTATAGCTAGCCGCTAGACTACGTTTCCCTAACTCTATTACCTCTAGCTACGGAGTAATCCTATCGTCTTACCTTATAAGACCGGAAACTAGTTAGTTCGCGTTTAACTAAAACTACCCGCTAAGGACGACTATTAGGAAATAGAAGCTACGAATAAGAAAGCTTTTTTATATAGTATTACTTCCGTAGCAAATCGTAATACGATGTCTATAATACCCGTAATAGCTATTAAGAAGTAAATTAAGATCTAGGGTAGGAGCTTATATCCTAACTAGAGAAAGCCTAGAATATAATATATCGTTCTCCTTATAGACTACCTCTAGAGAAGCTTAGACCTTCCCTAGAGGAGCTTAGATCCTCCTTAGAGCTTAGGCTCTCCTAAGAGCTTAGGCTTTCCTAATAGCTTATTCCCTCCTAAGAGCTTAGACCCTCCTAAGAGCCTAGACGCTCCTAAGAGCCTCGACCCTCCTAAGAGCCTCGACCCTCCTAAGAGCTTAAACTATCCTAAGAGCTTAGACTCTCCTAATAGAAGATAAATAAATCTACTAAAAGGAATACGAATTTAAAGAGAAAAGCTAATAGAGGAAAATATTAACTTTGCTATAAAATCGCTATACTAATATAACGATTTATAGAGTAGCCTAAGCTTTAGTAGACCTAGAGAGAGGATCGAAGAGCTCTATAAATAATTAAGAAAAGAAGAATTAACCTATACCTTATATAGATAGATATGTTTATTTAGCCGATCTATCTCCCTAAGGGAGTACGTAGCGACTATATATTTGTCTAGAGAAGAAAATCTTAGGGATAGCCCCTAGCTATAAAAACTTCTTAGGTTCCTTTTTGTTTAGCTAAGAGGTTACTATACTCTTACTTTAGGGGTATATACTTCTTTTAGACAATAAATAGTAGCTATATTATATTGAAACTTAGTAGGGTGCTCTAGTATTAGTATTATTACCTTTCCTATACCTATGTCTTCCTTAGGTTAGTTTCTCTATTAGTTTAGTTAGTATAATTTAGTTCCCTTAGAGTTGTTTTTACTAGGCTAGGTTCTTAGGGTTATTTAGTATTTCTACTTAGGCCCTTCCGTTATAAGGTACTATAGGGGCAAAGGTTAGGGGTAGTACTCCCTTCTCTTTCCCCTTCTATACCTTTATAGAGGCTTATCTTTAGTTACTTATTATTTACCCTATAATACGGGTATAGCTAGTCGTAGAGGTAGGCGCCTCTAATGTTTCTTTCTACTCTAAACTTTCTATCTTACTTAGTATCTAGTTATATAACCTATATCTATAGAAATTGCTTCTAATATATACTAGTCTAAAATAGCCCTTCCTTTATAGGTAGCCTTAATTACGGAGTAAGGAATACTTATATTAGATACTCTATATTCGGGGTTAGTTATTATACCTTCTAAGAGGTTACTATACCTCTTTTCTAGCTTAGTATCCTACCTTCTACCTAGACTAGAACGTGTTTCTTTAATAGTTTTTAGCTGTCTTATTCTATACTACTCTCTACTCTTTCTAATTATCCTTAAAGCCTTAATTTTTAGTATACTCCTTCCTCCTTTTTAGCTTATTCTAGGGCTAGGTTACTACTCTAGCCCCTAGGCCTAGGATAGAATTTACTATCTAGAGACTCTAGTCCGTCCTCTTAGTATTAGGTCTTATATTAGTTCTAGCCGCGCTGGCTCCGGTCTATCGCTTCGTTAGAGTTTACTAAGTTTCTCTCCGTATTCCTAGTAATTAGTTAGAGAGGTTTGGCTCTATAAGTAGTAGCGAGCTACTACTTATAGGTTCGTAGCTAGTACTACGTATAGGTACTCTCCTTTACTAGCCTAACTCTTTATATATCCGTATCTAATCTTAAGTTAAATAAGGGTAGTAACTACCTTCCTAGGCATAACTCTAGGGGTAATTAATACTTCCTCTAGGCTTGGTCCGTACTTCTCTATGTTTCCCTTCTTCTTTCTTAGGAGTTCCTTTACTTTCTAGTCGTTCTTCTAAGTTATAACTCGCGGGGTTTTAACTCGGTTTTAATCTTTCTAGAAGGCGGGTCTATTCTAGGGTACTCTACGCGTTTACCTTCCTTTTTAAAGTCGGTTCTCGTAGGTAGACTAGTTCTGAATCCTAGGTTTACGTAGTTTTAGTCTTTAAATCCTAGGGTGGAATTAGGTACTCGATAAAGAGTACCTCCTCTAGCCCTAGGTTATCGAATGCCTCTAGGCTTTCCTAGAGTTCTTCTAGGAGGGTAGGTTTCGCTTTACTCCTAGGTCTCGATCGTAGGGAGCGTAGTTCCTCCTATCTAATCGGGTGGTCAAGCCATAGGCTAGCGATCCGTAGCGGTAGCTTCTAAGTCCTAGCGGTAAATACAGGTCAAGACCTCGACCGGTTGCTCGTCTGCTTTCTAGACGTTACCGTAGCAAGGGCAGCTATATACCCATTCTCGTATGCTTTTCTCAAGCCTAATGCTCCTACTAGCGACTGAGCTATAGCATCTGGTAGCTCACTCATTAATGCTATTGTTCTCATAGAACTAGAAGGCCAGCTGCTTGATTGCTATCAGAGAGCGAAAACCGGCAGAGGCGAACGAAATTCTCGGCCGAGTGCACCCCGGGAACAGCCAGAAGCGAACGTAGGAGCTCGAGGATCCTGCTACTATCAAGCCCATACCTGCGGATGCGACTGTTACCTTGTAGTGCGGTTACCATACGACCTTGACGGCGTTAGCCTCTACGGTCTCTTGTGGTCTGCGGTCATATGTGATATAACGTCCGCCTCTCCTACGTCGGGAGCTATAGCTGTGTCAGATCGCTGCAACATGTCGAGCTACCGGGGACAAATTCGTACCGCCTCCTAGGTTGCGTCGGGTCGCATCTTACTCTGCTTCGTTTGAGGGTGATAGAAGCCGCAATCGATGCAAGGGCGGGTCCAAAGTAGAGGTTGTCCGGCCGAGAGTCTTCCGGAAGCGGCAGTCCACATGCTGTAGGCTTTGAGTCACCAGCTAGATTCCGAGCCAGAGGATTCCATCACACGTATGATCTGATACCCTTTCAAAGGACGAGGGAGCTAAAAGAGCCCCTTCGCGAATTGCAAGGCCGGTCCTGAGATCTCGGAGGGATACTTTAATGGCGTGCCATGCGGTGATTTCGGTAAGCAAGCGACTTCGATAAAGAAGGGCGCGAAGCCTAGCTAGAGGGAGTCAATCAAGTTTGAAGGGTTGACCTAGAGAAGCCGCCGCAGTTTGCAAGTCTTACCGAGATGCCAGGACAGGCCTTCCGTCTGCAGACTCTAAGTTGAGTCCCGTCGTTGACGAAGATCCGGCTACACGGTAGTGTAAGGGGATTAGCCGCCGAAGTAGACGAAGACGATAGCAACGACTATAGTAACGACACATTTGACCGAACAATGCTCCTGCGCTGCACCAAACTCCTAATCACAATCCTTCCAGTTCCTTAGGCGAAACGCGATTAATTTCAATAGAAGCTCGAAGAACGCTGTCGAGGAAATAGAATTGCTGGCGCCCTCGCTGCTCACCTTCAGGCTAGCTTCCCTCCTAAGTTTGGGGCCTGGGGTTGGTATACTCGCCAGCTACCGAACTCGGGCACCGAGTCTTCGAGCTCGCCAGGGCCAAGTCTTCGGGAGGAAGCTCCTTGTCCGTGACGATACTCATGGGGCTTGGGGCGTGTACTGCGTTAGAGGCATCGTTAAGACGTACCACCGGGAAGCGGAGACAGTGTCAGAAGGCGAGAGAGGCAGAGCATCTCGAATAGAGAACGAGACTGCACGACAGGATGTGTGGCCCGAAGCACGGACGCCACGCTGGGACGCTGGGACAAGCATGGGCGACCGAAGATCAAAGGCTCAGTGCACGCGACAAGAACTCGCATCAATTAGACGAGTGGTACTGATTCAGTGGGGAAGTCCATGCCGGCCAGGCTCGCACGCAAATGGTTAGCACTGTTGGTTTTGAGAAGGAGAAGGGCGGTGTCAAGAGGAGATGGATCATGCGGGCGATTGGCGAGCTCTTTCAATGGGGCAGGCGAGATCGTGAGTTGGTCACGGCCAGGGCTCTCCGCATCACGATTCCCAGTCTCATTCTGAATCTTCCTACTGGACTAGGTGGCCTGCTGGGATTGCTTCATCGTTGTCGTCGCAGAGTATCCTTTAGCCACCGCTTGGTGAGATCCCACACGCCGTCCACGCTCTGGACATGCTCAGCGTCATTGCTGACACTTCGCAGTAGATTCAGGACGATGAAGTCTTGGTCAACGTGGCCGATCTTGCCGCCAGAGTAGGGCTCGAGGGAGAGGCGACAGAAGTTGTGAGATAGTCAATGACATGGTTGGTGGAAGGGTGGTATGGAGGGCAAGAGGCGGCAGACGCGATCGGTGCGAATCCATCTCATTCCGGTAGACTGTCGCGTGCCAATTGACATGGGGCCGGCCAAAGGGGGGATCGTCGTGGTGGCACTGCTTGTCGTAGTCGTGCTGCCGGCACTGCTTGCAACATATGTGCTGGATCGCAGGCATGACTGTTGTTCTGGCCATGCAGATGAAAGCGCTTCTGCACTGAACGCCGTTGCGAGGTCGTCGGGCTGCCCCGTGGGGAGCTTGATGATCTGTGACAGTCACGAGTTGATAACGATATCGATATTCTGCTGCATGTCATCGCTGCACCCCCGTGTCTTCTCGTGTCTTCCCACCATGGACTGGCAGCTGTCCGGTCCACGCAGGCGTTGGTGAAGGACTGACGAGGGGGACGACAGAGTGACATGCGGTCTGAAATGTTGTGTCGGGTGGGCATTCCGAAGTTCTCCTGGGGTATTTCCGCAGATGGAGGGACCGCTGGAAGAGGACTTGCGATGGTGGAATAATGAGGTGAGGTGGTGTGCCTCAGGCATGAACAAGCTTGGCGTGCTGTTTTGTTTTTGACGCGTCGCGTCCGCGACAGCAACTTCCAATGTCAAGATCATCAGTTGTCGTCCCTCCTCTCTTTCGACGTGCATCACCATCGCCTTCCACCTGCTCTCTCTTCCTTCCTTTGCGCCACATCTTCCCACCTTTCCCCTTCTCTCTCTGATTCTTCTTCCTCTCTTGTCCTTCTTCCTCTCTTATCCTTCTTCCTGTCCCATCCTTCTTCCTCTCTCATCCTTCATCCTTTCAGCACCCAACCAGTACCCATCATCTGCTCATTGCCCAGTGTCAACACAACTCGCCCTTCAGAGCACAATCTAGTGAGTTCTCTCTGCCATTCCACTGCATTGCTTACTCTTCAGCTGACAACTTTTCCAGCCAGCGACTCCCAACACCGAGCCAGCCCTGCCTGGCAGCACATCCTCCCGCACTCTCGCTAAGTCTCACCGATTCGCCTCTCCTCTCCAGCCCAGCTCGAGTCTCGGTCGTGCAGCTCGATGTTCAACAAGGTCGCGCCTCAAGCATGGTTCGCTTTGTGACTCACTCAAGGTTGTCTGGGACGAGACGCTCCAAGATCTATCGATCAGTGTCGCTACATTCTCCGCCGACGATCAACAACCGCCTTGGGCCCTCCTTCGTCTGTTCTGACAGCTGCCGGCCATTCTCGAGCTGCCTCTCACGTTGACACACGACAGACACATGGCACCTCCCACAACTCGTTCTGTTCATGCGCTGACTGTGAGTTCCGATACAGCGACCCCGGCCTGCGGCAACGACCTCGATCTACAACAACGACCTCCACTCACAGCAATCAACAAGACACATCCCACTACCCTCCACCGTTCCACGAGCCCTTCCGAGACTGGACAGCGATACACGTCCGCCTACGCCGGCCTGCTCCCTACTGACCAACCGGCTCACCCACATCGACACCCACCTACGAGACTGCAGGATCAAACACCTGTCCATTTCGGGGAGCCTGGCTGCCGACCCTGCCTCCACACCACTTGAGTTCGCTCCCACGCCACCATTCCCGCTGTCGATGGCTGATGCATGCTTCCAGTCCTGACCTCTCCACACGAGCCCAAGCACACGATACGTCCGGCTGTCTCATCCTCCCTCCTTGGCTGCTGTGCCATCCCTTTTCAGCTGTGCTCCCCCTCTTGCGCCTGAATTTTATTCATGCTGACACCATCTACCAGTGCCAGCTCTCGAACAGCTCTTGAACATCTCTCGCATAACGTCACGACGGACGCGGCGGTCGCCACACGAAGCTGAGTATCATCCATTACTGTCCTGCCTCCATCCGCCCTCTACATCTGCACGGTCAGGCTCGGCGATGGACTGGCCACCCATCGTTGGTGCGGGTCCGCTCATGCACATACTCCGTCATCTCCATCGCCGCCGCCGTCCGCTTTCTTGACCTTTGTGCTGACCGACACTTGCAACAGCGCTCCTCTATTCGAAATCACACCAACTTACACATCCCTTCCCCGAGACCAGCGCTTTTGCCTCAAGTACACGGCGTCGCGTCTGACGTTTCCCGCCTGATCCTTCACATTGCCTGACCTCAATAAACTCCATCATCGCATCCAGCTGAGTCTTCCCTCCCCCTTGCACACACCCCCATCTTCACCGAGCAGCCCAGTTTGGCGATGGACTGGCCACCCAGCGTCGATGCTGGCTTGCTTCAATATGGCACATCACCACTCTCACCGCCCGTCTGACGATGGCGCTGAGCAACGCTGACTGACGCTTGTACAGACCTTCTCTACTCAACACTGCCCGGAAGTTCACGACCATGCTGTCGAGACGGAGTCCATCACATGAAGCTGAGTCTTTCATCACCCTTGCACCTCATCTACACTAAGCAGCCCTTCGGCGATGGACTGGCACCCGGCGTCGATGCGGGCTTGCCCTCCCACATGCTACATCATCTCCGCCACCGCCCACCTTGGAGACTTTCGTGCTGACCGACTTCTGCGTGGGCCAGCGTCGTTGCAGACACCACCCGATTCCCATATCGCCGAGTTCCAGTGCACCATGCTGAGTATTCCATCTCTTTTTTCACACTCACGCCCGCCCTGCACAGTCAAACTCGACGTCGGCCACCTGCCGTCGATGCTAACCTGTCCTTCCACATGCCACACCACCTTTGATCAAATTCACGCTGACCGACTCTTGTCAATAGCACACCTCACGAACTTACCGCCGCCAGTCACGAACTCCATCACGTCAAGCTGAGTCTCTTCCCCACACGCTTCCACCTCCTCAAAGTCTAGCCCCACAGCTATACTCGACAATGGACTGGCCACCCAGCGTCGCTTTTGCGCTCCCATCTTACCTGGCCCCTGAGGTCTGGTAGCTACCTTGGTGCTGGGACACCCTTCGTTTCAGTATCTACCTTCCTACCACCTCAACTGGCGGCAACAGCATGATTCATGATGACGCTCACAACGACACCGACATGGCGACAGCCAGGCCTTGTAGGTCTCGGCAAACTGGCTTGATCTCCTCGACACATCTTTCCGCACACCACACTCCCCTCCTTCGCTCCGATGCAAGTCGCCGCGTTCAACAGTCTCCTCCATCGCTATGGACACCGCATGTTCCACTCATCCCCTTCGCTCCGCGGCTTGCCGGAAATCACACTCAGAAATATCGATGCACGACAGCTCGCCGCAGCCCCTATTGCTCCGTTGCAGCTTGGCACAACCCACACAGCCACGTACGCTCACGTCACTTCCACGCACCTCGCTGTCACACCCATCTCCGTCGCTGGTCATCACGAATGCTCGCCATCGCACCGACACGACAACAGCAGGACGATGTGTAGCTCGCAAAGACTTGGCTCGGTCTCCCCGACACGATTCGCTGTCCACCCCCACACATTTCCAGACAGCTCGCCGCAAATCATCTTCGTAGCTTCGGCCACAGCGACTGCCAAGTACGAGAGTCAACGTCACAGCCCAGCTCTGATGAATCGACATGCGCCGTCTTGTAGAGTGGAGGTCGACGTCTGATCACGCGGCGCTCGATCCACATGTCTTGTTTCGTGAAAGGGTAGACTGCGACATTGCTCACTTTGCAGGCGGTCAGATCGAGCTGCCGGCGGGGTTGTATGGCTTGGGCCGGCTTAATCAGTTGCTCTTGAGCGCGGAGGGCTGCCTCCACGCTTTCTCTCCGGTGGTAAGTCTCCATGCGAATCTGGCCAAGGTGTTCCACATCGTGATCAGATTCAGATCCAACTCCTGGACCAACACTGCGTCTTTTGCGATGGTGTACTTGCCATTGCGTCTGTGAGAGGGTTCATCGCCGCCTCCGCCTGGAAACAGGCCTTCCTGAGGCGTGAGGACCCCAAGCGGCAGCGCAACCAGCGGCGGTCAGTTCGGGTCGGTGCATCCAATCGTGTGTAAACACGGAATGGATTGGTCACTGCCGGTGTCAGAAGGCGCGTTGAGTCACAACGTGAAAGGCATGAAACTGCGGCAACCGATGAACCCGAATGGCATTGGTGCTTCCCATCATGCCAAACTCCTCTCGATGTCGACTTCTGGAGCATGCGGTACCTGCCTGACTCCCTGTATTTGTGGATTGCGAGCGTGAGACTCCCTTCTGTGGGTTGTGAACGTGAGACTCGTCGTCGCCATTGCTGTAGCGCCCCCTCCAATTATTTGGCCAGGATCTCCGACGCAAACGGCCGTCTCCACATGGGCTGTGGTTGTGAATTCGGTGTTGGGGACAACGGCCCTTTTGCGGTAAACGCCGCTGCGATGGTCCTAGTCCGTTGTACACAGGAGGATAGTATACAGGAGAATAGAGTTGTTCGCGCGCCATAGAACAACAACACCTGACGTGTTGCAGAGTGCCGACATGGCCTGCAGCACGCGCTCTCGGGCTTCTTCACCCGAGTCGCGCCGGCTTCGCCCATGCCCTGCTGCGTTCTGTTGCTCTATTGCTCGGTATCGGGGAAGACAACAGGTCTTCGCAGGGCGGGGTCCTCTTCCCCCTTCGCGGCGATCGGCTCCGTGGCAAAGTGGCGGGAGAGTGGTTGGGAATGCCATCGCTGCGGTCGCTGTCCTCGCCCTCGTCCGTCTCGGTCTTGTAGAATTTGCCGCCACGGCGTCTGCTGCTGGCGGCGTGTCCTGCGCTCTTGCCGGGGCGCCTCTGTTCGATAGATTGCCGCGATGTCCGTGGGCTTCACCGCGCTGTCGGCAATGGATCCGATACTCTCCTCGGGTCGCCTCTCTGCGCCTGCGTATCCATCGTGTCCTTGCCTGCCATCAATTGACAACTGTCGGGTCGTCTCTGGCTTGCGGCGGGCTCTCGAGGTCGAAACTGTCCGCGATACGACGCTGGTGATAGCTTCTGGCCGCCGACTGCCAAGCTTCTCTTTTACTACACCAAGCTTACTATTACACAGTTCTTCTTAGACTCATACTGGCCTATCGCTATTTAACAATGCTGTATTTCACGACAGAGTCTGACCTGCTGCGACCTTGGTCGACGACTTCTCTATCGATGGTTCACTCTTTGATCAGGACTGCTCTGACGCTTTTCCTGGCGCAATCTCTGCTATTATATTAAGCACGCCGTTAGCCACTTGTGTTTCGCTATTCAACGACACTGCCTTAGACATTGATTATTGGGAGCGCACTCCAAACTTCGGCCCCATGTCTGACGTCGATCTAGAATATATGCCTAGGTACGAGAGCCCAGCTTTGCTGCCAATTCTACGCCCTCTACCACTCACAGCACAGCCTCTGACCTCTAGCGTATGCCATGGCCTAGGCTCTCTCTGTGCTATTTTGCTTGAGACTAGTCGCATTCATGCCACAGTCAATATAATACGACATATAATTAATTAGCTTTGACGAAACTATTCCAAGCAAGTAGCCCCGAAGGCTTTCAAGTCTGCTCCAGTTCAACCTACTTCGGACAGTTGAGACGCTGGCATTAATTGCAATAGCTTAGATGAACGAGACTCGTCCAATGATATCCCACGCGAAGCATTCATTACACGCTGCATGAATTGTCCACAAGTCCGTAATGCGTGCAGATTTGGTTGGCTTAAGAGCATGCTTCCCTTCACATTGGGAGTAACGAAAAAACTCAAGCAGAATGTTTCACTCGGATCTATATATATGGCTTTTGCTGTCCCATTCACTACCTGGATTTGAGGCGCCTACATAGCGTGTAGTCGTACAAGAAACATGGAGTGAACAGTAGATATGCTCCTTGCCATACCTTGATGTGTAAATGGTTCGATTCTTTCTCTGCTTCTATAGCATGTCCATGTCAGGGCGCGGTCCCCCTTCCTCTCCGGCTCCTGAGTATTCCACTCACACCTCCTCGCAGATCGCTAGCACTGTGGTACCGACGGACTGTACTGTGTCTTCTCCGCTCGGACCTGACTCATTTTCGCGCCAAATCTCCCTGTAGAGGCCTTTGACATGTCCACGAGCAAAATCGCGAGAATGCATGATTTTCCGCGTCGACATGTTTGCCTGTCGATGTGGTGGCGAAGATGCAGAGCCCTAGACCCTCTCATCCGGCCCGACTCCATCTTCTGCGTAAATTAGCTCCCTCTGATGGTGGCGGTGCCCAACATTGGATTGGTTCGAGGTAGGCATCCATGATGACAGAGTGGACAAGAAGGCTCGGCCTGGGTCTAGAATCGGAAGACATGGAGTAAAAGAAGGGAAAGTTTTCGGGTCGCTGAGGTGGATCTGAGGATTTGCTGAGGTGTATCTACGAGAGTATTGTTTGCACAAAGATGCACCAAGGAGTAGATGAACATGGACAAGGAATGTGCTGCATAATGTTTTGACCGGATCGGCGGTCAAGATCAATGACAAGAGAGCCAGGTCTGGCCTGGCCAGTTGGCGGATAAGACATGTCATTGTATGGATTGTTGCTGCAACGAGACGTCAACGAGTCTACCCAATCAAGCCGTCGAACGGGCTCTCCTGGATTGAGGCTGCAGGGACGTTTCGAAATTGTATGGTCCAGATGAGGAGCGCTGAATTTCTTGTCTGATCGTCCTGTTCTCGTCTATGTCGCCGTGCTGCCTTCACAATGGTATCGCAGTAAAATGCACCCATTCAGACCTTGTCACCACGAAGCGACAGATCCCCCGAGACAGATGAGTCGTCGCACAGCAGTTGGTCGTGCTTCCTGGGCGCTCGAGCTCTGGGTTTGTCACTGCGGCATCGCCACGACACAACTACTGACAGAGAGAATCAGTCACGGGCTGACGTTTCGCCCGAACGAGGACAAGACTGCCGCGGGAGGTGCAGCACGCTTCGCCAACATTGCTGCTCACAGTTACAGCACGAAGAGGAGAAAATGACCAGCAGTGACCAAGGGATGGCGACAATGGCCAGATTCCCTCGCCGACCAAGCCGCTGCATCCGAGCACCGTTGATCGTGTCTGAGTGCTGATGCCACGGCACAAACCGAACATGGCGACGTCAACCATTGTCTCATTTGCCGGCTTGGCAGTGGGAGGCTGTGGTGACGGAGCGGCCAATGTGGATTCTGAAGCAGCTCATACATTCAGAACCCCATGCAGCGCAGCGATGCACCTTGGAAGCCGTCGGCGGTCGAGCATGACGTGAGCATCGCGGATGGAGTCCACGAAGCAGTACAGCGGATGGTGGCATGCACTCCGGCCGCAGAAGAACAATGTGCAGTCATCGAGGGCCGAAGGGGGTTTGGCGGAGACCATCAACGCGGTGTGGGCGCGGATGTTGGCACCGGTCGCATCAAAACCCGGCCGCTCTGGTGGCAGGCGCGGACCAGAGAGGGAGGGGATGCACGACTCTCACTTCGCACTGCCATGCGGCAGCGCAGTGTCGCCGGCAAGGCGGGGGGGGGGGGGGGGGGGGGGGGGGGGGGTTTTCCATTCGAGCGCTACATGTGCATGCGGTCCGATGTGCCGCAAACGTTGGGTTTGGGCCGTTTAAAGCGTGAGCTGGGTCGCCGGACGGGCA
>JAFJTQ020000102.1:0-61816 GCA_022559915.2 Septoria petroselini | reverse complement strand
GTTAGTATAAGCCGCGTATACGAAGAGAGCGCGAAACGCCGGACGTACCTCGCGAGCGATATAGAAGATACTAGCTATAGTACGATCTAGAGACTATATGTTCTAGGTAGTAACCTTAGAGATACCCGTAGGCGTAGCGCTTGCGCTACCCTGGTTCTTTACCTTTATGTCGCCAACGTGGCGCGAGGCGTTGTGCTAGGCAGCGCTAAGGTCGCGCTAGAGCTATAGGCGTGCCCGCTCTAGGTTATTATCTAGCACCGTACGAGTAGTAGCGTCGTCGACGCCGCTATTAATATATATATCTAGCGCTACGCGTGCGTCCTACGTAGCATCCTAAGTAGGGAAGGCGGCAGCTAGAATAGGGTCATAGGCGTAACGAACGCGACTATAAGACAGGTTAGTATCGAGTCGCGGGCGAGTAGCGTGCGCGACGTAGCGACTTACGAGTAGCGGCGATACTTGCGGGCCAAGGCCCCGAAGATGGCCTAGTAGTCACTAAGTAGGACTAGACATACGAGTTAGTAGCGAAGCGCGAGCGAGGAGCGGACGAGTCAAAGGTCCGACGACCGCTAGAAGTATACTATTAAGGTCGTAGAGGTATAGAGCATAGCGGCAGTAGCTACGGATACGCCTAGAACGCTTCTTAGATAAGGACGGGGTATTAGGGCCGGCGCGACGCTTGCGCCCGTCGCGCGAGTCGTCGTCGTCGTTACGGCGGCGCTTGCGCGTACCGCCGGACGATATGTTATTAGGGGTGCTAGCGGTTTCTATGTTAGTAGTAGAAGAAAGAAGACAAGCTAAGCGTACGCAAAACAACAAGAAATACTATACGATTTACTAGCGTAGTAGTTGCGCTACGTAACCGGTATAAATAGCAACCGGCTAAAACAAGACTTTTACCTATACGAGGCGCAGCTAGAAGTGAAGCACCAAACGAGTTACTATAGAGGGCGCGGACCCGCGCCCATAGAGGCTATAGAGCGTACCGCGATAGAAGCGTAGGCGAGGCGCTACTATTGTTACCTATTTACGCATTAGGATAATACTTAGAGGGAGAGGAGATAATTGTAAACGTAGAGAAGTTATAGCTTAGTACAGATATAGAAGTGTAGTCACTTAGGGAGAGTAATGCCTTGGAGCCTAGGGCCAAGCAGCCGGCCTGTGCCGAGATGCTTGGCGCATAGGATATCGCATGCGAGAAGTATGCGACATATAATAGACTCTATAAGAATTAGTCTATAGTCTTAACGGAGGTTAAGGGTATTGCTATATATTACTATATCCCTAGGCTCTAAGCAGCCGGCCTGTGCCGAGATGCTTGGCGCATAGGATATCGCATGCGAGAAGCATGCGACATACAATAGACTCTGTAAGAATTAGTCTATGGTCTTAACGGAGGTTAAGGGCATTACTATATATTGCTATATACCCTCTTATATATAGCTTATGCTTCTAGTTATAGTACTTTGCTTATAACTCCTATGCGGCTACCTAGCGCTTTACTAGCTCTTTATAGGCGCTACGAAGTCGTTCTACTATATCGATTGCTACGGGTACTTCTCCCCTAGGGAGCTCGACCCGAGCGTTACGCGTACGTGTTGCCGTCTCCGGATTAAATCTATATAGGACTCGGAACGGGCTACTACGTAGCGTAGGGTACTCGCTATTATTGGATGCGAATTCTGCCTATAGTAATAACGAAGCCTAGTTATCCTACTGCTTATTATAGAAGATTCGGAGGTATTACTTAAGGGTCTAATTCGAGCGTTCTATCTAACTATCCGTCTACGGGTAGAACGCTATACTTAGCTTCCGCTTAACATGTGTCTCGTAGTAGAAGTTAGACTAGAATTAGCTTGTAAATACGGAACCCCTATCGCTTATAATACCTACCGGGATACCGTAATGCCGTACTACTTCGTTATATAGTATAACCGTAAGGTCTGCGCTAGTATATCGTTTAGTAGTCGGGATAAATACATTCATCTTAGTATAGCGGTTAATAATAACTAGGATTACGTTAAAGACGCCCTTACCCCGTTTGCTCGGCGGGAGGTCCGTAATAAAGTCTATTATTAGTTCTTACTATAGCCGTTCTAGTATAGGCAGAGGGTAGAGTATACCGTAAGGCCGATGGCGCCTCGTCTTGGCGTATTAGCATATGCTACATTAATCGACGTATTCGGCGATATCGCTTACTATCCTCGGCTACTAGTACTTGCGCTAGACTAGCTTAATAGTCTTGTCTTTACTAAAGTAGCTAGCGAGCGGATCGTCGTAATATATACGTATTACCTACGCTCTTAAGGCGTAGTCCTTAGGCAGATATAGGCACCCGTCTATATAGAGGGCCCTATCCTTAATAGAGAACTGCTTATATATACTACCTGCTTTCTCGGCCTTTTCGTACACTTCCCGTGCACTTGGCTCTATATAGGTCATTGTACGAGCATACTTAAATATAAGGTCTAAAACGTTGCTATAGGGTACTTCCTATGCAACAATCGCGCTTGCTACGCGTATCGGTAGTAATA
The DNA here is from genome assembly GCA_022559915.2 of Septoria petroselini. NCBI lineage: Eukaryota > Fungi > Ascomycota > Dothideomycetes > Mycosphaerellales > Mycosphaerellaceae > Septoria > Septoria petroselini. Next base: position 59,282 of record JAFJTQ020000102.1, on the reverse strand, counting down.
CCGCAAGGACGGTATAGCGCGATACGCTTTAATCGGTAGGACGATTCGGTAGGCCAAGGCTTGTCGCCCGAGCCGCTATACTAACCGCCTTAGCGTCTAGCATTTAGTAGTCGGAGTCGTTAGTATTACTAACCCTCGACCCGGCTATTTCGCCTACCGCTCGCGTACGCGCCGCCTTATCCAAGATCTCGGCGTACCGCTGTCTATAGTCTACTAGGATTCGGGACACTACTAGGCTATCGCCGGCTATAAGCTCCTAAGACTTTTTACCCTATACCTATAGTTTTAACTATAAGGTCGGTAATAGGTTAGTTATCTACCGCATCTTACTTGCGTAGTTACTGCGTCGCGATAGCCTATCCGCTAGGTTCAACTTGCCGGCACGGTGCTCGATCGTGAAGTCGTAGGGTACTAATAGAGTCGCCTACCTAGCTTGTCTACCGGTTAACTGCTTTATAGTTATAAAGGCTTTTAGGTTCGCATAATTAACGATTACGGTAACCGTATACTATGTACCCTCGAGGTAAGGTCTCTATACCTTAAACGCCTCGACGACTACTAACAGCTCTTTGTCGTGCACCTCGTAGTTACTCTCGGCGGGGATTAGCTTCCGTAAGAAGAACGCAATCGGGTGCTAGCAACTCTCGAACAATTAAGTAAGGATTCCTATAATCGTAAAGTCCGATGCGTCGGTCTCGACGCGTACTCGGAGTAAAGGGTCAAAGTGCCGTAGAAGAGGCGCACTCTTAAAGGCTTCTTTAATCTTCTAAAACGCCCGCTCTTCCTATTCGCCCTATACGATCGGACTAGGCTTTCTGCCCTTAATAGCTCCTTTAGACAACGCCGTAAGAGCCGCTACGATCCTCGAGTAGGTACGAACGAAGCGTCGGTAGAAGTTCGCGAACCCTGGAAAGGGTTGTACTTCTACTAGCGTTCGGGGTTGTAGCTACGACTCTATTGCTTCCACCCTACGCGGGTCTATCTTAACGCCGCCTAGTATAATAATAAAGCCTAAGAAGTTAACCTGTTCCTAAAAGAACTTATACTTCTTCCGCTAAGTATATAGCCTAAATCTACGGAGCCGCTTAAGTATAGCGTATACGTCTCGAACGTGTTAATCGCGCGAAGTGCTATAAATAAGGATGTTATCTAGGTATACTATATAAATAGTGTTAACGAGGCCCGTTAGGGCTCTATTAATATACCCTTAAAACGTTGCCGGTGTATTCGTAAGGCCGAAAGGTATCACCCTATACTAGTAGTGCCCGTAGCGCGTACGAAACGCAGTCTTCTAGCGATTAGAGGGCTTGATTCTAATACGGTAATACGCATCTGCTAGGTCTAGCGACGTGAACAACGTAGCGCCTATAAGACGATTAAGCGTCTCGCTTATTAGAGGCAGAGGGTACCGATTCTTTATAGTAATCTTATTTAAGCCTCGATAATTAACATAAAGTCGGAGACGACCGTCCTTCTTTAGTATAAACAGGATAGGCGTACCCGCCTCGCTATTACTAAGCTTAATCTACTTATGCTCTAGCGTATCCTTTAGGTACTTCTAAAGCTCCTCTAGCTCTCTACTAGACTAGTAGTAGAGAGGTCGAAAAGGCGGCTTCTTCCCCGGTTCCAAGTCGATCGTATGCTCTGCGCCTTCGACTAGAGTGCTTCTCGCCTCCTTACTAGGATTAAGAACATTATCGAACCCTGCGAATTTACTAGGTATAGGCTTTAGCTTACCGCTTATGCCTCTTACGCTAACCGCGTATACTACTAGAGCCTTTCGCATATCCTTAAAAAACTCGTAGGCCTCGCGCACTCGAACCGCATTAGTATCGCTAGTACGGTCATAAATCTACTTATTAGTATATAGTCTAATTACCCTATAGGAGCGCCGCTAGGGCCGCCCTACGATCAAGTCTGGTCCCGGAACATTAAAGGCATAGAATATGCTACCTCTAACGCGCGCCATGCCCGTAGAGTCTACAAGTCGCAAGCGTACGTAGTACGCCCCGTAGCAGTAGCCCTTGTCCCCTAGAAAACTAGAGATAGGCGGCAACGCTACATTCTTGCGAAGCTATAGGTTGTGCTTCAAAGTAAACGACCTAGAGACGACGTTAATATTAGTAGCGTTATTAAGAAGACACTTATACTTAACGTCTCCGTTCTACTCCTCGATAGTACCCCGGGTGCGTACCGAATATACGGCTTGTACGGGTAGGTACTTATCGCTAGCGAGCTTTGCTTCGGTATCTAGAGGTCCTCGCCGTCCCTCGATGCCCTCGCTTTTTTCGACTTGTCTACGTTAATACTACGTATAATAGGTCTGCCGTCCTTCTCCTATAGTTCGGGGTCTAGACACTTGTTCTTATAGTAGCCTATCTTCTTATAGCTATAGTACTAGATATAGGATAAGTCGCCTCCTACGCCTTGCTTACGCTTCGACTATTAGTTACCCTTATTAGGTTTATCCTTATCGTCCTTATCCCTTATACGCGTCTTATTCGGGTATAGAGCTTTGTCCTCGTTATCGTCGTAGCCGCGCTTCTAGCCTTTGTTACGAGACGGCTATCCTCTACCCTTTGGCCCTAAGCTAGGGTCTGCCTCCTCGTAGCGCCTCGCAAATACGACAAGGTTAACTCGACTACGCATCGGTAGGCCCGACTACTTAAGCAGTTCTTGTCTAAGAGGGTTCCGAAGTTTCGCAAGGTACGTGCGGTACTTCTACTCCTCGGTAAAGTTACCTAACTAGTACTCTAGAGTACTAAGCTCGGTATCAAATTGCTAGGCCGTCTAGTCCGCGCTCTACGTAATCCGCTTATACTCGACGGTTGCGAGGATCGTGCGATTAGCCTCGTCGCCGACCGAGTTAAAGATAAACTCTTAGAACTTGTCCTACGTATAAGTTGCTAGGAGGTTTTCTATATCGTTCTCGTTATACTACTTGTCTACTACGTCGCCTTAGAGATACGAGACCGCGTATAGTACGCGCGACCTATAGGCGGTGTAGCTGCCTTGGCTGTTTGCGAATATAACCTTTAGAGCCCTAAGAAACTCTCTAGCCTCGCGGACGCTCTTGCCCTTAAAGGGTTTTAGTTCCTTTATCCTCGGGCCCTTATTGCTTCTACTATAACTTATATTGCCTTATTAGGAGTCTCCCGTATAGGAGGTATTGTCTCCGTCTATAATACTAAGTAATATAGCCGTAAGAGGATTGACTTCCGGTGCCTTAAGCTCCCGGCGTAGGCGCTCGTTCTCGCGCTTTAGCGCGGTAAGGTATACGCGTCTTATAAGTGCCTCGTTCTCCGCCGTTAAGCGCTATAGGGCGGCTTCTTCGTCCTCTTCTAGGTCGTCCTCGAGGTCTATCTCGTTATCCTAACCTCCGACCCCTAGGTTTGTTCCGTCGGCGACGCGCCCGACCCGTCGCGCTAATATGCTCTCCGTACGCGTAACGGCCCCGGTTCGCGCCATTGTCGCTCGCGGCATCCTATAGATCGCTACCCCGTAAAGGGAGAAGAATTAGAATTATAAGAGGGTATATAGTAATATATAGGACGCCCTTAACCTCCGTTAAGACCGTAGACTAATTCTTATAGTTCTAATATGTCGTATACGCGCGGCATATATTGCCCCGTATGCTAAGCTAGTACGGCACGAGCCGGCTAACTGGCTTAGGCATTAAGGCACTACTTGCCTACTCCTTTACTTCCCCTCTAAGCCTTGCTTCCTACGCTTATACTAACCTCTATAGTTACCCCTAATAGAACTAATACGCTTAGTCTATTTATAGAAGCGGGAGCTAGTATCTAAGACACGGCACGGAACCTACCGCTAATAGCTGTCTACGCTAAGATATAGTACTCCGTATTCTTAGCCGGGACCTTTTCCCTTTACGACTTATAACTACTATTCTCTTACTTTATACCCCTATAACTTGTTTATACCTAGGTCTAATACGGATACACTATATATAGTCCTAGAGTAGGACCTATAAGGAATATACTAATAGATTATAAGCATAATCAAAGCGATAAAAGGATCTATAGACTACTGCAATCGTAGTAGGTTAAAATTAGCTAGTTTAATACGACATAGGTCTTATAGCGATCCTGCCCGCGATCTCGCTTTAAAACATATAAAGTGACCTAGAACAGGGCCGGTAACCCTAGGACATATCGATAAGAAAACTTTAAGGCGATTCGACTCGGTACGGTAGAGCAGATAATAGTTTCTATAAGGAGGGACTCGCTAATCTCGCTATACCGGGCGTTTCGTTACGGGGTAAAGTACTCTAGTCTCCTATATCTAGAGTACCTATAGTCCCTACTATTAGAGACGTAGACCTATATAAACTCGAACTCGTAGAAATAGGGTCTACGTTCGACTTATTTAATAGGCGTAGATCCTCTAAGCTACCTCCTTCTATAGTTAGTAACTTATCGATAATTAAGCATAGTATATTATAGCCGTTACGTTAGCTACGTAGCTTCGAGCCGAAAATAATACTACTATAGTAGCCGAACTAGTTAGTTTAGACTTTCCTATTCTTAATACCTCCTACCCGTCGGAGGCTAATACTATCTAGTATCGCTAAAAGGTTCGTAGTTATATTATAAAGTAATAGTATCGGTCTAGGCTAGCTTTTACTACTACTAGAAGCCTCCGATCTAATACTAATATCGAGGCTACGCCGCTAAAGCAGAGACATAAGATAGCGCCTCTAACCTCTTTATCGAGGCTATCGTAAATTTTCGGAGAAAATCCTAATATAATACCGGTATACTCCTATAAGCCGCTCGTTATAAATACTATTTAGTTACGCCCGATAGTACGATTACTAGAACCTAAAGCTTTTCTTAGGAAAGCTATTAGTATATCGAGAAGCTCCCGATCTAGTACTTCTAAATACAAATATATAGCCTTACGCCTACGCGATATAAAGTTAAAGAAGCAATATCGCGTATAGCTATATAGAAAGTATAAGGAGCTCGTATTTCCCTTATCCGCTAGCCGATCCCCGGATCTCCGGAAGAGCGGTACTAACGCGGAAGATCGTAAGCGACTCCGTCCGCTATAAGACGTAGCGTATTACCTAGTATCGTCCCTAGAAAGGCTTAGCGTCGGCCGAAATAATCCTTCCGGCTCCTATAAGAGGCGGTAGCGACCCTAGTAAAGCGGACTATTACGTTAAATATTAACGATCTTCGCGGCCCGCGCGTAGCCTACTCTTTAAATAATAAATAATTAGGTCGTATAACGTATATAGTTTATAATATAGTACGCGATAAAAGTATCGGCGCTATTCTACGGATACCTACTATTCGCCTATAGGGTATTAGTCCGGGTCGGTACTATTTAACGCGAGTACTCGCTATAGCTACTTAGGTAAGGTATTCGATAATTTAAGTATCCGATCCTACGTAGCCGTTTATATATATTTACTAAGGGTATAGTTCTAGAAAAAGTAAGCGGTCGGACGATTAATACGGAGAGCTAGTATACTCGCTCCTACGAAGAGGCTTAAGAACGGAACACGTTCTAGGACCTTATACCTTTATATACGTATAAGCGAGCTAGACTACGAGAATAGTTACGAATAGCCCCGTTTATAGCCTAGCGGTTAAAGATACGCTTAAAGAGTCGCTTAAGGCCGGCCGCGTAGCCTCTTCGATATATATAATCGCTATAAAATAGTAGCGGCTAAATACCTCTCCTAAGACTACCTACTCGGGCTACCGATTCCGTATTAATTCTCGGAATAGGATTCCCGGGTACGGTATTAAGGAAATAGACTACGTTCTCCCGAGTTTCGATCTCCGTCTATATACTACTATATAAGATGCCTACTCGCGTAATAGTATAAGCGACTCGTAATGCTCGCAAGAGTAAGCGCACTATAGACAAAGTGCAAATAGGCGGCACGCTTAGCTATTATAAGCTATTAGCGTAAGTTGTATATTCGTAAGCCTGCCCTTAGGAATCGAATTCCAGGGTCTCGGTAGTTAGGAATCGGAATCCAGTAATGGCTTAGAGATCCGGATTCACTAACCAGGAACAGAACCTAGAATTCGAGAACCAGGAATCATATTCTAAAGCTAAGAATCGGCGATCAGAACCCATGTCCCAGGAGTCAGGACTCGGGACGCAGGATTTTGCAACTAAATATAATCGCTGCATAGAGCACATTATACAAGAACTATCTCTTGTATTGCGTGGCAGCCATTTGATTCTAGACGCACAAATCTATAGACGCACAATGTCTGTGCAGCTTCTCCTAGCTATGTGCCGCTCCTGTTTGACGGAAGCATATCGACCGATAGTTGCGGCACTGACTGTTTCGCTGAGTCCTAGATTCCACATCTGCCGCCGTGTAAAGCCTGGAGTATGGTCTTTGAAAGTCGGCTGGCGAGATCTGGCTCCTGCACTTCCGCGCGAGCTGGGCTACAAGGACGTCGTGGTATACCTTCATCCACGTTGGTGTGATGTATATTTGCCTCCACTATGTGAGCCAATGAGACCGCTGCTAGTGACTGAGCCAAGGAAGGAGTGGCAATGAGTGTCTTCCAACGAAGCAATCAAAATGCGTTTCCCCGGCCACGACTTCCCTCTTCTCGGTTTTCGGAAACCGGAAACCCGACTACCGACCATTTTGGTGGTATGATTACGATGGCCTTTGTGTAGGTCGCGGAACCATCGGTAGAGCCTTCTTCAAACATACTACTAGCCCATCTGATGTGCAAGATATGACTGCTTCGAGCTCGACAGGCTCGATCAGTGCTCGAGGTGGGACTTCGGCATCTTCTCCTGGTGACAAGCCCAACGACGAGGAAGAAGACTCTGCTCGGCGTGCTTGACCAAATATGGCCTCATTTGTGCCGCCTGGTTGCATGCTGTCTCCAAATGAATGACGAGAGTCTTTGTTCGATTTGTCACTGTCAATGTCCATGCCGCTGCCACTTGTAGGGCGAAGACTCGAGTTGCCGCTGTCACTGGTGACGCCGCCATTCTCACTTGTATCTGTAGTCGTTTCTTCATCGCTGCTATCGTGGTCGATGGGGTGGTCATCCGCCCGCGGATCTCGAAACCAAAAGTGCAGGTATGCTATGGAGTCGTTGCCTTTAGCAGTCTCTAAACACTTGACAGCATCTTGGAGGCAGTTCTCGGAAATGCAGTGGTAGAAGCTGCGACCTCGCATAGACGCGGATGGTATGCCGATGACTTCGTTCAGGCCCCTCGTTGCGTACATGATGGTCAAAGTCCTGGTGAATCTGTTCAAGAATAGTGCAGCACGTGGCTCATGTTGCTGTTCTTTGATAGGGTGCGAAATCTTTGTCGAGAGATGCGACAGGATGTGGTATCTGGGATCCTTGGGCAAAGAGGAAAATACGCATCGCACCAATAGGGCCTTTAGTGAACGTTCTGCAAGGGATCAGCAACATGCAACACGAAGGCACGGCTCGACCAACTCACTCTCCGATTTAAGTCCTCTGTGGTAGGCACTACTGGTACAGACCACAATCACATCATAGACCACCGTCATACATACCTCGCAAGCCACCCAGTTGCCTTCGCGGTTTCGGACCCTTACGTAGGCCAGGACAGCTGCTTGGTCGGTGTTGACACGCTCGCGATGGAAGTTTTGCGCGACAGGAAGCCCATCTTCCGGAAACAGTTCCCACGCGGAGTGGTTGACGATCTCGTCTGGAGTGTAGCCCAGAACATCCACCACGGAGTCGGAAGAATAGAGAATTGTCGCATTCTCAGTGAGGTCTGATGCGATCGGTGAGCGCGCTGAAGCACGAGGCAGAAGTGCCGAAACGTCTTACCATGAACGGAGATGAACGACGTCTCCATCTTGACTGCGACGTGGGACCCCGGATGCGACAATCGCTGGTGAAGTGTTTGTTTATTACTGTGCACCGTGGGACCAGATATTTTCATGGTCACCCAGGCTCGCATCAGCCTGGGCGTCCACTCTGGCAAGTGCGGTCGGTGCTTCGTTGCGTTGGATTGGTATGGGGGTGGTTCAGGGAGTTGATTTGTGTGTAGAAGGCTCGCAGGGTACGACGTGGGCTTCTAGTTCAGCCCAGTGGGAACTGGACCGGGCAGTAGTGAAGCTTAATATGCTGCATTTCCTGGCGCCGCAGGAAGGATCAGCTAGGTGGGACCCGGCGAGCTCGCTGCTGTTGTGTCAAGCAGCAGCAGCAGCAGCAGGGCGGTGGGTGGTGGGTGATGGACGCGGTAAGGTGGACAGGGCAACGGTCGGTTTCGTGCTTAAGAGGTTCCTGACCACTGTACCGGTGCTGACATTGACATATGGTTCACGAAAGACAAGGGTGGAGCACATGCCTAATTCGTCGCTGGTTTTATTGCTCAAACGGAGCTGCAGTGCAATGGCGCACGTCCTGCTTGTCTGTATTCTCCTGATCTACGTCGGATGCGACTATGCCTCTGCCAACCATTAGGTCCAGATCCTTCCCAGACTGCATCCAAGCTGGCTACACGTCTCCGCTCGCGCGTGCTTAGGAAACCACTCCACCTTTCGCAATTCTCCAGATACTCAGCAATCTCCAAGATAGCCCGCTCATGCTCCTACACGGTTTCAACTGCAATCTAATGCAGCTATGCCCGGGTGCAGAGGTTCGGCAAATAGCCGAAGCAGTGCTGAACCGGCCAACATGCCTCACTTCGCTATGCCTAAAGCACAAGCAGCTGTTCCTTCGCCCTGGATGCTGTTTCTATGCCTAACTAGCTAGATCCCTAAAAGTGGATGTTTCCTTCCTGCCGTGTCTTTGCGTATGTCTTGGGGTGTTGTCTGACATATAAAACTCCTTTTCTGTAACCATTTGCTATAGCTCCAATCCTGTCCGTGGTCCGTATACCTGTCTGAAGCATCCACGTATCCACTACTCTTGGGCCGCAGCACGTAGACCTAGGCCCAGAGACCTCTGCCTACCAGGCCCTCAGACTCATAGTAACAAGCCATGTGCGTGAAGTAGATACGGTGCCTGTGTACGAGTGCGGCAATACGACTTCCGCAAGGCCATTTGTATCAAATTGCCTTGCTCTTTTGTCCTCGTTTCTGCCGTGCCATCCAAGGCGTAGAAATCGCTTCGTCGTAGAGGTGGAGGTATTCGTCAGAATCCCGACGTTTTCGTGCTCGTAGTGGTGCTCGTGCCGACGCGAGACGTAGGGTGTCGAAAGGCGCCTGTATGCCTCCTTTTCCCTCCTTGCGTTGGTGGTTTCTGTTTGGCAAATGTAAAAGTGGTGTGTATCCCGTGGGCTTGCCCTTTCCAGCATGATCACTCTTACTATATGGTCGTGTGTGTGTTGTGACTATGGTTTGGAAAGATTTCTGGGCTCAGTCGTCGCGTCCGCGCTGCTAGACTCTGACCGAGGCACTGCGCTGTTGCTGATGTCGGGAGACGCGTTGTCTTGTAGCATATCTGTAATGTTAAGGTCTCTTTGCTCTGACAACTGCTAAGCAGTGACAGGTTCGTAGCCGGCACCACGTATAGGTGGACCTCGTCGCCGGCCCACAATCACCGCCACTTACCTACGGGCAGCTTGTCAGCATGGCCTATCTAATCCTCGACTCTTTTCATTAGCAACATGAAATCACTCTCAGCTGCCAGGATATCCGCCGTCAATGCATCCATCTACATCACCTATAAGCTGACTTTGGGATGCCAGGAACCGGAGTTGCCCGATCAATATCGTGTTCTAGGTTGTTGCGAAATTCTGTGTCTCGAGTCCCGATTCAACACCTGGTTTCTGATTGCCGGTTCTTGGCTGTAGTCTTTGATTCGGTTCACCGCGCCACTACTCCAAGTCCTGACTGCTGGCTCCTGGCGCTGAACCCCGACCCCGACTGCCGAGGCTGTAGGACTCGAAGCCTAAGGACAGGCTTACGAACGCACAACTCTTACACGGACGATTCATAATAGCCAAGCGTGCCGCCCTACTAAAACTTTGCCTAGTTTGATCGACTAATGTGTTAATAATAATGTCACGTTTTGTACGTTCGTGCTCTTGAGGAAAACGACTTGGTCAATCTGGCTCGAAGCTCGTGGCGGTTGCATGGACATGAATAGAAAGCTATAGCGCGGCTGTAGGTTTCCCTGGTTTTCGAAAACCGGTTTTAGCTCTGTTGCCAAGCGACAGGTTCGTAGCCAGCGTTCAGAAGTAATGTTTGGGATCTTATGAACAATGCCTTTGGTGTGGTTGTGCTATCCTGCGACAACTTAGGTATGATTTACGGTCATTTGGCGGGTAAGCCATGGAAACATGGCCTATAAGCTCGCGAAACTGCGCAAAGGAAAGCCGAGGTGAGGTGTTGGTTGGGACCACTTTGTGCCCACCATCTCGGCAACATCTAGAAAGCAATCTCAATCTGGATCTTCTATTTCCACGATGCCTGCAGTCTAGGATGAGAGTCACTCTCTTGGTATACATCGTCCTCGCGAGATGCTGTATTGCTGTAGGTCCCGTGAGCCACAGTCAACATGAACATGATCTCCAACAAAGGGCCGTTCGAGATCCAATTGCGACATCCTCGCTGGTACCACCGGCATGCGCACAATCATGTCAGCATCATTTCCGCGCCATACAGTCGACGGTGTGTAAGCACACGGACAATTTCAACTCCGACATTATCAAGTGTGTCCAGACGACATGTCCGCAAGCAACTGCTGCAATCCTGACATGCAAAGTCCTCAACTGGCAACATAGCGTATCTTGGGGCCTGTGGTTCCACAATTACACTTTTGGCAGCGCTCTGATCCATGGTGGCGATCTGGTGAAGTGAGCGGAATGGTCTGCACAAATGAAATTGGAGAATCTTGGATCAGACCACACCTACGTTCGGTGGTCTGTGTCTGCAACAGCATATTCATCGTTGACTCGTCCATGCGGCCGCAATGACTCCCTCGACCAAAGGCCGAGCCCCTGTGGAACGATCCGAACAGCTGACATACTCAATGACACGAGCCTTATGCGCCTGTCACCTCTCGCATGGCGGACGTCCAACGCCTACTGTTCAATGGAACTTTGTCCGCCCTATCTACAGTGTGCCGAGCGACAAGTATGAACGTTCGAGAGATGCAAACTCGCATGAGCTCAGCAGTGTATATACCATGTCATCGAGAAGGGTTCTTGGAATGATTCTGCGAGGTTGTACCGCTGTCGTTCAGCAATTGCCGGTCGACGTCGTTCTAGTTCTGTAGGTGACCGTCTGCGCTGTCGAGGGTAGCGTATCTAGCTCTTGACCCTAGCCACCGAGCCCAGTCCGTCTGTGTATCCGACTGCTGCGTGCCTAAAGCTCGTGGCTTCCTCCGGCCCTGATTCTGCATAGCAAGGTTGCTATCGTCGCCCCTCCCGACGGTCGGCAACTGTTGAGCCTCGCGCCTCTCGCGTAGGGTTGACGTTGGTGACCTATGTTCGGACAGGATGCGCATAAACTCTGATTCGATCGAGGAGCCCTTTCGCAAATTGGCTATAGAGCTTTCTGCTTCGCGAGCATTGCTATATTTCAGGTGACTTAGTACTGTCATCACTCGTTCCAGCTCTTCTTGACGGTCGTCCAGGTCTTTTCGCAATTGCTGACGCTTGGTCCTGCCTCCTGATGTGTCATACTCGCAGGGCAGGGTACGATGAATGCACCGAGAACATTGTGGGTGTTCTCCAGAGCACTGTTCCAACACATTAGCAAAGTCTAACCTGCGACGCGACAGTGGTATATAGAGAAGAACCTTGAGTTTGGCAGCCCTACAGGCAAGACAAGCATTGGCTACCTGAGCTCTTTTGGTCGCTGGTTCTTTGGTCGCTGGTTCTTTGGTCGCTGGTTCTTTGGCCGCTAGTTCTTTGGCCGTGTCCATGAGACAATTCCGTGCTCGTATTCTATGTAACTGTGTTAAACGTTTCAGTCGGTCGCCGGCGCGAATTCTTGTGCCAGCGAGCACTGCCTCAGCTGATGAGGAGATGGTCGCGGAATAATTACTCGTGATGTCTGAAAAGCCCTGGTGTCACCTTCCTTGCTTGATTTGACCGCGTGCGGCAGTGGATGTGGCCCCTGCTCAGTCTTATTAGGAGCAGGCCAACAAGACTCAAGCCAAGCGGAGGGGGGGAAGGTCGCAGATGCTCCGGGTTTTCGGAATGGTGCTTCCGCCAGCTACTACCCAGAGGAACGCTTGCTCGCCACCTGACCACTGCAAGTTACTCCTAATGGATGATTGCGTAATGCTTATCGCACCGTAGGTAATCTTAGATCACATCTCCGATGAGAGCATGCAGCACACCGAAGCGTGGGCGTAGAGCTCAGTGGATTTGCAGAGGATACCTGTGGCGGCAGCCTACACGGTTCTGGGCTGTGCAAAGGAAGCGGCCTTCTTTCACACCCAATATGCTGCTGGTATGCATATCGCAGGCTCAACCCTTTCCGTTTCGTTTCGCCGAAGGCTTGGCATCCTTGGAATACGCATAGACAGACTTGTGCCGCCTAATGTCAATAGCTAACGGCCAACAATGATCAATCGCTGCGTTGCAAAGCCCGGCTGATACGATACTTTGTGTGCTGGTAAACTCACAAGGTAGACATGCCAGCTTCCAACCCTCTTACGCTATACCACTCTGGCTCGGAGCAACTCCGGAATATTCAAAATTTTCGCTTCCTCCCATATTTCTTGTCCAGCAGCCCCATATATCTCATGACCAGATTCTCTCACAGTCGGTCGGTCTCTCGCCCAAAGGACCTGTCGTCCACCCGGCCTGGAAACACTCCTGCGACTTCGCTTGTGCGTCGACTTCCACCAAAAGCTCGGAAATAAGTATCGAGATGGATGGAAGAGCACCAAAATCTCTGGTGATGTGCTACGAACGGATTGTGGTTCTAACACCCTTCGCATCCTTTTCAAGGCATAGGCGGTCGTTCTGCCACTGAAATGAGTAGCTCGATAGGGTTACACGCGATAACGGTCGGACGCGCTTCATCCGTCGAGGCACCCGATGGGCAATGTCCCTGGCCTCTTCATGGTTATGTTAGCATCAGCTATCAGGAGCGAGATTGATTCACCATGAACGTTGACAGGTCTCCTGTCAGGTGGATGTTGTTGTACTAACTCATGACTCTAAAACGCGTTAGTGGTTTTCGGAAACCGGAAATCCTACTACCACGCTCCAGGCTTTTTGGTCATGCAAAAAAGTGTTTGACCAAGTCGACATTCTCATCAGAACACCTCGACAGCATGAGACTGAGATGCCTTGCGCTAGGTGGAGTTCTGGATAGTCCTTCCGTTTCCTGGCCCCTAAAGCCCGTGCGCAGTGGATGTTTATTGGCTACAAAGCGCGACGGAGCGACAGCTGAAGCAGCACATATCAAAATGCCGGGGCCGGCCGGCATCTCGCTTCAGGTGACCAAAACACATGCTAGGAGCACGCGGGCGTTCTGCACTGGGAACACCAGTAGCGAGAATGTGGTAACCTGTCAACCTCCGTACATGATTCGATTTCCGCTAAGGGCTGCAGTACAATTAGATAGCACCAATCGCTGACGAAGCACCAGCTAGCTAGAGCAGCCGGACCACCCTCGTATGGCCTCCCCGTGAGGCGGCTTGGAGGGCATTGCCACAGAAATAGTCTTGGGCGTTAACATTGGTGCCTTTGTCGAGCAGCAGCTGGACCACCTCCGTATGGCCTTCTTCTAAGGCGATGTAGAGGGCATTGCCATAGCGTCCGCCCTGCGCGTTAGCATTAGCGCCTTTGTCGAGCAGTAGATGTACCACCTCCGTATGGCCATCCTCTAAGGCGACGTAGAGGGCATTGCTATAGTAATTGTGCTGCGGGTTGGCATCGGCGCCTTTGTCGAGCAGCAGCTGGACCACCTCCGCGTAGCCTCCCTATAAGGCGGCGTAAAGAGCATTGCTATGGCGTCCGCCCCGCGCATTAGCATCGGCGTCTTTGTCGAGCAGCAGCTGGACCACCTCCGCGTAGCCTCCCTATAAGGCGGCGTAAAGAGCATTACTATGGCGTCCGCCCCGCGCATTGGTATCGGCGCCTTTGTCGAGCAGTAGCTAGACCACCTCCGTATAGCCTTCTTCTAAGGCGACGTAGAGGGCATTGCCATAGTGACTATGCTATATGTTGGTATCGGCGCCTTTGTCGAGTAGCAGCTAGACTACCTCCGCGTAGCCTCCCTGCGAGGCGGCGTAAAGAGGACTGCTATAGCGTCCGCCCTAGGCGTTAACATCGGCGTCTTTATCGAGCAGCAGCTAGACTACCTCTACATAGCCTTCCTCTAAGGAGACGTAGAGGGTATTGCTATAATATCTACCCCGGGCGTCGACATCGGCGCCTCTGTTGAGTAGTAGCTAGACTACCTCCGTATAGCCTCCTCGTAAGGCGGCGTAAAGGGCATTGCTATGGCGTCCGCTCTAGGCGTTAACATTGGCGTCTTTGTCGAGTAGTAGCTAGACCACCTCTATATGGCCTCCTCGTAAGGCGGCGTAAAGGGCATTGCTATAGTAATTATGCTACGGGTTGGCATCGGCTTGTTTGTCGAGCAGTAGCTGGACTACCTCCGTATAGCCTTCCTCTAAGGCGACATAGAGGGCATTGCTATAATATCCACCCTAGGAGTTGATATCGGCGCCTTGGTTAAGTAGCAGTTGGACTACCTCCGTGGAGCCTCCCCGTAAGGCGGCCTGGAGGGAGTTGCTATAGAAATTGTGCTGGGCGTTAATATCGGCGCCTTTGTTAAGCAGCAGCTGGACTACCTCGGTGTAGCTTCCTCGTAAGGCGGCGTGAAGGGCATTGCCGTACTCTCCGCCCTGGGCGTTGACATCAGCGTCTTTGTCGAGCAGCAGCTGGACTACCTCTGTGTGGCCTCCCTGTAAGGCAGCTTGGAGGGCATTGCTATAGCGTCTACCCGGGGCATTAACATCGGCACCGTTGTTGACAAGCTTCTGTGCAACTGTGATCAGTCCGCCAAGAGATGCATAGTACAAGGGCTCCGCCAGGTTGCCGTTTCTAATAGTATTCCGTGTCGTCTTCCAAGGCTCGTCCGGATCAAAGAGGCATAACCAAAAACGATAGACTGATGTCGTTGCAAAGAGCTTCATGACGCAAGCTGTAGCCTTTTCCTCAGTCGGCTCGGTTTTTGCCACGTGTTCCATCCACGATTCAGCTGACAAGCGTGCCAGAGGAAAGTCCTGAGATATCTCGTAGTCGGCAGCGTTCTCAGAAATTGCAAAAATGTACAAGAGACTTACCTCAGCGATTGCCGCTCTTGCAGAACACTCGCTCATCGATGCCGTGAAACCGTGTTCTACCGTCGGTGACATCAGGTACTCTTTTACCGAGAAATGCGCCAGCTGCAACTCAGTTATACACTGCTGCTCCTCGTAGCTATTATCGTAGGTAAACTCCACCCTAGACGTAAGTTTGACCAGACCAGAGCAGTATCTGACAACCTCCTGCGGATTTGGCATACGATAATCCTTCTTGAAGCTCTGCGTGCAGTTCTTGGCATTTGGAACCACTGCAATCGCATCGATGACTTCTTCAAGGCGTAGTGGCCGAGCCGAAAAGGTCAGAAATTGGAGTATTCGCACGGCATCGTCCTTATATAGTTGCGGAATGGTAGCGAGTATGCGCTGATACGTTTCGTCGAGGTCGCGTGGAAGAGTTCCAAGCGCATATTCCAATGCTCGTTTGTTAAGGCATTGACGCAGCGCATCAAGCTGGCACACTGCCCAGCGGAACCTGTCTCAGGTCAGCACAGATCTATCTGAGCAATACTCCAGGTGATTTGCAGGCGAGACTTGCATTCCATCCGCTTTCTCTATTAATCTCGTTTCGATTTCAACCTGGACTTCGGGCTTTGACCGCCACCGCTGCAATTCTTCGTCCTCCGCAAGTCTGCTGCGAATGACGGCTCGAATATCTTGGTCCACTAGTTCCTGTCGTATGGAGACAATAGCCGTGATCGGTATCCACTTCATAAGTGAGGTCTCGATATCATACTCCTTGCGGCTTGTCAGGATGACGTGCAGATTCTCCAGCGACAAAGTGCGGAGCCACGTGCACAATTCCGTTCTTCCTTCGCATTCGTCGAGTGCGTCGAGCACAATATGCATGCTTTGCACCTTACCTATCGTAGAACTGAAAGTTGCGACAAGGGACCGAGTGTCCGGTTGGTCCTTTCCTTCCCTGCAAGTTGTCCATAGGTGCTCTACAAGCTTCCGCGAATCCTCGTGGTGAGAACACATCTGAGAGATGAGCGAACGTAGCATCTTTCCAAACGACTGCTTGGTTTTGTCATTGAAGTCGAAAAAAAAGTAGACAACGCTGTTCTCGCCACTCGCCTGCTGCAGGTTCTCGATAATTGTAGAGCTAAGCACCGTCTTGCCGCATCCAGGTAGACCATGCAGCCAGAGGGGGGCACCACTCTCTTTTCGCCAACATTCGTACTGTCCACTTTGGATAAACCAAAGTCCCGTTTGAGTATGTCTTTGTAGTCTTGCCTTGTTAAGGTTCGTAGACGCGTCAGAAGGGCCGAGCCATTGCTCAATTTGACGTCGCCGTGAGTTCGCAACATATTGTTTCACAGTGTCAGAGATTCCTGTAGTTGTTACGTGTATGCTCTCTATCTTCTGACCCACTGCATTCGTCAATATATAGCTCATAGAAGACGTGCGATAAATAGATCACTTACTCTTCTATAAGATGTCCCCCATTTTGTTCTCTATCGCTACTCGCGATAGTGCGACACCCGTCAAGAGATGCTTTGTATAGGCAGCGGCCGTTATCGCTGCATAGCCCTGCCACTGCTTGTTCTTGTGCGAATCGGCGTAGTCGCACACGCCGCGGACGACTAGGAATGGGAACTGATTCATAAGTCCAGCGGCTTCCATCTCGAAGCATAAGACTCCTTTGTCCCTGGCGAGAACGTCTCTTATAGTAGCATCCTTCATAAGCTAGTTAGCCGAAGCTATCAGTCTATAGTGAATAGTAGGGTTGTCCTCGTCTTCGTCCCTCTTGCGCCGCGAGAGCATAGTATCGGGTCTGGTCGCACATGTTTCGGCGCAATTCTCTTCGCCTCTAGCAAGATGTACACATGTGCTACGGTACAGCTAGTCGGATTCTCGGTCTAGCTGTCCATACTTTCTCCGCAGCCTGGTCTTCTGGGCAAGAACAGCCTCGATTTGCTCGTTAAAGTCGTAACCATCTTCCTCGATACGCGCAGCCAGGTTAGCGATAGCAGTGAGGAGAGCAGCTGGCGGCTGATTCAAGTGTCTAGTCTGCTGGAACGTCTTCTCCTAGACAGTCTTGCCGAAGTCATACTAGTAAACACCTCCTTTGCCGTTGTAAGGAGAGCTTACTACGACGTCTCCGAGCCGGATGTCGTGCAATTTGCTTGGTGCCCCGCCACCGATGCCCACTATGAGGCCGATCCTGAGATTCGGGAAGGACCGAATCATATCTCGTGCCACTATCGCCGCAGACACGGTGCCGTATTCACCATGAGGCATCACAGCGATGACCACGTGGTGCTTTCCCATCGTGCCTAAGGTGTAGGTATTGTTGTCGTCAGAAGGCTGCTGACGCTCCGTCTCCTTATGTTCTTCATCGAGAAACTGCCGCGCAGCAACATACTCCGTATAGAGGGCGCAAACCCACCCGATAGTGTAGCACGAAAGGTCGACCATGTTTGAGGTTACTGTAAAATTTCAGTAGCACAACTTCGATACCATTCGACACAGAAACAAGAAGAGCCAACGATAGAGCAGCGCAGCAAAAGAGTGGGAAGTACATCAAGGGGCAGAGGGCAGAGGCATTTCCCCAAGCTGTCCGCCCCAAGTTCAGCTGCGGTAGCCGCTTACAAAGAGAATACCGCAGGTTAAGTTAAGCGATGTGACTGCAGCGCACGCACAGTACGCTGCACCCTATCGCTATGTCTGCGAAGATTTGAGAGCCACAACAAGGTACTGCTGTGAAGAGTATACTGTGCAAGAAGTGTCTCTTGCAAGCCATCTGATTTCTGAACTTAGTGGCCGCCGGCGTGGACGCGCAACATTCCCCAAGTCAAGGCCGATCTCATGTGACGCAAGCACGTTGGCTGATGATAGGCAGGAATACCAAGACAAGGCAGAAACATGGCTTCCGCAGTTCCACGCGAGCTTGGCCGCAAGGATATCGTGGTCCGCGAGTGGCAGCGATGTGGTTCCAACTGCGTTCCTCCGGCCATCGGCTCACTCTTCTCGGTTTTCGGAAACCAGAATCCCTACTACCGCGCCTTAGGCTTTCTGTTCCTGTTTGTGCACTACTATAGGCTTCGCGCCTCACGTAGCAGTATGTTCTCGGAAGAATACCTCGACAGCACGAACGCACAATGTTAAGGAACAAACTAGTCGATCATAGTTTGCAAAGTGTCAATAGGCGGCACGTTTGGCTATCATGAGTATTCGGAAGCCTGCCCTCAGAATTCAAGTCCCAGGGTCTCGGCAGTCAGGAGTTGAAATCCAGTGATGGCCCAGAGATCGGGATACAGCAACCAGGAACTCAGAACCTGGAATTGCAGTCTGAAGCCAAGAATCGGCGATCAGAATCCAGATCTCAAGAATCTGGACTCGAGACACAGGATCTTGCAACTGAATATGATCGCTACAAAGGGTACGTTCACAACAACGGTCTCTTGTACTGCGTGGATCTTCGGACTTGATGACATCGATTAGAAGGTTTCCACACGTGACGCTCATCCCCGCGTAACGCTCAATTTTAGCGACCTCCGCCCTTGTAACACTGATTTTTTGCACTATTACTATGGACTCAGTTCAGCTCGCCTTGGAGTCGTTAGCGGCTCAAAAGAAGCCTAATATGTCAAAGACTGCGAGAGACTATAGTGTATATCGCCATAAGTTGGCCAGGTTGTGGAATGGCACGTCAAGTTCTATAGCTGCGAAGCTAGAGAGTCAGCAGGCATTAACAACACCCTAGGAGGCCTATTTGATCAAGTATCTTAACAAACTTACTACCCTTAGCATTCTACCTACTCCTACTATGCTAAGGACCTTTATAGAGAGTATATGTAACTATGAACTAAGCAAGAACTGGCCCTATCGCTTTGTAACCAGGCATTAAGACAAATTAGCTTCTAGATACCTATAACTACTAGACAAGGCTAGGGCTAAGGCAGAGAACTACAACGACTATTAGGCATTCTATTTAATGCTAGAAAGCAAGATTAAGGAGTACTCTATCTAGAGTAGCAATATCTATAACGTTAATAAGAAGGGAGTAATAGTTAGGTTTATATAGAAGGCTAAAAGGATATTTACTAAGCGTAGCGGGTATGCTAAAGGTCTGGCCAAATTAATATAAGATAGTAATAGGGAATAGATTATAGTACTTGCCTATATTTGTAGTAATAACATATAGATGCCTCCTGCCTTAATATATAAGGCAGTTTCTAGCAATATTTAAGACTCCTAGCTATAGGATTTTGACTATAAAGAACATATAGCATTCTTTGCTTCCTTACCTAATAGATAGATAGATAACAAGATAGGCCTAGCATAGCTATAAGAGGTGTTTAATAGGCACACTAAAGAGAAGGCTTACTAAGGCAGAGAATAGAGGTTATTAATCCTTAATAGCTATAGTTTATATATTAGTATAGACTTCGTTAATTAGGCTCTAAAACACCGCATTCTACTATATATTTTCCCTCCCTATATTACGCATAAAATGTAGCTATTAGACGTGTCTCTATTTAGTTTACTTGCTACTATATATTATAAGAAATTAGACCGTTATATAACCGAGTATTAGGGGTTATCTATAGTGTTAAAGCGGGACTTCTTTAGGTTATTCTAGCTAGCATAGAATAAGGCATTTACACTATAGAACATTACTAGTAGGTAGCGTAAAACAGGCTTGATTCCTTATAATCTAGAGCTCGTTCTACGCACGTTTAATAATGCTTTAAGAGCTTAACAACCTATTATAGAAACAAGGCTAAACTCTTCTAGAAGCTTAATACTATCTGCTAGCAATATAAGAGCTATTTAGGCATTAATTATATAGGCTATAGGTATTGCTATCCGTAAGGTAGCGACTTCTAACAACCTAGTAGCTCGTAAACTATAGAATACTATCTAGCAATTAATAGCTAAAGTAGCACTTCTACGCATTAAGAACAAGGGCTTTAAGGAGGCCCTAAATAACGAGAAGAAGAAGAGGCAACGTAGTAAGACACTTATTAAAGAGATACGTAGTAAAGGCGACTAAGGAGGTGTCTTTTAGTCTCTAGCTAAAGTAAATAGAGCTAAGGAACTATAGGAGGCTAGAGACAAGGCTAAAGTAGACGATAAGCTTAAGAAGGTAGCTAAGAAGAAGGAATAATAGCTTAAAACTACGTAGGCTCGAATAGCTAAAGAATAACGCGTAGTAGATAGAGCTATAGCTAAGAAGGCGAAGGAAGAGAATTAACGCCAAGATACTATTCGCAAGGCCTTTAATAAACAAGTTAAGGCAACTAGTAACTAACTCTAAGCTAAGTTATAGGCCTTAGTAAGGCCTTAGAGGCGTCGTAAACAAGTTATATTAGTATAGAAGTTAGTATAGCCGGAATTTAATAGCTCTAAAGTAGAGGTATTAGACAAAGCGGTAAAGCTAGCTAAGCGACAACGAGCCAAGAAACTACAACAACCAAGCCGCGTCGTGATCTTAAAAGTTAACATAAACAAATTGCGTATATAGCGACTCTATTGCAATTAAAATCATGTAATTTAGTCCATTAGTTATTAAGTTATGTGACTTCAAAGATTGTGACTATATTGCAAGGTTTCTAAGCGTTACGCGGGGATGAGCGTCACGTGTGGAAACCTTCTACGCTTCTCGGGTTTCAGAAATCGGAACCCCGACTACCGCGCTTTAGGCTTTCTTTTAATGTTGGTGCACCACTATAGTCTTCGCGCCTCTCGTTGCAGTATAACCTGGTCGATGTTCTCGTAAGCACGAACGTACAATGATAAGGAACAAACTAGTCGATCAAAGTTTGCAAACTCCTAATAGGCGACACGCTTGGCTATCATGAGTTAAGAATTCGAGTCCTAGGGTTTCGGCAGTCAGGAATCGGAATCCAGTAGTGGCCCCGAGATCCGGATTCAGCAACCAGGAACTTAGAACCTGGAATTCGACAATCAGGAAATCGTAGTCTAAAGCCAAGAATCGGCGATCAGAACTAATATCTTAGGAATCGGGACTCGAGACACAGGATTTCGCAACTAAATATGATCGCTGCAAAGAGCACATTGTACAAGAACTAACTCTTGTATTGCGTGGCAGCCATTTGACTTGGACGCACAAATCTGTAGATGCACAATGTCTATGCAGCTTTCCCAAGCTATATAGGCAGGCGGCGGGCCACGGGTCGTGGTCGCGGGCCGCGTCGTCACTGACATCGTCGGTGTGATGGCCAGTATGGTGCTGGAGTCCCATCATATTGGAGTCAGATCTAATTCGTGAAGTCCCTAGTTATCTCGAGCGGTACGTCCTGAAAAACGAAGTCTGCGCTCTCGGGATGTCGACAATAGAGCCTAACAGCCTGCCGATCCCCTGCTTCCTGGCCGATGTCCAACAAGCGATAGTGATGTACCCGGCAGTGCTCGGGAATAACTTGTCCTAGGCATCCGGCAGCTGTCTCTTCGTACCGAATGATTGCGCAGCAAACAGCTTTGACCAAAGCAGTGTCGCGAACGCCATCGTATCGTGGGCAATAATTAAGGAGATTTAGAGCACGCTGTCTGAGCTCGACATCACGACACTGTTGGATGACTAGCATCAAAGTAGCCTGTGCAGGAATGCCGACAGAGAAAGCTGCAGGAGTGACTGATCCTTCATTTTTCCTAAGCAAGGAGTGCATAAGCCGGATCGATCTCTCTTCAGTGTCGATAATGTCTCGGAAGAGTTCGATGGCGTCGTCGTAGTCAGACTGCCGGCCGGTCCAGGCGTAGTCAATGTAGACCTTAGCCATGAGGCATTGCGCCCTTGCAAAGCCATACGCAGCTATACTGTAGGCATCCAAATTCTCCGTCGCAGCCAATTTGTGGTTAACGGCTTCTTCGACGTGCTGTTGCTGCTGCCGCAAATGTGCCATATGGTTCAAAGGGGCTGTGAGAAAGCCTGAGTCGTACATACCTGCGCCGGCAGCTTGCATTAGTGATCGCAACAGATCGGAGACAAGCTGCACGATCTGAGCGAGCGGATTGGACGCTATCTCCGCCTCAGTAGGCTTAGAGACTAGAAGCTGGATAGCCTGTGCGGAGGGAGAAAGAGCATCGAATACCGTGGCGTCCACGGCGTATCGACGAAGCAGGCGGGCCACTTCCCGACTCTCGCTCGTAACGAAGCCTTGCCGGGCGCGCATGATGTCAAGGCCAGACTGCAGATGAACCAGCAAATTCGCCGAAGATCCTCTTATGGATTCGACGATTACCATCAGCAGGCATGCGAGCAGTATCTGAAGCTGTTCGTTATTGTTGGCTCCGCTGATGGACTGGCGTAAGCTAGTGATGGCACTCGCGTACAAGCGATATCCTTGCTGTGACATATCTTTCAGCCGGTCATCGGCGCTGCTTTGTTGCTCTACAATCCACTGCTGCGCTCCTAACGCCGCTGCAATGCTGCGGACAGGTCCTCCAGAGTCGAGGAGCTGAACTACCAGATAATCCCAAAGCGGCGACGGCTGGCATTTCCGGAAGATAGGAAGGCTATTCAAGCAGAAGTATTCTGCACACCTGTGCACTTCATCGCTCACGATGACTACGTTGCACGGCTTGTTTGGCTCGAACGCCATGTGGCGAAATCCACGGAAAGCTGGGGCTTGTGCAGGCGGCGCGTACGAACAATCTCGGCGTCCTCTTCGACAGTTCCGACAGATTGGATGCGCTTCATCACACTTGACTCTCCGTTTTTTGCAAGTAACACAGCCTGCACGATGATTAGTGACCGCCAGGTTTTGAGAAATGATAGCCGAGGTGTCCTTACCGCCACGAGACTTTTCGTAGGGCGCGCGGATTCGAGGCGATACTCTGGTAAGGTACGTACTCGATGAGGGCCGTAGCGTTGCCATGGTGGTGGTAGACCATAGTACGCAACTCGAGCGAGATTGTACTACGCATCATATGCTGATGGTATGCATTTAGAAGCGAGATGGCACACGACAGGCGTTCTAGAACAGTCGCTCGGCTCGGAGCGGGAGCTCGGATCATTCTTCGTCCGTGAGGGAAAATACAAGGTGAGAGGAATACTAACTTACTCTTCGTCCATCACTCTTCTCCTCGACGAGAAGCTCTGGCGGCACATGTGGAGGTCTCACAGAAGTCCGAACGATATGCGTTGGGACACAATGGCGCAGTGGCGCTCACCATTTTGGGCTCATGGGATATCGTCCTGTGTTAACATACAGGACACACCACGAGCCAATATCATCACGACTGCTTCGATTACTTTCTGCGTCCGTCTACAGAGTCAACTGAGCATTCGCCTGAATGTCAAGCACACTCTTGCCGACCACAATCTCGTATCGGCCTTCCTGAAGCATCCAGTGCTGCTTCTCCGTGCTCCACAAGCTTAGATCTCGCCTTTTCAGATCAAATGTATATTCGACGCTCTCCCCTGGCTGCAACAGCTTCTTGTCGAACCCTCTCAGTGCTCTTTCGACCCCGCTACCTGGAATGTTCACGTACAGCTGGGCAACTTCGGCCGCGGCGACAGTGCCTGTGTTGGTAACCATTACGGAGGCAGTGGCGAGTACATCATAGAGAGATGCCAGGCCTCCCTCTGGAGGTGTTCTGGATAGGTTCGAATCTGGAGGGGCCAGATCAAAGCGAGCGTTTGGAACCTTCCTTACAAGGAAATCTGAGTAGCTGAAATTCGAGTACGTTAGGCCATAGCCGAACTCGAAGCGCGGCTTGATTCCTTCCTTGATGAACCGCCGATAATCGATGAAGACTCCTTCTATGAAGTTGGACTGAGCGTACTGCGGATCCTGCTCGGTTGGCAGATCTGGATGAAGAAGAGAGCCATAATCGGCTTCGGCATGCGCAACAGTGTATGGCATCCTCCCAGATGGCGATTGATGACCATAAAGGAGCTCAACGAGAGCATCCCCACTAGCTGGACCCGGAGTGTGCGCGTACACAATGGCCGTAACGTTGTCGTGGTCGAAGAATCGGTCGACAAGACGAACGCCGGCGTTGTGGATTACGACGACGGTGTTGGCGCACTGGTCTGCAATGGTGTTGACATAGGCATCCGAGAAGTCGTCGGCGAGAGTGGTGCGATCGGCGCTTTCAGACGACTGCGCATTGATGAGGACTACACAGACTCCGCTGCCGTCTTCCACTACAGGGTCCGAAGTCACCCTGGAATCGTTGTACACTTTGGTCCCGTCGGACAGAGCCTGGCGAAGGATGGCATCGTATGGAGCGGATATGGTCGCGGGCAGGCAAGCACCGCTGCCTCCACCTGCGATCAGTGTCCCGTTGAGCGCAACGTCTGGGATGGCAGTGCCGAGTGGCGCGGTCCCAGTAATGAGTTGCAGAAACGCAAGGGCTGAAAATGCGATGCCTGAGATGTAGGATTGAGTATTCTGCAGTCCAACGCCTCCTAGGCTCTGTGTGAGGTCTGCGGTCGACCCACTGACTGCATCCCAGCCAAAGACTGACAGCACCGATGGCTTGCTCAAAGGCAAGGCCCTGTTCACATTCTTCACCAGCACATGTCCTTCAACCGCGGTTTGGAATGCAGCGGCTGAAGTTTCTGGGAGGCGAACGTCTTCATCGAGATGATTCTCGTATCCGGTGAGCTCAGTGGTGGAGTACCTGTACCAGCTGGCCAGAATCCTGGTAGCCATATCATCGAGTCTGGATGCCTCCAGCGACCCGTTCCGAACGGCCGTTGCCAGAGTATCATTTCCCCAGTACTGAGGATCGGGCATGGCCATCTCCATGGTTTCGGCCGTCGCAACGCCCGAATGCTGTGCAAACCAGTCTGACACCACCAAGCCCTGGAATCCAAGCTCGCCCTTGAGCAGGCCATTGAGAGTGGCGCTGTTCTGGCATGCATAGGTGTTGTTGACCCTCTGGTACTACCTGGGTGTCAGGTTCTACTCCGTTGCAAAAACGGAAGACCGCTTGACTTACAGCGCACATAACGCTACCAACTCCCGCATTGACTGCATCGTACCATGGCCAAAGGTATAGCTCGTGCATTGTCTTGTCGTCAATGTTCGCAGAAACCGATGCGTTCAGAGTATAGTTGCTCTTGCCCAGATACCCCGTCAGGTAGGGATTACGTTGAGTTTCCTGCGTCAGCAGGTGTCAGCATGGTTTACAGGATGTTACAATTGGGCTGCCGATCTACCTGTTCGTTGGCGATGAAGTGCTTTGCACAAGCTACCACGGACTCCTGCAGCCCCCTGATCGTTGGTACGACCAATGTACCCGCCAAATATGGATCGTTCGAGAAACCCTCCTGGTCATGTTCAGCTTCCAGCTTGCTTGCTGCTCACGAGTCGGAGTAACTTACCCAATTCCTTCCACCAGTGGCGATCCGACCCAGTGGTCCTATGACAGGCGCGAGAGCAACATCCACACCCTTGGCTTTGAACTCTTTGCCCATCTGCTGTGCTCGCCAGTATGCAAGACCGCGATTCCAGCTGGCACCGACACTGAGCTGAGCAGGAAAGCCGTTGGTGCGGGTGTCATTGTCTGCAACCGGACCCTTCACGCCAGCTGGACCATCGCTCAGACCTACAAGACGTCAGCATCATTCGGTCGTCATAGAACCATGAAGGACTGACAAATTCCCGGATAACCAAGGCGCGCAACACTACCGGCGAACCCGGAACACCCTCTCGTTGCCAACGATGGAGTGGTTACCTGAGAAGTTCGTTAGTTCAGGCTTCCTTTCACGATGCCTCCGATGCAACCGACGTTGTTTTTTTCTTCGTTTGTCATCTGGGCTACAAGTGCTCGAGCTTTGCCATATGCCTCCATCCTGTCCCCGGACCCACTTCCTTCAGCTGCTAAACATCAGTCTGAGTGTGCATCGCGCTCGGGTCATGCAAGTTACGTGAAGGATATACAGGAGGCGAGCCTCCATACGAATAGAAGAGCTCAGCTTCTGTCCTCTTTCGCTCATCTATGCCAGGTAATGAAAGAGCCTGTTGGAGAGCTTCAGAGGCCGCTTCGGCTCCTCCGACCAGGAAATTTGCCGCGGTCGAAGCCAGTTCTTCATCGGAGATCAGACCAATTGAGAAGAGAACTTCGGCAAGCTTCGAGGAGTCTGGAGCTTGCGCTCTCGTAGCAGGCAGTCGACATCCAAGTGTAAAGAGGAACCAACGGATCGACAACATGCTGGGCACTTGAAGAAGTCGATGAGGTTTCCGAGTAGATCCAAGCCATGGCCTCTGATTATATGCCTTTCGAATTCGTCGCCCAGGCCCCTATGCGGGGTACGAGTTGACCGAACGTCCGCATCACTTGTTGGCTCGGTTGACACCACTGCGTTTCTGATGCACTAAACATTGAAAGGTTCGCGGATTGCTTGACATGCGGGGTGCAAGCGTGAGTTGTGGAGCGCGTGGTTCGACGCCTTATTCAGATCAAATTCGGGCTCGTTCCCAAAGAGGAAAGACAAACACGAGGTTTGAAACTTTAAAATTGTTGTCCATACGATAGCCAGAGCGAAGCTGCAGTACTTCCCGTCATTGGCGAATGTGAGAGCGGTCAGATCTCATCACGAAGACATTTGATCGCTCGGTCTGTTCGATGCCTCGGGACAGTGGTCGCAGAAGAGATGCACGCTCGACACGGTTTGGGTGTCAATTCCCAAAGGAGTAACAGTTTCGCGAGAAGTGTCACTATGCAGTGCTATTCGCAATGCGTTGCAACATCGACGCTTGGAAGACCTGCTTGTTAAATAACAGTTGGGATCATGGTCCAAGCGACTTCCATCTCACTGACTTCCACAGCTCTCGTTAATCATGCCAACCACAGTTCGCCATTTCTCGGCAATCGCAAGCCTGTTCGCCTTGGGGATTTTGACTCCTGCAGACAGTGCTCCCACTGTTGACCTCGGGTATGCGCAGTACTTTGGCAGCAGTAATGCCACACTTGGGTATGTGAAGGCGACTCCAATGCTGCTACCCGACCAGACTTTCTGATCTATGCCTGCACTGCAGAGTGAACACCTTCTACGGCATCCATTACGCTGCTCCACCAACAGGAGATCTGCGTTGGAAGGGACCCGTCCCAATTGCACACAGCAATATTTCCAAGAGCATTCAACCCATCAATGCTACCACGCCAGGGCCACAATGCGTGCAGGCTCAGACGGCCTGGCTTCCCCAGGCGGGAACGCAAGATTTTGACAGCGAGGACTGTCTATTGGTCAACGTCTGGACCCCTTCGGAGCCTGCTGCAGAACTGTTGCCGGTCGTCGTCAACATCCATGGTGGCGGCTTCATCGCTGGAAATGCCAGCCAGGAGCCAGGCCTGAACCTGGTGTCCTACTCTAATGGGGGCATCGTTTATGCCTCTGTTCAGTACCGGCTTGGTGCTTTCGGTTTCTTGGCGGGGTCGGCCGTCCAAAATGACGGACTCATGAACGCAGGCCTTTACGATCAACGACTTGCATTGGAATGGGTCCAGCAGAACATTGGAGCATTTGGCGGAGATCCTAAGCAAGTAACGATCTGGGGTGGGAGCGCTGGAGGCGCGTCAGTAGTGTATCAACTTGCCCGACATGGTGGAGAGTCCAAACCTCCCTTCCGCGGCGCGATTCCTGGTAAGGGTTCTAGCTCTGACCTGACTGAATATGCGTGAAGTGCTGACAAGTGGCAGAGTATCCTGCAATAGGTGCGCACAAGAACAGCAGCACTCAGGAGGCCATGTACAACATCCTCCTGGAGTCGGCAAATTGTTCTTCACTCAACTGCCTAAGGAGTAAGCCATTCGCGGAACTAAGAAACGCTTCTCAAACGTCCTACTTCAGAGGATTTGAAGCTGGTCTCTATGGCTACGGAGACGCTTATTACACACCTGTGGTTGACGGCTCATTCGTCAGAGACATCCCATCACGGCAATTGGCACGAGGGCATTTCTCAAGGGTGCCGATCCTCGTTGATGTCGACGAGTTCGAAGGTATGCGGACGTGAGACAGTGCCAAATGCTCACATTCTAACCATGAAACGAAGGTATTGGGTTCTCAAACTTTGCAGTCCAGACGACCGCTGATGTAAGAAGAGAGTACGAGCGATTCTTCCTTGACGCCACGCCCGAATTCCTCGACGAATTGCTTGCTCTCTATCCATCGAGCGATTTCGGACCGTCATGGCTTGCTTCAAACAACCTGTTCCAAAGCCTCGTGTACGACCTGGGCGTAGTCCCACTCATAGCGACGTATGGCGTCAACCTGACGAGAAACAATACGGCAGGATGGCGAAGTCAACAAATCATTGGCGACTACTACATCCACTGTCCAAGTCGATACCTCGCTTCGGCTGCCTTCAATCAGTCAACGAAGGTGCCCATCTGGAAACTTCGCTTCAACGCCGGAATCTTCATCCATACAGCAGTTGGCCGATATCTACTAGGTCCTACGAACAGCCCGGTTGTGTTCAACGCGACTTTGGCTGGCATAATGAAAGACTGGTATCTCTCCTTCGTTATCAACCAGGACCCCAACTTCCCGTTGCCAACTCGTCAGACCTCGCTCCGGCCTTGGTTCCCGCAATATGGAGCTGAGAGCACGGTCGTTCATGTCAACGAGTCCTCGATTAGCTACATTGCAGATCCGGACGACTCTCCGCGCTGCGACTTCTTCCAGGGCAATACCGACATTGTGCGGAACTGAAGTCGCATGACCGAGATCCTTCGCGGAAGCACCAAGAAAGAGAGGAACATTACTCGCCTCTATGCCGATTGAGCATGGCGAACCTGTTAACTGATAAGTAGCCTTGCTGGGCTTCGGTCAGGCATGTTGAATATCAAGTGTAGCAATCTGAAGGACTCAACCCCACATATACACTGTCTCCGATA
Organism: Septoria petroselini; assembly: GCA_022559915.2. Lineage (NCBI taxonomy): Eukaryota > Fungi > Ascomycota > Dothideomycetes > Mycosphaerellales > Mycosphaerellaceae > Septoria > Septoria petroselini. Next base: position 30,183 of record JAFJTQ020000102.1, on the reverse strand, counting down.
TACAAAGCACTTATTGCGCTTGTAGATGGAAGAATTAAACTTACGTCGATTGAGTGGTCTCCAATAATCTGGGTATCTCCATCCAGCCGGAGCTGTTTCTCCTGCCTGCACGCGCTTCCGCCCCCCATTAGGCAGTTGGATCCATCCCGATTTGTGAACTTTCTGCGCCGGAAATCCGTTGAAACGAGGATCTGTCGGGATTTTTTGGGTTGCATGAGGAAAGACGGGGGAGGGGTCTTTCTTCCTTCCTATTCTTCCTACTCTAGAGAAGGCCTTTGCGCTACTCCCGGCCCATCCACGAGGTTCGAGTGCGGCACTGTTAGAGTTGTGTCTCCCTTTTCAGTCTATGGTATTCTTGTACATGGTTAACTTTACTCGTCTCAAATACTAGTCAGATCCTTCTTAGTCCAGATACTGGTAGAAGTACGGCAAAGCCTAGTACGAAGAATGCCACCATCGTGGAGACGATGGCTGCGAGACGCATGGTGTAGTGGAATTCGACTGCAAGCCGATTTTGCGGGCGGTATCTGCAAGACCTTGTAAAGACAGAACGTGAGTGCGATGTAAAGGCGTTCATCTCGAGGGCATTCGTCTCCTATATACACATCAAGCCGGTTCATCAGCGTCAGTTTTCGAGATCATCTCACGACTTTGGATAGTTCTATGACTCCGATACATTCATTCCCAATGCGAATTCTGCGAATTCTCCGAAACGTGCGTTCGATGTATTTGTTTGAATGAGCCTGAAAGGCTCGAAAGCCCGAATTGCTAAGCGGTCTTCGCACACACCGAAGGCACAAGGAGGAACTCTATGGCTCTGCGTTTGTTGTGCGGTTCTTCATAAACTAGGCTCAAAGATTGTCATATTGTAGTGCTACCCTGAATCAAGCGCAAAGTTGTCTATGCTACAAGCATCCCATCATCTCTCGGTACATTCCCATCTTGCTGACGATGAAATTAGCACTGGTCTATACGCACTAAGAAGAGGATGTAAACTTCAGACCGTTCGCCACAATATTTATTGGCGTCTCCCAAATCGCCTCTATCGAACACCCGAAGTCGACATCAGTTACTGAAGCACAAACATCCATCGTTAGATATTGCGCGCGAGAGTTCCAATTCCGCAAAGATCTTGATCGCCACCGCAAGATTTTTCACGAAGACGAGCACTGCCTTTGTCCTTACACTGACTGCAAGTATCCCAGGGCAGGCGGTCATGGTGCGAGAAAGGACAACCTGAGACGACATCTTCGGTTGCAGCACGGCGCTTGAGAGCATGTACCGTAGTACTATAAACACGAGTCTGCGCTATCGATTTAGGTTCATGTCAGTCGTCTGATCCCTCATATTCGTGAATGTTTTATTGTACGCCAAGGCCAGCGACTTGGTCCTCTATCGTTTGTACGGCGATCATTGTATGTAACCGACTTCTCCCAAATGTAGTCCGCACCGCTCCGCCTCTCACACAGCACCACTCAAATTCTGGGCTGCTGTGAGTTTTACAGAAGCTTTGATATGACCAATCGCTCTGAGGGCGACAAGATGGAATGCTCATTATGTCGCTCGAGTACTCTCGACCCGTGAGCGACTTAGAGGCTGCGCTCAACCAAGTGCGTTCAGTTTATGCAACAGCCAGGCAGGATGACAACAAGCTCCATCAGATCAACCAGTATGCAGTCGACCTGATCGGCCAGTTGAGTCATCTTGAGCCCCGTTACAGTTGTATGGAGAGTCTCCAGGCGGCTCTCGAGGTCTTGCCACGAGAATCTCAATAAGTTATCTCTAAATTCTTGCGATACCGCTATCCATAGCATCTATTCGTTACCGCAGCACGATGCTATGCGAAGCAGCGGAGAGCCCGAGACGAAGTTCACAATGTCAAAACCGCAAATCTCTGCGAAGAGAGCGAGTGAGGAGGAGGATGACGATCACGTGTGAAGACGAGAGCTGATAACAAGATCTTTGCACAGTCCTCATTTTGTTCCCCTGCCATAGCCCCAAGATAATTGATGACAGCACGATCCTTGGAGAGAGTAATCTTCTACAGAGAAGAAAGCAGTCGGCCCCAGTCCGCAAGCTTGTGACCGACGGCTATGAAATCGACCATCTTCAGCGCATACCAAGCGCTTACCGCGATGCTGTCAAGCAAAACAACATCGCGTAGCTCTGCCTCGATATCAGAAGCCAGATGCGTGGCCGGCCAATTTGTACATGCAGCTAAGACTGCTTCCGTCTGCGGCATGACTGATCGTCTGATTACATCGATGATCTCTGCATCCTTAGTCTTTGCGATCTCGAGATTATTTGCTGGTGGTGGATCCATGTTGACAGCTTTATGCACTGTGTAGCCTTCATTCTGGTAGAACTCCTGGACCTTGGTCGTAACGGCAGGAACGTACGGCACAGCGATCGAGACATCTTTTATGTCAAGAGATTGAAGAGCCTCGACTGTGGCTATCGTCTTGGTGGAGCATGTCACTCCAACAGCTTGTGACATATGCTCAGCTAGTGCGCGGTCATTCGTAAGTGATTGGCCTGTGAACATGCCAGAGGTGCCATTCTAGATAATAAAATCTGCACCAGCTTCTGCTAGAAACTGCGCGGCAACTACGAGCTTCTCCGGCTCGAATTGAGAGGTCGTCTGAGAGTCTGCAGAGAGGGTAACGACTTGGAGGCGAGTAAAGAGTGGGATAATGTCGGCTTGTAGAGATTGCAAGACGGAAAGTGTTAGAGTTTCCACGGCCGTGTTGCTGCTCGGCACGATGAATGCAAGCTTCTTCGCGGTGATCAGGTTGGCTATGACTGGTGCTGGAATCTTGGTAAATTGTATATGCGCTTGTGTCGACTGTGGCAGGCTGTTCTGATAAAGGTTGGAGCGTTCTATAAATCATTCGGAGGGATGTCTATCAGCATATCGCACCTACCTGCTTGGCCGCGGCACTGTGGCTGACGGCTAGTCGTGGATGCCTGCTTGCTCCCAGGATGTGAAGATGGAGCTGGGCGGCGAGAATGGAGCAGAGCGGTGCAGACGTCAGAGACCCCGCCATCACGAAATATTGTTCAGCGAGCCTTATATTCACTAGCAAGAGTAAGTTACTCGATCAGAAGCAGATTTCCGTAGCGAGAATACTGCGCACCGACTTCTGTTTCGATCGAGGAGCCCATTCGTAGATGAGCCAATGATTTGACTGCTTGGTTGATCACTGCCAAACTGTAAGTGACTCAATACCGCCGTTGCTCGTTCCAATCGTTCTTGACAATCCTTTAGGTCTTGTTGGCCAACCAATTACGCAACGCCGCTGTTCTACCCAGTCCTTGAAAACCGCAACGTGTCTTGTACAAAACCGCCGAGCTCTCACGTTATCGACAAAAACTTCTTCTCGCTCTTCCTCAAATCCTTCTCGCGCCGCTCAGAGATAGTCACTTGACTCAAGCCAATGATCCAGATCCTCGGAGCTGTTCCCTTGCGCCCAAAGTCCTTTGCCGTCGACTCGACTCATTCTCTGCATCATCCTGATCGCAGGGACTTCCTGCTCTCTGAAGATCCCTGCGCTAACGTAATAGATGAGCATAAAGCCAACCCAGTGGCGACACATCTTTCGAACATCTTGTAGCTTCCGTAGCCTCCCAGCAAGATCCTCGCAACAAACTCCAGAGTCTCGAAACCTATATCCACCACATCCGGCCCGTTGTCATCTATAATCCATGCACTTACTTCGCTAGCCCAATGGAAGAAGTTCCTGCTTCCTGCTACCCAAAACCCTGATATCAAACTTGTGACTACCAGCGTGGTTGTGATCAGGAAAGATTGAAGACTGTAAAAGGGTGTGGATTTTGCCGTTGATGATGATTCGCCGACACCGTCGAAAGGAGCCATTTACGCTAGTTGTGTCGCCAACAAGGTAGTCGTTTGGACTAGTGATTCTGTAATCTGTTGTAATGATATGTATATGGTTTCGAGAAGGACGCAAAGCCTTATGACGACTCGATGTGAACGGATGGTGTGATTTGGCAAAATCAGAGAATGTGAGTTGGTTCTCGTTCTCTGTGATACGAGAGGCAGATCGGTTGAGCCTCAGATGTCCTTGATTTTCTAGTGCTGCGGAACTCGGCTTCGCTAGTCCACCTCGCCGCAGCGTTTGGAGTATGGGATTCGTTCGCGTACCGCTCTTAGCTGGGGCTATTGACCTCAATGCTGCGCACAGGGCCACTTCTGGAGCTCGCTCGAATATAACGACCGGACAAATATCGGACGATACTGTGAAACATCCCTCGAGCGTGCGTGCTACGCCACTGGTAGAACTTTCAAAGCCGCAGGTGGAATCGCGCACGGCTCGTAGCATGCCTCTTTCTGCAGGTCACACTCTTGGAGGTAGCAATGTCGTAATCCTTTAACAATCTTGATAGGTCGCTTATGGTATCGCATCAACTATTGCATTTTTCACTTCAATTGGTCTTGAAATGGCAGAAGACGGCCGAAAAATTGGTCCTGGCCGAACAGCGGCACACTAGTGAGCTCGACGCCGGGTGATTCTGATCACAAGTACGAGATTGGGGTCTGCCAAGAGCGTGTTGGTTCTCACTTCGCGCATCCCAGGTAAATAATGCCTGATATCCATCGAGGCCTTAGTTGTCATCTCTATAGTGTGCCGGCAGCCAGAGACGAAAGTCTTAGATGCTATGCGGCACTTGTGCCTTCGATGCATGTCCGCACAAGCTTACCAGTGCAGATTTTGTGTCATCGAAGGGGATTCTTCGAAGCGTCCCGCGAGGATGCACCGCTATCGTTCGGCAACTGCAGGTCGATACCGTCCTAACTCTGTACTTGGCCGTCTGTGGGTCTCGAGGTGCAGTATGGTTTGGCTGATTGATTCCCAGACTGATGTTCCGGAGCACAATAGCCACATGTTGTTTGTTCTGCATTGGGTTCCTATGCGGCCATAGCTTCGGGGATCGAAGCACTGCTTGAGCCGGCACTGTCTGTCGTAGTCTACCTGAGGGAGGGAGACATCCTTGTTCCACCCAAGCTCGCGGAATTAATCGATAGTGCCGAGGACTCTGACACGATCCTCGCTGTCGAGGTCCTGGACGGTGCTGGCTGCGAGACTCATGCTCCTTATCGTGAAAACTCTCGCTGGTAAACCTCAGCGAGAAACAGCATGCGGTAGACGGACTACTTCTCGTTATTTATGTTCCATAGCACTTCTTCTGGTCCGGTCACGAATTTCAGAAAAGAAAAGCCGTATTGCAGAACTAAGCAAGGCAAATTGGGATGAACACTTTGTTCCATGGTCCATCAGTAAGGATGTCCAACGGTGAGGAGATGACGCCCGTAGAAGGGCGTGAGATGTGCCAAAGTCCACGCCGCCGTGCAAAGCCCAGTCTTCGATAGGCAGGAATACCAAGACAAGGCAGAAATATGGCTTCCGCAGTTCCACGCGAGCTTAGCCGCAAAAATGTCGTGGTCCGCGAGTGGGAGTGATGTGGTTCCATGCGTTGCCTCGAGTGCATTGCAACAATGTGTATCCGAACTGCGTTCCTCCGGCCGTCGGTTTGCTCTTCTCGGATTTCGGGAGTCGGAAACCTGCTACCGCGCTTCAGGCTTTCTGATTATGTTCGTGCATCGCCACAGGCTCCGCGCCTCACGTAGCAGTATGTTCTCGTAAGAGTACCCCGACAGCATAACTGATGACTTATGCTCCGCAAGGTGGGGAGAAACAGGCGAGTTGCCGTTTCCTGGTACCAAAAAGCCCGTTCAGGAAGTGGATGGTTATTGTTAGAGCAGGTGAACGATGTCCCGAAGTAGGCGCAATGAGTTGAGACGCTTTAGCGATGATGATCTTTGGGACAAAGTAGCGAGAAGGAAGTTGGAGCAACTCGTGGCTTATCCGATTATCGATTACGCTTCTCGGGTTTCAGAAATCGGAATCCCGACTACCGCGCCTCAGGCTTTCTGTCGTACGCTCGCGAATGGTGTCGACCCGATGACCAGCAATGGCAGAGGGTGTTGACGCAGAGTGAGGATTGCCATAAAGATTGGAACACATGTCTTTGGCCCAGGCCATGATCAATGACTGGGAATATTGCTGGCAAATACTGTCAGCGAATTGCTCGCCGAGCGCGTCAAGCACTTACAGTTGCACCTCCGTGATCGAGATATACCTTTCCCACGAGCTGTGGGTATTCTCGATCACGAAAGTCTTCCACGTCGTCGGGCTGCAGGTCCTCGGCTCACGATTCTGACGACTCGGGCGTGGTGAAGTCGGTCTGGTAGTCACGCTCGTTGCCCGATTCACTCGTAGTCGAGACATCCTCGGCTGACGAATTGGCATTGTGATAGCTCGGCGTAAAGGCGGAGTCAACGGCGATCGTTGCTGCGAGATGGTGCTCGCAGCGGCTCGAGGTCGCGGTAAGCCCGGAGTGGAAACTGTTAAGACAGCATCAAAAATGTGCCGTTCGATTTCTGATGTGGTTTCCTCCGTGTGGAACATATCATAGGAAGGCGTGGTGCTCGCACCGCTTCATGTCCTTGAATGGCTCGCAAAAGGTGCCACACGGCAAACGGCAAGGTCGGCGAGGTCCGCAAGGTAAATGAGATGATGATGAGATGTGTTGATCAAGACGAATAAGTAGTCAGGAGCCAAGGAGCGGGCGCATTAATGTTTGACCCGAAAGCAGAACACCGAAAGCAGAAATGGAGAGGCGGAAACTGGATAGCAGAAATCAGAAAGTAGAAAGGGGTGGCAGAAGCCAGAAGGTAGGAAGTGGAAGGCAGAAACCAGGAATTAGGAAGCAGAAGGTCGAAACTCGAAGATAGAAACTAGACACTGTAAGGCGGAAATTATAAGGTGAAAAATAGAAAGCAGAAAGCAGAAGGAAGAACTTAAAAGGAAGAAGGTAGGAACTATAATATAGGAACCAGACAGTAGAAGGTAGAAAGCAGAAGGCAGAAGGCAGAAGGCAGAAAGTAGAATATAGGACCAAAGACCCGAAAGCAGAAGGCAGAAAGTAGAAACCCAAAAGTAGAGCGCAGAAACTCGAAAGTAAAATCCAGGAAGCGGAAACTGGATAGCAGAAATCGGAAGCAGAAAGGAAAACGGGACAGCAGAAGCCAGAAACCAGAAGCCAGAAACTAGGAAGCAGAAATACCCGCAACACAGAAACGTACATACGTCAGAACGTGACACTCCCCACTCACAGACCATCAAAGCCGACCATACGAGACCGACAACTGGCAAAGTGGAAGAGAGGCCGTGAGTTGGCCATGACAATCTCCTTGCGCAGCTCTTACATCTTTTGACTGCTGTTGGCCAGGGTTTTGTCTTGCTTTGCAGAGAACTCAATCTTAGTGTTGAGAAAGTCTTGCGCGGGCCTAACTGCGGCACCTGGCTACGTCCGTTGTCAAAGTAGAAGGAATGAAGGAACCAGAAACCGGAAAGCAGAAGCCAAAGGTAGAAGCCAGAAGGTAGAAGGCAGAATATAGAAAGCAGAAGCCAGAAGCCAGAAGGCAGAAGCCAGAATGTAGAAAGCAGAAGCCAGAAGCCAGGAGGCAGAGACCAGAAGGCAGGATCTTGTATGTAGGAACCAGAAGGCAGAGAACAGAAGGCAGAGACAAGAAGCTAGAAGGTAGAAGCCAGAAGGTAGAAGGCCGAATGTAGAAAGCAAAAGCCAGAAGCCAGAAGCCAGAAACCAGAAACCAGAAACCAGAAGCTAGAGACTAGAAACTAGAAACTAGGAGCTAGAATGTAGAAACCAGAAACCAGAAGCTAGAGACTAGAAACGATAAGGTATAACCTAGAAACCAGAAGCCAGAGACCAGAAAGTAGAAGGCAGAGACCAGAAGGCAGAAACTAGAAGGTAGAACCAAGTAGGTAGAAACTAGAATCCAGAAGGCAGTATCCAGAAGCCAGCGTCCAGAATCCCGAAACCAGAATCCAGAATCCGGAAACTAGCATCCAAAATCCCGAAACCAGAAACCAGAATCCAGAAACACGAAAGCAGAAATCGGGAAGCGGAAACGTGGATGTGTGCCTTCGGGAGTGCTACTGTGCGCAGACTGAGCAGTATGGTGCAGTGTAAATCGTCAGGCTGCCACTGCCAAGCGCCTCGCTGCTCAGGACTTCCCAAGGCAACGGCGGTACTGAGACGCTTAGGGATGCCTTCATGAGATGTCGGCGACGGAGAGCATGGAGGCTGGCAATGGTAGAAGCACCATAAAACGTCTACGGGTTTCTATTGCGATACAAACCCAAGTAGCCCCAGACTCCAAGGCAGTCGCATTGGTGGACTTTGAGCCATGTTGCTGCTGGCGCATTCGAAGTCTCGACTTCTGTGCTGTGTGATGGTTTGGGAAATAGTTAACAAATAGCTGTACATATTTCGCACGCGTGGACGACAATGCCATATATATCGTCTTTGGTCCTCCACGTCACGATCCGGAGTCGCTAGCTTCGCCGTGAATACATATCTCCATGTGGCTGCGAGTATGTCTTTGGACTTGGCGAATTGAACCCAGTTAAGATCCCGACGTAGTCTCGGGATAGCTTCACATGTCCCATACCCAATAACTTGTGAGAAGCGCGTTGTGGACTCATCTGACAGCAGCTTATTGATCGGCCATTGCGGCACAATGCTTACTAGGCGCCAGAGGTGGTATCTGCCACAGTGCAAAACTCCGGAACGTCGATTCAGTAAAGCAGGAACTACTAACTTAGACAAGGTCTTGAAGGTCGGTTGCAGCGGCCCGGCTCCCGCACTTCCACGCGAGCTGGGCTGCAAGGATATTGTGATGTACCTTCACTTTCGTTGAGTGTGATGTATATTGCCGACTCCATTGGTTGAGCCAATGGGACCGACCACAGTACATGGGCCAAGGAGGAGAGCGACAAAGGTCTTGTCTGGTCTGGTAGCCGAAAAGCGTTAACTCGGATTCCCGCCGTCCTCTTCTCGGTTTTCGAGAAACGGAAACCTGCTACCGCGCCTTGGGTTTCTGGTTCCATTCGTGCACCGCCACAGGCCTCGCGTTGCACGTGACGGTGCGTCCAGGTCGAGGTTCTCGTAAAGGCGGAGGCATAACTAAACTCGCATCAACTTGAGGTCGCTTTTACAGTGGTCGTGCAACATTTCCCATTTCTCGAAAGCCTGATAGTACGCCGACAGAACGTGGATGACGGCTGCGGCGCTGACTCCGTAAGCGGCCTCCAAAAACAGGCTGTGACACCCTTGCAGGGTAACACTCAATTCGAGTCGCCAGCACGCCTACGGAGCGGCGCAGTTGCAAGGCCGGGAATTCGGGAGTCGGTTACAGAGAATCAGGCCACCGTGCCTTCCACGCGAGCTTGGCTGCATGGGACACATACGAGAGGGGGAGCCTCGAATGCAAGGCAGGTTTTCGATAAATTAGCGCCGAGCCTGATTCAGGTCTTGGTTTTCAGACAGGCTGACTGAAGTAGCGGTTGATGGAAGTCCTTTCAGCGTGGAAGCGAACAATCTGGATTCCGATTTCGGGACTCAGGCACGTGAGATTCTGGCTCGCAACCGTTCCGCTTTTACCACATTGGGAAGCGCTCCCTTTCCAGACGAGCCGGTCGCGTTCGTGGGCACAATGTGCAGAACAAGGTAAGTATGAAGAAGAAAAGTTGGTTTGCACAGGAAAGAGCAGCAAATTATAGTCTCGATTTCACTAGCGCGCGGGAGCCCCGGGCCGCAATAGTCGGCCTCAGGCAGCCACACGAAATCTCGGACAGTCCACGAGTTTCCACCCGGCGTGGATGACTACCACGACCCGCGGCGCGAGTAGTTCTTGAAGTGTCCACCCCTTAAGTTAGTACACTACCGACACTCTTGTACTGTAGTTGTGGCAATACATCCATTTCGCCACTACTTCCGTCTATAGGCTTTGAGGCTATGTTTTAATCTAGCCCGCATAGTTGCGCCTCCGCACGAATGTCTGCACGGGTGAGTCTACAAACGCCCTTGCAGAGATGGAACTTTCCGCGCCAGTCTTTGAACGTGCGCAGGATGATGTGTCGAGTGTCGGAGCCCTTCGCACCTCCTGAGTTGCAACAAGACGGCACCAAAGTGCAAGTGCTAGTACTGACGAAAGCGATGCAATCCAATTGGCGACATACGATATCTGGCCGACTCTCCGGGCGCTAATCTGAATGTCCTCGTTCTCTGCGCGGCCTATGAGCCGTCCGTATGTGACCTGCGCAACGGTAGCTGCTGTCAGGGTAGAGACGGCCGCCATCTGGAGAGACGAAGTTAGTACGAGGAGGATACCAGAAGAATAAACATACACACCGATGCAAGTACTAGCGTGGCTCGATTGATCGTTCCACTAGAAAGTGAGAATCCGCCCGCGACTATTCCCAAGCCAGTGAGCCCTTCAGCAACGAGGTAAGGGATGTACAGCAGTCGAGGTCCATGCTCAAGCCAGTGGAAGCGTGTGCCTTCTCTATGAACGCTCGCGCCCCATAACTTCCAGAACCTGAACAGATCGTAAAGAGAATGTCGACTGTCGGAGCAGAAGTCGACAAAGTAGGTGCCATTCCGTGTCTGGCCGCTGCAGTAGTTCCAGAGGTAGAATGCATAAAAGTCCTTGTGTCTCGCGTAATCAAACGTGTCCGGTAGGCCTCGGAAGACATGTCCACCGGTCTCTAACTCCACTTTGGAGCAATCAATCTATTGCACGTTAGCATTATGCCATCTGATTAAAGCCAGGTACATACAACTGCAAAGCTGGAGCCGTCAAGCTTGCCCTGTGAGTTCTTTAGCCCGGAGATCAACACGAGGAGCAGACAGAGGAATGACAAGAGAGTCAGAGACAAGGCAGTCCCAATAAGTGTCTGTCTGCCCCCCCTGGAAACACGATGGCGAAGTTTGAGGGCCATGAGGCCGAGAAAAGAAATCTGAGGTTCAACTCTCACGACTTGCCACCAGCAACTACACGACATGCGGAACTTCCTTTCTCTATCATGCAAACGACGATCGAGGTGATGCCGCACGATGGCACGCCAAGAGCTGACAGTTGAAGACAACGTCTTGGAAGCCACCACGAAGCTTACTTGTAAGCAAGCCACCACCCAAGCTCATAGCAGTTGTGGACCTCACCAACGCAAGCCTTCTCCAAGCGAGCAGAATCCGAGTGTACAGAATCTCTGCCATCAGCCCATGATCAGCCAACAGTCAGCCCATGGTCAGGCCACACCGAGTGTAGCTGAGTGACATATGACTTGGGTCGAGCAGTGATTCGTCCATATCACAGCCAGGAGCTGACAGTCGATGGAGAAAACAAGTTCTGTGTCCATGTTAGTCACATTGAAAACAGCTACTTTCCAAGTACTCTGCCACAACGCTGACTGCCGGGGTCTTTGCTCTCACTTTCGAATGTGTTTGGCGGAACGTCCTCCACTCCTCAATCTCTTACAACTGGCCAGATCTCTATCCCCAAATCCTGTACGGCATGTAAGTGCCAACTTCAATTGTCACCTGAGAACAGTTTGACAACCAGTGGCCGTCCACATGGTCCATGGGATGAGTGCTAGTGTTGGCTGAGCTCGAGGCCCCCGACCGCAGCCTCAGCTCGGGCTGAAGGTATTAGCTCTTTCGCGGATGCAGATACCATGGTCATCGTAACAAGCGCCGCAGGTCAGCTTTAATCATGATGGTGTACTTATAATATGCTGGGTCATAGAGCAGTCCATTTGCTCGCACACAAGTCGTCCAAAATCTCCCAAGCATATCCAGATCTGCTAGACTCTCAAATGTCTACCTCTCTTAGTTGCATCAGCCTTCTTTCCCGCGCTCTGGCGTTCGCTTCGCTTCTTCTTTCAGTTACCGCAGACCTTTGCCCACAAGCTTGCGATCCCCATCACAACAAGTGCGATGTCACAGCACCAACCTGCATATTCCCAGACCCTCACGTCTTCGGACCTCGTGGTGCTTGTGCATGCAGGCCGGGCTACAAGGCGACTGGCTACGGCAACGATGACATTACAGTGCAGTGGAGATTGCCCGTAGAATCGCACGAGCACCGTGTCTGGGTCGCGGAGGGTATCAAATGCGATTCTTTGTGCGATGTGTCCACCGGGGTGGAAAGCTGTCGCGAAGTGCTCCTGATCGGCGGGGACTGCGTGGGTAGTGGTTACAAGATTTCCAATCACTCTGTACCAAGTTTGGGTGGCGGGTACGGAAACCACAGCGGGCAGTTGTCCGCAAATGGGACCGGAGCCCTTTCCCACACTCTCGACGAATTCGCTCAGGCCACCGAAGATGCTTCTGACTCTGAAGGAGAGCCTGCAGTCGAAACTGGAAGTGAAGTAGACGACTCTGTGGACGACCTTCCGACCGGAACTGCAACCTTGTCCGATGATCCAGACGCGCCAGTGAATACTGGAGCTGTGATGGACGGATCTGATATTCCATTGGAGACTGGAGCTACAGAAGATGATGCGGACGACGAGGGGCTGATCGAGATTGTAGCTCCAACAGATGATGGTGATGACAACGAAGAATTCGACTCCGACGCCGCAACGACACCCATGGACGACGATGCTGTCGAGGATGACGAAGAGCTTTCTCCAGTTGATACGGAAGCTCTGGAGGAGCTCGAAGATTCGGGAGCTTCCCCGGACATTGAGTCAGGCGACGGTGTAGAAGATCCACTAGCCCCTGAGATTCCAGGGGACCTGGACCAAGAACTGGCAGACGAAGGACCAATCCCGTCGGCACAACCAGATATAGGACCACGATCAACTAGAGACTGGGCCAAGTGGGCCGAGCAGGAGGGTGCACGAGCATATCAGAGGAAGTGGAAGGACTACACACAGCCTCTGGCAAATGTAGTGACTAGATTCGACTTGAAGCGTCACGCAGACCTGTGTCCAGACATCGTTCAGGCTGTCGTCGACGCCTGCGATATTGGCGTGCGCACAAAACTCGCCGAGTGCAAGCAGTCGCGGAAGAAAGGAAGGCCAGAATGCAATAGAAACGACGCGAATCTTTTGGCTCCCCGATGCTGCGAGGGCATCCGACGACAGGCGAAAGTCATCTGTGTAGCGGGCTTTTCGAGAGCAGCGATCCTGAAGCAAGTCCAGTCTATGGAGACTTCGTGCTCGGTCACCACTGGCTTGGCGAAAGCTGCCATGAACTCTTACCTCTCTGGCAAAGTGATTGCTCTAATCCTGGAGATAAATTCTATCAAGGCGCTCGGAGACTTGGTGCGCACCATTCGGAGTGCGGAGAGAAAGTCGAAAAACTTCCTTCGGTGGGCGAATGGTCTTCTTGCGGCGGCAAGAGGACGATACAAGGATGCCCAGGAAGAATTGCGCTCGCTGGCGGCCAAGATAACACCCTCTATCAGCGACAACGAAGCTTGGGAGAAAGCCGCGGTGGTCGCAGTTAACAAAAACGTCAAGGAGGGTCTTGCTCGGTTGATCGGGGCTGCGGGCGAGCTGGAAATCATTCAGACTGAAAAGGACTCCATCCGGGCTCTCAATAATGTCGCTGATAACCTGCTGGCTACTCAAGCCGCAGCGAGGAAGTGCGCGAAGATCCCAAGAAGTATCACGCCCGCAGACTATCCGGGATGGAAAAAGGTCAAATCAAAGGCTGATGCGAAGGCCGCCGTGGCGGCATACCAGAAGATCTTCAGTCGACCCCTGAAAGCTGCGGCGATATGTCGCGTACTTGTCAAGAGAGTGGACCGTGTCTTAAAGCTCTGAGTAGATTGGAATTGACACGAAGAATGATGGAAGTTGCTGGCCAATGTTAGCCGACGTGTTTGTATGGAAGTCCTTCGCTTGGGCGAGGAGGTGGGAACTTGATTTTGACGTGTTATCGATAGTCCTTTATCGGCCAGCCAGTATATCTGCACATGCCACGTACGACGATGATAAGTCCCGCCGTGCGATCGTTGCGATCGAAGCCAGACGAACCCCCCCCCCCCCCCCCCACAACCAACAAGCTATCATATCGCACAGTGTTCCGCGACCTTCAAGAGAGCATCGGTGTCTTCAAAGATGCGGTTAATAGTATAGAAGAGCCCGACGAGGAGGACGAATACGATCGTTGGTAGTGTCGACGTGCAAATAGTACGTACAAGGGCTACACGCTTCCCCCATCTTCCCCCTAGGTCTTTTTCCATACTTTATCCTCTACGACTCATTTCCGCCTGCTGAAACTAGCATCCATAGATGGCATCCGATAGGACACTAGCGCCTGCTGCAGCAAACATACTGAACAAAGAAATTGATATCAACCACCATGTACAGCTAGGAAGACGACCAAAGACATACCTCATATCGACAAGTACTCATGCTACTCCCATCCGGATTCCTCTCAATGCAGTCGTAGCTTATTTGGCGGGTTTCGAGGTACTGGGCTGGGGGGCATTGCATGCTTTTTTCGTCGCACGAGTAGCCTACTGATTGCTCGAAGCAGGGGACTGTGATTTTACGGAGGGGACGGTTGCATCCCGCTAATGCCAGTGGTATAGCTGTCATCAGAGTGAGGACGAGACCGGTCAATGAGGAGGAGGAGACCATCGTGCTTTAGTGTCGCGGAATTGTTCGTGAGAGGAGTCTGCGTCGAGCAGTAGAACAAGTACACGTTCTCCGATAAATTTCTCACACTAGCTGTAGTTCTGATGGCCATCAGTACGTCCTGCTGATGACTATTCTAGCCCATAGACCAGACATCAGTTCCAACGCTTCCGGCAAGCACTAAAAGCGCCTAGTTCCAACCTCTAGCAAAACATACAGGTGATACAACCGGTGCGAGTTCGGGCGAAGATGGGCGGATTCAAAAGTCGCTTCAACACGAAACTGTACGGCCGAAAATGCTCCGTACGTGGTTTAGAAGGACTCAGGATTCAGGAATGCAGCCGAATGCTACGGTGATTAGAGGTGAGCATTGAGATGGCGCGAGCAAGGTGTTCTGCAAGCATAGTTCTAGCTGCTGCATGCGAAAGAGACTACGAGTCGGTGGCTTGCGTCCTGTTGATCTAGATTCTAGAGGTCGCTGTCATCTGTCATCTGTCTCATGTCGATGTCTTGTTAGTGTCCAGGAGTCCATCAGCTCAATATGACATGCGTACCATTCCGTGTCTAGCTCCGTATGTCTTTCGAAAGGACCTGTCGCACCATGTACACAAAAGCGTCCCACTCCCACATGAGCTGTAAGAAGATATGCACAAGACGCCGGCTGTTCCATGCTGCAATTGGCACAACAAATCCCACCATCGCGGAACTGGCGAAAGCATTCCTGCTGGGCTGCAACTCCGAGGCGATTACCTAGGAAACGGCAAATGGCCAATAGCAGATTGAATCCAGCCGGAACTTGACTTGGAAGGATCCGACCAGGGAATTCTTAATGAACAAGGCATCATACAAGAATTTTAGAAAGCCAGCGGGTTCGAGACACGCTTTCCGCCAACGACCCCGAGCAACTTGGATTTGCATGTACGTGGTACAGACATCGTTTCGAAGCAACCGGGCATTTCTGCTACATTGCGGACGATTTCACGGAATGTCGTTCAGGGGCGGCTGTGACGCTTCCGAGGTCGGGCCAAGGCCTACTGAGCTTTGTACAAACGGTCCTGGTTGGTGTTGGTGAGCTACATCGTAGTGCAAAGGAGAATATTGCTCAGCTTGTCAAGCCCGTGGATAGCGAGGAAGTCAGGTCATTATCTTCCAAACCCGACACCTGGCTACCAGCTGTATGTGTTGCACGTAGCCCAGCCGTCCTAAATCAGTCTTGTAAGTTAGGATACTTCTCATGCCTAAGCCGACGGGCTCGATGTTTCCGGAACGAGGTAGTATAGCACAACTGTCTTGTGCTCCTCGTGATGCCGTGTCCAGGCTTGCAGAGATTCTCCGTCTCTTACACTCTCGGTATAACTGCTCGGCCTCAATTGTGACTTGATCGTCCGCAAATTTCTCCATTCTACAGAGAAAACTTGAATTGCGTAAGATTTCGGGATATTCGATGGTGCTATCTAGCGCTATGATACACATCAGCTGGCCTCTACGCTACGCTCTGTCTAGACATGACGAGCAACAGGCTGTAGCGCATAGCTGCTCACTCCTAATGCTTCCGCGAGGCACCTAGCCATTGTGCGGGCGGCCACACTCCATGCTCCGTCATCGAGCCTTGACCGATGTTCAGCGGATCGAGCTAATGAGGGTATCTACCAATCTTTGTAGTAGCACTTGTTTCCTAGCCGCTAACGGCGCTTCGTTGCAGCTGCTTAGCTTTGCGGATGCTAACGATAGTGTATGATGGATGCCTGGGAGTGTGATAGTCTGGACATGTATCCCTTTCCAAGTCGTTTCCTCGCACCATCTTCCCAAACAGAGAAAGAGACAGCAAAACGAATGCAGTAATCAACAAGTCTCCACCACAATAGCAGTGTAATAGACCAACGTGTCGAAATCAACACCCACCGACTTGGGCTCCTCCTTGAGCTCACACCAATGGGTCAAGGTCCCGCGATAATAGTCTTTCACGCAAACATAGCTTCCCGTTTCCTGGCTCTTGAGGGAGAAGGTGCCATTTTGCAAGAAGTTCCAGCGCCACGTGTATGCCTGAAGGAGATCCTGGTGTTCCAGTCAGCATAAGCAAAGTAAAGCAACGAGCACAAAGTTGTCAAAGGAAGCTCGGTAGGGTGCTTCATACCACAGAGATATCAACCGCCTTCTTCCTGCCCGCACCAGGCGTCACGCGCGCCCAGTATTGCGAGTTGGCCAAGCCTACACCGGTCGCTACACACGGCGTATAGCACGACTTGGGCTCGCAGCCTTGCCTACAAATCTCATGTTAGTGTCCATACTTATATCATCAACTAGAGTATTTAGGTCAAGAGCTCACCACTCCACCCGACAATGAAACACGCCGTCGCCACCCTGCTGCTGGACAGTGTTCGGCCGCGTAACGTTGAAATCTATCCGGTGCCGTTCATCTATAGGCTGACCGGTCCAGGAATCGCCCAACTCGTTCACGTTAAGGTATGTGTCCCAGGCCTGGACGTCGTTCACAACGTAGACCTCTTACGCTAGAACCGGGGCGATGAAGGTCAGAGTGGTAGTCGCAAGGACTGCTACTACCATAGAGAAGTGCATCGTTGCTATGGACGAATGTGCTTTGTCTCGGGGAATAAGTGCAGAACGGGAGGATGAGGCCTGGGAGTTAAGTTGGGGATGCGGAATACTTGTTACCTACTTATACCTCTGTTTTGCTGTTTGTGCTAGCTCGCCTGCGTATGTCCAGAGAGCCGAGGGTGGTTCGCCTGGCAATACGAGAAGATATGTAGCACCAGAACGATTGCCAAGGTGCATTCTTCTACCAAAGAGGACTTAGCAAGGAGGTTCCGTGGGTCCCTTTTGGAGTACACGACCTTATTCCTACGTGCTCATGGCTTGCCAAGTATCGAACGGGTAGATGGGAACACATCTTCGTTCAGTTGTCCGTGCTACGTAGTATCGTACAATGCAATCCTCGCACTGCTACTTGTCGTGATCCTCAGGCTCCTAGGCTTGGCATAACTACCTTGATTCAGCAGCAGTTCTTTCTTCCAGCTTCTACAACAACAACATGTTTGATAAATCTTCTTGTTCCCTCAAGTGTAGACAAGAAGGCTCAGCTCTTTCTCATCAGTAAAGCGGCACGTGAAAAAAAGGGCACGGCTGAAGACAACACCCCTTGCATAGTAGGGTAAAAGGCCAGCATATAACACAAGACGTAGATGCCGCGTAGTGATCTTGCAAAAGAGAGGGAGCCATTCACCTATGACCTCACTATCGCCAAGTTCGACCTATCAGCAATACAGCTTCGACGAAATACCACGAGGACGTTCCGAGCGGCGCTCTTCACCTTGGCTCTAGCGTTCGGCTTCACAAATGCACAATACCGCCTAAATTAGGGACCTGACAAAATCAGTCCTTACTCTGGGCTTTTCCCGACCGAAGGATGTATCATGGCTGATCAGTTTAGATGATAGTGCGGTCCGGGCGGCAATTTTGCATGCAGCTGCCCATGCTCGACCGCACCCGGTACTGGTGAAGACCTTGGCTGCCCAGTACAATGCGTCATTAACTAAGGCATGGGCACTGCATAGAAGCGGCTTTTGGTTATTTAAAAGAATGAGAGGATGGGGACAGTCTAGCGCGGACACCGTATCACTTGAAGCCAGCACAACGCCCAGCGATCGTACACATACCGATTGAACACAACTCTCTCTCATAAAGAACATCCCAAGCTCTTCCCACACCCAACACACCACTCGTCTTGTCTTGTCTCGATTTCAACATCCCGCCCTCCTAATATCTGCCCCAGATCGCATCCTGCCATCCTCCCATCCATACCAACGAATCTTGACCCCTGATAAAAGACATCCTCAACCCTCCTCCTCCGCATCAACACGAGCCCGAACCTCACGCGCAAACCGCCTACGCCTCTCCCGCTCAGCCATAGCCTCGCCATGACTCCGAGCAAGAGCCAGCTGCAGCTCGCCCACTTCAGACTGAGTTTCTGAGAGCTGGGCGCGGAGCATGACATTCTCGAGCGCCAGACCACCATTGCTACCGAGGGATGGTCCACGGGTTGGCGGAGCTGGGGCCGGAGACGCACGGGAAGGAGTTCCGCCTGGGGTGGGCAGCAGTGGTTGGCGTGGCGAGGCGGTGCTCTGACCGGGAGTGTCATCCTCCAGCATTAGTGCGTTCCCATCGTCACCCGCGACGAGTTCCTCCCGAGGCTCGGGAGTTGGCGGAGCGACAACACTCGCCAGTCTGCGACGTTTTCTGGCCGGAGTATGGCTGTCCCTGTGCGTCGTGCCGCGGCCGCTTGTGCCATCTTGATACATCATGAGACTTTCAGACCATACTTGAGTATGTTCTGGAGACATTTGGAGGCGGTCGATTATGTTCTGAGCGGCCTGTCGCCGCTGCTCGCGGTTGTCGCTCGGCCGAAGCGTGTTCAGGTCTTGCTCAAAGCGGCGGATCTTGCCCGGGCTCAGGTCATTGAGCAATGGGAAGCGGTACAGCACTTCAGCTCGAGTGGTCATCCTGAAAGGTTGGGAGAGCTGGTTTGCTAGTGGGTTTGTGATGTGTTCGGGAAGAGCTGATGTTGTCTGTTGTTATGCTGCGGTATTGTATATCACAATGGAGATTATGAAGGCAACAGAAGGAAATGTAATAGATATAGGCGTCCGGCGCCTTTCGTGAAGGTGTAAGTGCGCAAAAGGAAGTGAATGGTTTGGGGCAACGCGGTATGGTGCGTGACATGTTGCGAGATATAGACCTTCACGCCTATGATATGTTGTCGTAGAGAGGCGAGACAGTAGTGAATCAGTCTTTGATCTGGCTCAGGCAGATCTGTACCCGCGGCTAGTTATGGCTGCGTTGTTCCACAAGTGTCGCTGGAGGCAGAGACAGTTGACCTTTCGATCGAGCTGGCCTGCGGCTATCTTTCCGGAGAAGCAATGCACAATCCTTGTTCTCCAGGTTGGCAGTGTCTTCAACGTCAAGCCCGGACGGAGGTAGACAGCCGACATGCTTGCTGCATATTCGCCGATCTGTCCAAACCATTAGCTCACAGTCACAGGATAGCGACACGGAGTTTGTACTTATACTCGTACATCTTCTCTGCATCTGACAATGTCCTTCGGGCAGACAATATCGACGCTACTATCTGGACATCTCTTCATATGGAGTGTTCGATTTATGATGACATTCTGGCAACCTTGATCGCGACGGCCATGTTTGTTGGGGCCAACGTGGCCATGAAGTCCTCGGAGCTATCAATGGTTGAATGCCCTTGGATCACTCTCGCGAGCCGTGCGCAAGATTGGTCCCGCTTCTTCCAGTGAATAAAGTGTCGGACCCCCTTGATCACAGGCGTGGAATAAAGTGTCGGACCCCCTTGATTACAGGCGTGGATCGATCGGAGCTAGGGCTTGACCATATCGTCACCCGCCTGCGGCCAGATTCTGTCCTGGAGCTCGTCTGGCAAGATCAGAGGCGACGTACGTTGGTGGATCTGCTGCTTCCACGACGCGGACAGTACTAGGGCATCCCTTTCTTCAGTGCCTGAGAAGGTCAGGTTGATCTCCCTCAGCGTGAACTGGGATGTGCCAGCATAGACGTCGCAGAGGACAAGTCCTAAGAGCGCAAACAGCCAGAGCGAAGGACCTATGCCTCTGTGCCTCTTGCGTGCAGTAAGATAATTCATGATTGCTGCGCAGGCAGAGCACACGGGGTGCTGGCTGATTTGGCGAGACTTTCGCGCTTGAACACGCTGCGATCATCAGCTAGCTTTGAGCGCTTTGATACTGTCCGCCTGCGCACCCAGATCAGCGTAGAGCTTGACAATGGCCAGAGTCCTCTCAGCAGCCTGGTCCGCCCTCGCCTGGCGCAGGGCTGCAGCAAGGTCGAGCAACACGGCCTTCTTGATCTCGTTCAACCGACCTCGCTGCGTGATCAGAAAAGGATGGTCAGGGCCGATTCGGTCAATCATCCTTTCCACCATGAGGAGTTGCTGTGCATGATTCTGAAGTCTCCTCAGCTGTGCTCCCCCAACCACAGCATCGTCCTCGTCATCCTCGCTGTCATCGTCCAGCTCTTCCTCGTCCTCGGCGTCCACATTGACCCCAAGCGCAGCTTCTAGGTCCGAGACGCGGTCGTTCACGTCCAGCAACAGGCGACCAACCACCACTTCCCGGCGGATGCTCTTCTTCTCATCTAGCAGGCTCTTGACTTCCTCTTTCCGACCCTGCACAGCGTTTGTGATGCCCTCGACCTCTCTGCTGAAGCCCAACACGCCGACTCTCACGCCCTCGACTTTCTCCTCGCCGCCCTTGAGATCGGAGCCCAGCGAGAGGAATTCCTCGTAGTTGCCATTGACCAGATCCAGCAGTTCCTTGTTCAGCAGTTGGCTGCGTGATCGTAGGTCCGCGCGCAAGTCTTCGAGAGTCTGATGACGATTCCGCAGAGAGGAAAGATATGTCTGGGCGTCGAAGTGAGGCGTCAAGAAGTCGGAGCGAGGGAGCTCGGTCGGGTAAGGAAGGGAGCTGAGATCGTCATCGTCATCGTCGGTGGAGTTGCGGTATGGAGGCGGTGCGGTGGGCGGAGACTCGTCGGCAGGCGTCGACACGGCCGAAGCTGTCGTCGGAGTGGCGCCGATCTGGAATTGAGACATTTGGCGACAATCAATGTGGAAGGAACGAGCCGAGTCAGGTACAAGTGGAAGGTGTCACTCGTGCTTTAATGGCTCGGTGTCACGTATGGGCCTCCCGATGCATCCTTCTGGCATTCCCGTCACCACGCCGCAGCATCACGACACAAGACACCAGACACAACTCACCTCGTCGTCCATCGCCAGCTGCTCCTGTCCGCTCCTCCTGTCCTGTCAATGGCGTCCGGCTCGCGATACTGTCCGTCGTGTCTGTCGGCCGCATTCTCACGCGCTGCCATCTCTCCACCCCGAGCCACGACAATCATCCCGTCTTTCTTGCTCCCCGTCCAGCAGCAAACACAAGTCCGCACCGCCGTCCAATCTGCCAATGCCGCCAAGTACAAGCGGAAAGATGTGCCGGCGTCGCAAAGGCGGAAGAAGGCCAAGACGACCTACGATACCCCCGATCTGAAGAACGCGATCCAATTCCCTTTGGTGGACGCCATGCGGTATGCTCTGCACCTGCCGCCTTCTTTCAAGTCCATACTGACGCACCATACAGCTATCTCCGCGCAGCAGAAGTCGGTCGCCCGCCGGCCAGTTCCAAGTACGAACTGCATCTCCGTCTCAAAACACCCAAAAACGGCGCCGTCGTGCGCAACCGTCTGCGCCTTCCACACCCCGTCAAAACCGACCTCCGAATCTGTGTGATAGCTCCCGAGGACAGCGCCGCAGCGAAACAGGCCAAGGAAGCGGGCGCGCACATTGTCGGCGAGGAGTCCGTGTTCGAGGCCGTCAAAGCAGGAACTATTGAATTCGACCGCTGCATAGCACACGTCGATTCACTGCCCAAGCTGGGCAAGAGTGGCATCGCACGCATCCTGGGTCCGCGAGGTCTCATGCCTTCTGCGAAATTGGGAACGGTGGTCAAGGATGTCGCAGCGACGGTGCGGGACATGGTTGGTGGCAGTGAATACAGAGAACGAGCAGGAGTAGTGAGGCTGGCGATTGGGCAGTTGGGCTTCACGCCCGAAGACGTGCAGAGGAACATTCGGGCGTTTATGGAGCAGGTGAAGAAGGACATGGCTGCATGTGCGGACAAGACGCCCAAGGACATACACGAGGTGGTTCTATCGAGTACAAACGGGCCTGGGCTGAGTTTAAGTGGAGAATTTCGAGGGGCGGAAAGCCTTGATTCACGAGACCTGTCGGTCAATTGAAGTGGCGGAGATGTGAGCAGAGGGGGCTCCGTAGATGAACAATGCAAATTTATGAGCAGAAGAACTGTACAAATCTATCGACACCGCAACCGAGTAGCTCGTTTTGAGGTCCATCACATCTTTGACTCTCCAGACGCAAATCCATTCGCCACGGCGGTCATCAGCTGGTTGGCAATAGCCGTCGGCGGCGGCAGTCTGAGGTCGCCCTCCTTGTACTCGGGCCCAGCGTCCTCGCCCAACCCACTCGTGCCAACTCTCAAACTACGCCGGACCTCTTCAAACGAGAACCACTTTGCATCGTCCAGCTCAGGATCATTGCCCAGATCAATCTTCTCCCCGTCGCCGGGAACCGCCTGCCCAATAGCGCCAATCATCAAGTTGGCAGGATATGGCCACGGCTGCGTGGAATGGATAATGACCCTGCCCACATGCACGCCTGCCTCTTCATACACTTCTCGCCGCACAGCCTCTTCAATCGACTCTGCGGGTTCCGCGAAGCCCGCCAGCGTCGAGTACCAGTACGGCGGCCATCTCTTCTGTCTGCCCAGCAGAATCTTGTCTCCTGCCGCGTTGATGACTGCCATAATCACCGTGGGATCGGTGCGTGGGAAGCACAGATTGCTGATGCCTGTGCGCGTCACACATGACGGACGTTGCACTTGATCCGCTTGCGCGGCTTTGTCTGATGGAGGACATGTCCGCTTGAACCCAGCATTGATCGACAGAGTCTTGTGCCCGCACGCGGCGCAAAACGGGTTCCGGTGGTTCCAGTCGAGCAGCTGGCGTGCTTCGGCGTAAATGGCCGCATCGGCAGGCTCAATGTCCATGATTCTGCCCTTGCCAAAGTCCCAGCCGTGCTCGCTCTTCAGGCGCGTGATCAGCGCGGTGCACGCGTCGGCGACATTGTTCTCGCGGGGAGTGACGTCGACGGCAAAGTATGGCGCGCCCTTGTACAGGTTCTTGGCCTGGTATTCTAGCCCGTTGGTCGCCTTTTCGTCAATACCGAGGAAGATCATCTGCGGGATGTACTTGTCGCTGGAGTACGCCTCGATATAGTCCTTTTCGGACAGCGCGAACGGGTTCTCTCCGATGATGGGCTTGACGTCTTCGTACTTGACATATTGCAGTCGGCCCTTTCCGGCTGCGGTGCCAGGCTGCACGAGTGGCTGGAGCTCGTTGCAGAGGAGAAAGCTCGCGGACGCGTGCTGGAGCGCCTGGGTCAGGAATTGGTGGTCGCCGCGCAGGAAGCCCAGCCTATTCAATGGCGAGCCGGAGAAGTAGTTGGCGACTTCTTTGCCGAACTTGCGGGAGAGCATCGAGTCGACGTCGTGGTGTGCCGGCTCGGGATTGTCTGGTTGCGTGACCATACTGTGAGTGGAGCGCGGTGTGCTGATTATCCAATGTGTCGGATGACGACAGCAGCGAGAAGTGCACTAAGGTAGTGGTCGGTTGCTGGAAGAGATGTTATTATCCAGTGTCAAGCACCAAGGATAAAATAACAATGACCGACACAGCAGCTGGTTGTTTATTAGTAATTGTCGAGCTCTCTCACGCTGTGCTCTGGCTCTGGCATCATACATGACGCCCCTCCTCTGGCCCGCCGCCGTCCTCGGCTGATCATTGTGCCTGTGCAGCCGCCCGTCTCGATAAGAACTGCCGACTCAGCGGACGTGATATTGTTGAATAAGGCTTCTCGTGGGATGCTGGAGCAATGAAGTACAGGACGACAGGCGAGCATGGCGGTGGTGAAGTGTAGTCAAGAAGCCATTCCAGTCACCCAATTCTTCAAGCCGTGGCCGATTTCGGGCCAGTCCATATCAGCCACATTGGCAACATTTTATTTGATGACCTGCGCTCTACAGTACTTTGACGACATCTCCACCGCCAGATCTACGAGGGGCCAATAATTTCACTTCAGGAGAACGATTGCAGCATCCTATACTCTCGACATCGCGGACTCCTGGCATCAGGCCACATTTCCCTACAGAGATCTAGGTCATCGGTTCTGCCTCTCTTCGCGAAGAGCGACTGCTCGACACCGATCAGCTTGTTGTTTTTGAAGCGACGACACAACTTCGCTCGATTATCATGCCGTGTAGGAATACACAACATGGTACTGTCGTTCTTGTGTGCGGGAGGCAGGAAGGCCGACAAGGATGTCCATGATCCCTGTCAAGTCTGACCGAACGACATGTGATGAAATGAAAGTAGAGACTACAGAAATGTACACCATCTACACGGACAATATGAGTCCTTTCTATCCAATATCAAATTCTATGCTGGGTATCATGGGTATCGCGCGCAACAGAACCCGGTCCTCTAAACTCCTACTATGCTTGTTGAGCTGATGATTCGAACCAATCTAGGTCGACCAGACAGCGACATAATCGACTGCCATCTCCCTCCCGCTCACGGTCGACGCAGTGGGAGTCTTGGAGCCAGCAACTGCATCGGGAAATGCTCCACCCATGGCGACGTTCAGAATGAGGAAGAAGCCAGAGTTGACCGTCTGCTGCCACACCGAGCCGAGCTGTGTCGCAGTCACACGCCTGACTGCGCGCCGATCAACGTAGAATGTGATCCGTTCCGGCGACACGGTACGATCGATGACCATCTCGTAGATGTGGTAGTTGCCAGGACACCGGGATCCGCTGCAGCTGACTGTGGCTCCGAGACCACTGGGCTCGTTGCAGATTCCGCCAGGATTGCGATCGCAGTGGATGACATTGCTGACGGTGTCCTGACCATTGACATTCTCCATAATGTCAATCTCTCCGACCGAGGGCCAGTTCTGGTAGTTGCCTCGGAAAGCACCACCGAGCGTCCAGAAGGCCGGCCAGTATCCCGCAGCTTGACTTCCGCTGACTCCAGGCATCTTGATCCTTGCCTCCACCCGCAACTTGCCACCTGCAGGAGCTTTGAAATTAGTCTGGCGCGTCTCCAGGCGTGCACTGGTCCACTGGCCGTTGGATCTTCGCGGGATGATCCACAGGTCGCCGTTGCCGGCTTGACGGATGTTATTGCCACTGCGGGTGTATGTCTGCACTTCGTTGGTCCCCCACTGCGGAGGCCCCCCTGGGTAGCTGGTGCCGCTCTGGGAGATCCACTTTGAGCTATCTGGTGCAGCTCCAGAGCCGCCGTTGAAATCATCGAGGAATCTACAACAAATCAGCAAATGAAGAGCGTCGACCGAGGTTGGATTGTCGGTCACATACAGTGTCTTTCTCCATTGCGTGCCGGCAACGCTTGGTGCTGAAGCAAAGGCGGTGCTAGCAGCGAACGCCAATGTGAGTGCTGTGGTCTTCATCCTGGCCAGATAATATGCTGTAGTTGAGGAACGAGTGACTGGTGCTACGAATAGCGAGTGACGACGAATAAAACGATACGAGCTGTATGGAGCTAGAGACGCGACAGGATGTGGTAGCAGCTATAAGAGCAAAGGCAGACTGCAAAGTAAAGACCACCTTGGAGGCAAACCTTTTACGTTCAGATCTCGGTCGACCGTTGCCGGATGTTGTGTGCGAATAGTAAAGGCGCTCTCGACCGCAGGTCACGCCGCAGAGTATAGGAGCCAAAACGCCATGTTCTGCCTATTTGGCTAGGTGCACAAGTTTTGTGGCTTGAAAGTTGTCGCTTTTGAGCCTGGGCTAGACGTTGCCGCGTGGAAGATCAATTCTGTGGCGCATTTCTGGACTCTCCCGAGCGTGTCTTTGCAGTACCGCAGACGTGTAGCGAGATTGCAGACCACGCCACTTTGCGTCCTCATGTTCATATTGCTTCTGGACAAGACGTCAGTCTCACTGACTCTCACGGCATGGTCCACGGACAACACAGGAAGCTCTTCGAAGAGTTGCGATGCCGACATCTCCAAGCACTCAACGTGCATGTCCGAGGCTGGATCGGCCGTTAGCTGAGCGAAGCAGACATCTACTGTAATTTAATTTCCGAGAACCCAATCACACGGTTACGCATAACAGGCCTGCAGCAGGAACATGCGTTCGCGTGGTTTAGACAACAGCGAATCGACGGCTCTGGAAGACCTCTACTGCTATACCTCAGCAAGACCTGCTTCGTGATTGGGCAGCTTGCAAGAGTCGAGAACCGAGTGGGGAGTTCCCCAACAAGCAAATCTGAGGCCAAGCTTTATGGAAAGTCAATAGCGCGCCATGCGCTGGCCCAACAGAGCCTAGTCGAGACCATGGCGAGCCGCGGCCACATCACCACGTGAGACTTGACTCGCTGGAATCCCCTGGTTGCTGGCACAGGATACTGTACGCGAGGTGCTGGCGTTGACCTGGTCGTTGACCCGGAGTCCAGGGTGCTTTTGACTCGACTCAAAAGTCCCCGACGAGGAGACTTGTTGTAGGCTGCCGGCATGCTGTTGGACGTGAGTCCGTGAATAATCTAGGGGCGTTAGGCTTGCACGTCGATGAACAGTACCGACACACCACTTCACCCGAACAATGCTTTGCTTACTAGAGCCACTGTTCAGGCTCGAAGGTCGTGGAGAATATCCCCTACGACTCGCGAGCGTCAGCGGGCTGATCATCTGAAAGTTGGCGAGGTCTGGAAACGGTAGACTTGGACGACTGGCCATGTGTCTGCGGAACGAGTGCGGCGTGAGACGATCGCATCGTCTTGCTTGAAGTCAGCGATTTTCTGACATGCACTGACCGCAATGACCCAGCTATAATTCCAGTGGCCGACGACGATATCGACAACATGGCGACCTCCACACTCAGATTCGGCATGACCGCGACGGTGATCGCTTCCAGTGGAGCGCCGATCGTGACGGGCCTTGCGTTTGTGCTCTGGGACGGACAGCTGCATACATCCCAACCGCCGGAATCTGAAGTGAAGCTGGAATGTAATCATGGTGCCACTTTTGTGCCTGCATGTCTCGTCATCCCACAGGTGAGCCTTCGACGTCCAAAGTATTTTGCTTGATAGCCAGCCGTGGATCTTGGTTTCAGGAACTGTCTTGACTGAGATCGATATTTGGTGTTGGTGAACAGAAGAATTGAGCCCGGAAATGGGGCAGGCATGCGGCGGTATTCCACCGGGAACTCTAAACCTAAACCAGAGAGTCGGAACGCTCTTGGGCTCCTTCACGTTCCATAAAGCAAGACCTGCAACTTCCGAATGGTAATGAACCTGAGACTACGCATCAACGACCTGCAGCTTCAATACTGCCATACAGAAAGAGAGACTGCGGTCTCACCTAAACACGATGAGCACCAAAAGGAAAGCTTCTGCTCACTCATTAGACCTATCAGAAAGACGTCAACAGAGCCCTTCATGGACTCATGGGCGATCCAATATGCCATTCTTCCGTCTGTATAATCTCGACACTGAACAGCTTGAGCTGTGGCCTCTACACGACCATCCGCCGTATCTGGCAGCGTCCCATGCTTGGAGCGAGGGCGTCTTCGCCGGTAGCCGGCCCTTCTCCGAGAGCTTCGGCGTTCAAGGACTGATAACTGTTGTGCGAACCCGGTTCACCAACATTCAACATTGCTGGATCGACACGATTTGCATAGACCAAAAGGACTCGGCTGACCAGCTGGTGCAAATTCCACTTATGGGGCAGATATTCGGTGCGGCGACGTGCGTTGTGGTTTTTGTGAACGGACCTCTCAACACTGACCAAATGGAGGTCGATCTGCTAGCAGCGAAACTGGAAGGCGCCCTCGCCATGTGCCTCGATGAAGCTTGGTATCACGAAGGCGACTTCTGGCAGCATGGAGAAGGACGACAATGGCTGTTACATGGTATGAAAGGCCTACTTCGTCTTGCGAATACGGCCTGGACTACAAGAATCTGGTGAGTGATTTGACAATGGAATACAGCAAAGGGTCACATTCACGTAGCGTACAGGACGTTGCAAGAATATGTACTTGCCAGAGATGTGTTGTGGATTGGACGTGATCTTGCACCGATCAGGGTTGACAACTACGCCATATCCGCGCTACCAGACATCTGCAATACCCTCTGCATATCAGAATGTCTCGACGGAGACTTCAGAACCCTGAGCACACATTTTGCTGCGATGTCAAATGCTCGTGCAGGCAACATAGACCGGACACGTATCATGGAGTTGCCTGGCAATCGGAAAGCGACAAAGCCCGTGGATGAAGTGTATGGAGTCATGGCTGCTTCAGGCGTGATCATCTAAGCATGTTCAGACGAGACGAAAGAGTGTGCATGGAAGCGCTGGTGCCTACAGGCTGTCCGTGATCAGCATCTTCGCTGGATTTTGCTACCAGCTTCTGCAAGGGGCGTCCCCGATCGAATAAGCTGCATTTTCCCGCCCTTCTCCCTCCGACACAATCTATCTGCTGGATCAGGTCTCGATAGCGTCCGCCCACTCCAACCACTGAGCATCGACATGGGTGCAGTCACAACCGCTGCTCGAGTAGTAGGCACTTTGCGCATTGTCAACGTCTTGGGACGTGTGCATGAGCCACAAGATGGCGTGATCTACCGCGATATCACCATCATACTGTTCGCTGCAGGGAATTGGAACCTAGCACTAAAGCTAGCCTGGACCTTTGGTGGTGGGAGGTACAACGTTGAACAGACACGAATGATTGCCCAGATTCTGGTGCAAAGCTATGCTCTTGCTCTTCGGCACGTACTTGCAGCCAGCGAGGGAAAATTCGCGCCTGTCATGACTGCAACCACTCAACGCGTCTGGAACGACTTCATGCAAATGCAGCAATCGCAAATGATTGGCCTGAATGACTGTGTTGGACACCTCTCGATCATGACTCTTGGTCATTCACTCTACATGCCCATAGTGGCAAATTTCGCTGGAATACCACCAGAGGGCAAGCTAATCGTGGTAGACTTTGGTGCCAGGGGGCCAGATCAGAGAGCGCTGTAAGCAACAGCGAACGGAATGCCCCTCGTCCGCAATCGTCGTTGACTGACTTCCTCTTTCAGACTGATGGTAGTTCAAGAGGTGCCCCAGGCCAGGAAACTCGGCATGCCATCGTTCCACAAACTTGGCATGACGCTCCCAGTCTCGGAAGAGCTCGAAAGCTGGTGGCAATCGTTTCCGGCTACGAACATTCGCATCGGAGGCGAGGATTGCGTAGGATGTGAAACAGCGCGAAATGTTCCGGACATAGCATTGTGCAGCACACCTGAGCGACTCGCTTGTGACAGGGCTTTCCTACGACGACTGGCACGACACCAATATCGGACCATGCACAGGCTTCGCTTGGCCAGGCGACCCGGCCTGAAGGAGTGTGTAGCGAGTTCGAGGCTCGACAGGAGACGTGTGGATTACGCGCTCCGTTATATTGCATCAGCGCTGACTGCATGTACACTTGTGGGTAGAAGGCATCCCTGTGTGCCGAGGTTCCCCACGTGACGAGGAATTTGAGCGATATTCCATCCACTTCCAACACGCGTAGTTTGACAACTATGGACTCTATTAATGCAGCAATTAATGAACTGAATTCGCAGAGTCGTCCAAATGTCGCTGCTGTTGCCAGATTACATAATGTGCACCTAGAGACACTGCGGAGGAGGTGGAAATCCCTGCAAGGCACTAAAGCTAATTAGTATTAGAAGAATTAACTCTTAAGCCTAGCCTAGGAGTCTATACTTGTTAAACACGTAAACAAGCTAACTACTAGGGGTATCCCTCCTACCCCTGCAATAGTCTATACCTTTGCTACTACTATTGTTAGTAGAGAGCCTAGAAAGAACTAGGTAGGTAGATTTCTTAGTAGGTATATAAAAGAGCTAGAATTACGTTATTTATAACCCCTAGATAAAGAGAGGA
>JAFJTQ020000101.1:0-62184 GCA_022559915.2 Septoria petroselini | reverse complement strand
TTTACGCGATAATACTATATATATACTAACCTCTACCTTACTATTAGTTGCTATACTCGGAGGTAATATTTAGCGCGATCGATAGCTAGACTCTAGACTCAATATAAAGAATCATTATTAATCACGCGTATAGTGACTATACGGCTTTGCGCGTAATATGTTAATATCGATAATATTATGCCAACTTTGGAGGCAAGTGAAGTTGCAGCAGCTTTGCTAATTTTAGTCATCCGCGCTAAGTAGGCCGCATGTGGAAGTACGTCACGTGAACTTCAAAAACCTTCGGTCGGCATACTCGGTGCCAATCGGCAGCGACAGGGACCTTTATTATGGAGTGGTTCAGGCTTGTTTAGAACATGATCGCCTACTATGGAATTATATAGTATAACATTTACAACTTTAATGAGAGTGGATTCAGACTTGGACACTATCAGAATACTATAGTTATTACTACTACCGAGCGTAGGCAACGACCTAAGGCCCTGGTTTCTGATTCAACATAGTAGTAGACAGTCATCGCCTATATTAATGCAGAAGGCTAGTTAGTACCTCTATATGTTATCTTCTTAGGCAAGGAGATAAACAGGGCCTAGTTCCACTGCCTACCACTAACATAGAAGCTTAGAGTAAGTCCAAAAGGCTGGACATCCTTTGATCACGTAGTCTAGTAGATCTAGCACTTTAATAACTATACCAAGTATAGGACTGTTGGTTAGAAGAGGCTCCTCATTCTGGATGGCCATAACAGTTATATGACTCCGGAATTTGAGTCATTCTATAAGGAACAAGGCATTATTACCCTCTATATGCCGCCACATTCTTCTCACTTATTGCAGCCTCTGGACGTTAGCTGTTTTAGTCCATTGAAGAAGGCATATTCAGCCAGAATCCAAAGGCTTGGTATAGTTGGATATTACTACTTGATCAAAGAAGACTTCCTACCAGAGTTTAGGCCTGCCTATAAGGCTGCATTTACCCCAAACACGATTAGAGGTGCCTTCAGAGGCTTAGGCTTATTACTACTGGATCTATAGGCTGTGTTGTCCAAGCTGACACTGCGTTACAAAACACCAACTCCACTACTACCTTGTTCATTAGACATACAGAATACCCCTCAGAATCCAAGGCAGGTTAAGAGGCATATAAGCAAGATTAAGGCAAGGATTTTTAATTATTAGAATAGTTCACTAACTTCAATCCTTGACGCAGTAGACAGGCTGTCAAAAGGGTTCAAAAGGTTACAAGCTGCAATAACATTACTGTAGGCTGAACATAATAACATAAAGACTGTTATTGCAGAATTACAGTCTTATAGGGCTCTAAGGAAGAAAATCAAGCTTACTCTTGGACTTGATACTAATGAATTGGCTGCTAGAGACATAGCTTAGTCACAGGCTTAATTAGCAATATAGTTAGTTGGTCAGATTAAGAAACAGCCAAGAGCCAAACCAACCTGCAGCAAGTGTGGTACTTAAGGTCATAACTCAAGGGGTTGTCCATCAGATAGAGTGACTTCTGAGCATTCAATTGATCCATTATTAGTATGATTCTGACTCCTGTAACCTGAGAAATCAATGATCAAAGTTATCCACTTCATAAAACTGGCTCACTAACCTATCTGGCTCACTAACTTATCAAACACGTTAGAGCATCTGCTTCATGATATCTCTCAAGAGCACTCTGCTGAACCGGCGTTCAACCCGCTTTGCAAGAAATCATGTCGTCCACCACCGCTGCCACGACTACGACCACGGCTCTTGAGCCTCGCTTCATCGCTACCAACCAGGGGCTCGCCAACACCGACGAGAATGCAAAAGAAATCAACAGCACCAGTCACATCGACCTGAGCCAATACCCCAAGCTGAGCACTGCCCAACTTGGCCACATCCGGCACATTCATAACCTCGCCTCACAGCTCCCCAACTCATGGGACCACAGTAAGTACGCTTTTGGCCCGCGTTTCTCCACACACTTCAACATGTCACACACATTCCAGATTCTGACCCTTCCCAACAGTGACCGGCTCTGAAGGCCAACAAGAATGGACCGACGCCTACCGCTACCAACTCGCCACAATGTTCTACGCTCTCAGCGTCTCCCACTTCCATCGCCAACCGATCCTTCGTTCCGTCTACAAGCCCCTGATGCGCCAGCTCATCTCCAAAATGCTCCTCCGATCCGTGTGGGGCTACTGGTTCAACACTTCCGTCGGCGGGAAACTCTTAGATCCTGATCTCAAGGAACTGCGAAAGCCGTGGGCAGACCCGATTGTACGAGAGAATATCATGTACTCGGGCCATTTACTGCTAATGGTGAGCTTGTACGGCATGTTGTTCGGAGATGAAGAGTTTGAGCAGGAGAAAAGTATGGTCTTTGACTGGAACCCTGTATTCTGGGGCTTGGGGCCCGAGCGGTTCGAGTACGATAGCTCGACGCTGCAGGCTGCCGTGCTGCGGGAGATGGAGCGGACGGGGTATTTGGGGGCGTGCTGTGAGCCGAACACCGTGTTTGTGGTGTGCAATCAATTTCCAATCATCGCGATGCGGTTGCGGGATGTGAAGAACGGGACGAATGTGGTCGAGGAGTTTCTTGAAAAGTACCAAGCTGCTTGGGCGAAGAAGGGCATGGTCGGACCGAACGGGCAGATTGTGGAGTGGTGGATGGAGAAGCAGGATGTCGTTGTGCCGGCAGAGGATGTAGGCATGTCGGCGTGGGCGGGAGCGTTTATGAATGCATGGAATGGCGAGTTTGTGAGAAGGTCCTTTGAGGTGCAAGCGTTGGGGTTCCTGACACAAATCGATGGAGAGGGGGTCCGATTTCAGCCCGTCGAGGTCGCGGATGCGTTTCGTGCGATGGTGAAAGAGGAGGGTGCGGATTCAAAGGCCGCGAGAACTCTGGAACAGGCCAAGGCGAGGGCCACAGAGGCCGTCAGGACTGCTCAGGCACCGGGTTTCCCGTATATCAGGCCAACGCTAGGCTACGTCGTGCAATGGCTGTCCGAGCTCGGCAAAGCAGATCTCCTGCAGGGACTTCTAACCTACATCGACTTGCACATGTCACCGACGTGGGAGAAGGGCGGACTGTACTACCCGCGCAACGACTCCACGCACGATGCAGACTGGAACTTCACGGCAATGGAGCCATATACGGGCAATGCTGCCATTGCGTACGCGCGATTGAATGTCGAGGACGGCCAGAAGAAAATCTACGAGAAGCCATGGACAAAGGACGACCTTGCGGCGAGGCCATACGTGGGCGGCGTACAGCTCGCGGATGGTGTCGATTTCGTGAGGGGTGTCTGGGATCCTAGCAGACAGGTCCTGGTCTTGACGATGCGGAGCTATGACGGGCAGGCGAGGACGGTCCAGCCTGTCTTCAAGAACTTGAGTGCAGGGTCGTGGAACGTGAGTATTGATGGGAAGTTGCAAAAGACAGTGACCGATGGGGACGAGGTCGGTATCGATGTCGTGGTGGGAGCTGCAGATGTCGATGTGGTTCTGGTGAAGCGTGCCTGAGATAGCCTTGTGGCTCCAGGCGTGCGCGCGATGAACCATCTGCCCACCAAATTTGCTTGTGAAGACAGTCGGCGTATTGAGCTCAAGCTGCGCACAGTGCTACAAGTCAGCTCAAAGCGGAACGAGAGGGGATGGAGCAGGCGGATAGACAATTGCTTCCGAATTGCCGATGAATGAATGCATTGATCTTTGTCATTTCCTGTACCCAAATGCTGTCATCAGCCTTCTCATTCAATGCATGCCCTGTGCCGTATCATATGCAATGCGATCCATGTATAGCTCTCGCTCCCGCCCGGCCGCCGCTGCCCAATGATGGCTGATTCGTCATACACTCTCGCCTGATCGTCCTTCAGCTGCAGGTACTACATCTGTCATCTTGGAGGCTACTTTGCAGCAATGGTCGCGCTCCACTTCTGCTCTTCGGCTTTGTCAAAATGCAACAACTGCCCCAGCACAGGCACAAGCGCCAGTTGATGCTTCTTCTCTTTTTGCCCCAGAAACTGCAATAAGACCTGTCGCAGATAAACATAATTGATGTCTCCCGATGCCGTACCGCCGCCACCGCCGCCACCGCCAGTGCTCGTGCTCGATCGGCCAGCGGGAGCAGGCGAAGCGATTCTTGACCGAGTGGCGGCACTGCTATCGATGGACGTCCGCGAAGATCCAGATCCGCCGGGTTGTTGCTTCAGCTTCTTCAGTTGTTGCAGCTCCTCGGCCATGGTCTTGGAAGACTTCTGCAGCCGCTCGAGACGAGCTTCGCGTTCTTCCAACTGCTTGCGGAGATCTTGGCGATCCTTCTCCAGCTGCGTCGTTTGCCGTTCACCTTCGTCCAGACTGTGCTGTAATTGTGTCATGGCGTTTCTTGCAGCATCCGCGTCCTCTTGTGCTTGTGCAAGGCGTCGTTCCAGATCGCCTCGTGAGCTTTTGAAGTCTTGCTCACGCTTCTCTGCATCCCTGCGAGCCTCACTTGCGCGAGAAGCATCCAGCTCTGCTTCGCGAAGCTTGGTCTTGAGATCCTCAATCTCACGCGCTCTCTTGCGGCCAACAGCACTAGCGTCGGCTTCTGCGCGGTCGCGCTCTTCAATTGCAAGATCGCGCTGCTCTCGGTACTCCTTGATCTTGGCCTCGGCTCTGCTCTCAGCATCGGCAAGCAGTCTGCGCATAGTGTCGCCCTCTCTGCTGCGCTCGGACAGGGTTCGCTGCGTATCTGCAAGCTCTTCCTCAAGGCCTTCAACGCGCTCCTGCATCTCCTTTGACCGAGTCACAAGCTCGCGATGCTGGTCCTGCACGCTCTGCACGTAGCTGTCCGCGCTCTTCTGGAGCGTTTCTTTCGTTTGCAGATCTTCGCGGAGACCATTGCTTTCCTCGGTCAACTTCTTGACCTGTTTCTCCAGCTCCTCGATGCGCGGTCTCTGCTTTTTGAGCTCCCCTTCCAGCTTCTTGTAGCTTGCTTGAAGCTTCTCGCGGGCATCGGCAGCCTCGTCACGCGCAGTCTGAGTCCTCTCCAAGTCCTTGCGAGCAGTCTCGTACGACTCTTCGAGAGCTTTGCTGCGATCCTCACTCGTCTTGGCCTTGCCCTTGAGAGATGCAATCTCAGTGTCTTTGTCAGCAGCTTGAGACTTGTACTCTGCAATCTCAGATCGTAGATCCTTTGCCTTCCCTTCAAGCTTCCGGACCAGCGCGTTGGACTTTTCGAGATCTGCCTTCACAGCCCGCAGCTCATCGCTCTCCTGCTTCAGCTTCTTGAGCTGGGTCTGGAACTGAGTGTTCAAGTCTTTCGAAGTTGACAGCTCTTTGAATCGCTGTTGAGCCAGATTTTCGGTTGCCGCAAGATCCTTTTCCAGCTCGGCAGCACGAGTCTTCAACTTGTCCAGCTCATCGAGGACAGCCTGTTGCTTGGCATCCCTTTCGAGGCCGCTTGAAGAGTGTGCAGCCTTGAGCTCCTCAATCTGCGCTGCACTCGCGTCTTTGGCTACCTGTAGTGCTTCCTTCTCGCGTTTCAAGGTTTCAATTTGGTCGCTAGCCGCTTCAAGCTCTTCACGTGAGAACGACTTGCCCCGGGCATCTTCCAACTCAACCTCAAGCTTGCTGGACTGAGCCTTGAGACCGGTCTCTCGTGCCTCGGCTTCCTTCATTTGCTTGCGATACTTGTTGGCGTCCTGTTCAAGCTGATCGAATTCCCGCTGGAGCTGGTCGCGTTTCTCCTTGACTTCTTTGAGCTCATGCTTCGCATCTGTGGCCGCTTTGCCGTGCTCGAGCATGGAATCCTGCATGCTCTCCTTCTCCTCTTTCAAGATCTCGATAAGCTCCTCATTCTCAATCTGGCTCTTGATGTTGGCCTGGAGCCTGTTGTTGTCGGCCTCCTTGGCTGTGAGCTTCTCCTCGAGTGCTGCAATGGAGGCTGCCTTGGCCGTGAGATCGTTCTCAAGCTCCACGATACGCTTCTGATGTCCATCGGCCTTGTCTTGCCAAGCAAGGCTGTCGTCGCTCGCTGCGGCATTGTTGAGCTCCAAAAGCTGTTGCTGCAAGTCGGAGAGTTTGGCGCTTTTAGCGTCTCGCTCCTCTTTTAATGCAAGAATTTCCCGGTGCAAGTCATCGATCTGTCGTTCATAGGTCGCCTTCACGTCAGCCGGTAACATTGTCGCCATGGTCCTATTAAGCGCCAAGATCTCATCGTCTTTCTGCCGCAGCAGGTAGTCCTTGTTCTTGACTGCTTGGTCGGACTTCTCAATGAGTTCTTCCAGGTGCAGAGCCCTACTGTCCTGACTGTCGCTTTCTGCTTCCGTACGCTTCTTCACATAGTCGTGCATGTCTTCCAGTAGCGGTATGATTGGATTATTCGCAAACTTGTGTTTCAGTTTTGCAGACGCAGCATCACGATCTTGAATGAATTCGTCGACAGTGACGCCAATCGACTCATCGTTTGTGCCGACGGCGCTAGTGCTTGCTGCAATGTCCGCCTTTTTCTTTGGCTTCTTCGACTTCTTTTTGTTCTTCTTCTTCGCCGATCCCGTCGGCGTCTGCTTGTTGTCCTCTTCCTCTACAGGCGGAGTACCCGGTGTCGCAACTTCACTGCCAATCTCGGTAGGGAGAGTGCTGACATCTGTCGTTTCTGAGCCGAGCCGTGATCGCGCAGGCGTGCTGCTCTGTTCCGAGGCGTCCGCATCCTTGGCTGGCGTCTCGCACTTCCCACAATTGATGATTGCGTAGTAGGCCTTGTCTCGATCTGCCTGGACCTGCTTCAGTTGCACTTGCAGGCTTGCGACCTTCTGCTCGTGGGCCTTTTTCGAATCGACCACCTTCTGCAGCGCATCTCTCTGCTGCTCTGCTTCGTGTAGCTTGATCTTGTCCTCTTTGGCGTTCTTCTCAATCTGGCGAAGGTATGCAGTGGTACTCTCAGTTTGGGCGGCTTCTGCCTCCATCATTTTTACCGCCCGCTCTGCATCACTAGCTCGTGCTTCCGCAATCTTGACCTCGTTCGACTTTGTCTCGACTTCCGCTCGAAGTCCGTTGAGCAAGGTGCGGACTTTCTCCATTGCCTTCTCGTCCCGTTGAGCGTACTTGCCTTCCTTCAGGTTCTGGGCATGCTCAGCTTGCCACTTCTTCAGATTCTCCTCAGCCTCGGACTTCTTGGCTTCAGCTTCGGCCAGTTTCTGCTTGAGCACTTCCTGCGACTCTTTGAGCTCCTTCTGGATGTTGTCAAGTAGCGCTTCCGTCTGGACTAGGCTTTCGGCCACGGCGTTCTCTTCCTCCTTTGCGGCATCGCGAGCAGTGATGACTTCCGAAAGCTCTTGCTTGATGGAAGCGATTTCAGCATCCTTACGCTGGATATGCTTGTTGGCGGCGTCCAGATCAATCGACTTGACCTCCAGATCATTCTTGAGCGTCTCCGTGTCCTTACGCAGAGCTGCGCTTTCTCCGGCAATCTCGTTGATATAAGCTGTCTGCTCCTTCTCCTTCGTCCGTAACGTCTGGAGCTCCTCGTCCTTCTGCTTTACAGACTGTTCCTTCTCCTGCAGCTGTCGTGCCAAGTCGCCGTCGCGTGTGACTTCCTCCTCGTAGGAGAAGAAAGCATCGTCCATTGGGGCATCTGCCGGCTTGGAGGCTGGTTTGGTAGCTGTTTTCGATACGCCCAGAGGGTCTGTGCTAGAATCTCTCCGTGCCGAAGTTGCAGCTTTGGCCTCCTCTCGTTCTTTCCGCAACCCCGCTGCCTCATCGAAGGCCGCCTTGACCTTGGATTCTGCCTCTGCGAGCTTTGTCTTCAGCTCATCGCGCTCCTTGGTCAACTCGTGCTTCTCTTCGGCGACCCGTTTCAGCTCTTCCCGCGTCATGTCGTACTTCAAGTTGCTGCCGCTGAGGAATTCGATCAAGGCGCCCGGGTCATCAATCGAGGTCAGAGACGTGTGTTCGCGCAGGATGGCCTCGAAAGGGTCAATCAGAGACACGCGAGCATGCGCGGTGCGGTAGTTGCGCAACAAGTCTGTAAATGTCCTTCGATTAGTATCTCATCCTCTGAACGGAGACTGGGTCATCAGGCATACCTTGGTATTTGGCCGTCAGCTTCTCCAGATGCGCCAGTTTCTTCTGTACCTGCTCCGGCAATTCATCGTCGACCGTCTTGCTCTTCCCCTTGTCGCCATCGGGACTGCTTCCTTCCTTCCCCGTCATCTGCTCGTGCTCCGCCGCTGCTGCCTTTTCGTCGGGCTGCGGAGTCGCTGTCCGGCTGATGCTCCCAGCCGACTCGTCGTCGTCCAGCACGAACTCGGACGGGTCCGGTCCCTTGGTCAAGGGCACCCCATCGTTGGCGTCGGGCACGCGCAGTCGGCTGCCCGATCGATGGGTCGAGGCATCTGCCCGTCCGCTGCCTCTCCGTGCGCCGCTGGGCGTGCGCTTCACCGGCGACGCACCCTTGCCGCCTGACTGCTGCTGCTGCTGCTGTTTCTGCTTCTCCTGTTCCTCGGCGATCTTGTTGTCCAGAAAGTCGAGGTTGAAGTTCTGCAGCCGCTTGAACATGTTGGCGCTCGACTCGAGCTGCGCGATGTCCGCGGGAGGTCGCTTTGCATCGTCTACGCCTTCATGCGTCAGGACATTGATCGCGCTTGGTCAGCAGGTCTGTCTCGGTCAACACGACGTGGACGCGATCAGGCAGACGCGATCAGAATGCGCGCTGAACGGCAAGCAGGCAATTGTCAATGGAAAGTCCACCGGGATAGACCAAGTTACAGCTAATCGGCCTCGCTTGCGGCCTTGGCAGATGCAGGGATCTGCTTTCTGCACATGAGTGAACATAAAAGTCGTTTGCACAATAACTGCCTCTTCAACACCAATCAATTCCCACACCGCTCAAAATGCCGACAGAACTGGAAGAAGTAGGCGTCATCATCTCGTGAGCGTAACTTCATACTAATCGGCGACAGCTCGTCGAGTTCCTCCACCACGGCAATACACAGATTCGACAGATCGGTATGCAGGAACAAACAAGGCATTCCCTATGAGTCTACGCTCTGACCATCTCTCAAGCTGCCGAGAATCTGGTGGGATACTCGACCTCTCAGCCCTCGCTCTTCAAGCGCAATCAACTCGAACCCATCAAGGACCTGAAGCTTCTGATCAAAGACTATGCACCGATCGCCAAGAATGCGCTCACGATTCTCGTCAACCTGACAGACGACCAAGGGGTAGTCAAGAGCCTGATCGACGATGATGCGTGTCTGGAGTCGATCCTGCGAAGAGTGACTGCACGTCCCCACTGCCCGAGACTCCAATTCCAATCTAACATGAAGACCAGGACGACAAGGAGCCGAACGCGAACGAGCACTGCATGCTTCTCGCCAACCTCTCCAAATCAGACTCCATCACAAAACTTCTCACCCTCAAGCGAGAAGTGCCCAAGACTCTCTCCACTTCGCCCATTGCCATCGACCAACTCCTCGACTGCTTCGTCAAAGGCGCTGCTGGATCCTATAACCCTAAAGCAGACTATGACTACCTCTGCTACGTCTTTGCTGACATCTCCAAACACGAATCCGGGAGAAAACACTTCTTGACCCCTCGCACAGAAGGTGGAGATGACAAGGCCCAGCAAGAAAAAGTGCTCCCGATCACGAAACTGATCGTTTTCACCGAACACGCTTCCACAATCCGGCGCAGAGGCGTTGCCAGCACCATCAAGAACGTGTGCTTCGATCTCACGTCCCACCAGATTCTCCTCTCTGCCCCAGAGGATGGCGGAGTCGGTTTGCTGCCATATATTCTCCTCCCATTGATGGGCAGCGAAGAGTACGCCGACGAAGACACCGAAGGCATGCTGGACGAAGTACAGCTCCTTCCTCCCGACAAAGAACGCGAGACGCAAAACGACATTATATGCATCCATCTCGAGACATTGCTATTGCTCACGACGGCGCAAGAGGGTAGGAAGATTCTTCGCGACGTCAAAGTCTATCCCATTGTGAGAGAGTTGCATCAAAAGGTTGAAGACGAGAGTGTCAGAGAGAGTGTCGATCGATTGGTGCAGGTGTTGCAGAGAGGCGAAGAAGGCGATCCAGATCCAGCAGAAGAGGCGAGGAAGATGGCTCTGGCGG
Organism: Septoria petroselini; assembly: GCA_022559915.2. Classification (NCBI taxonomy): domain Eukaryota; kingdom Fungi; phylum Ascomycota; class Dothideomycetes; order Mycosphaerellales; family Mycosphaerellaceae; genus Septoria; species Septoria petroselini. Next base: position 52,085 of record JAFJTQ020000101.1, on the reverse strand, counting down.
AGGAGGAGAACAAAAGCGTTGGTTGGGTCGGCAACGGAGAAGCGAGAGTGAAGGAAATGGAAGAGGATGAAGATGAACAGATTGTTGATGTGTTGTAAATGCCACAAAGCAGACAGACGTGATGAAATTCTACCCACCTTTCGTCTAAGGGGCCCCTCCTCACTCGAGAAACATCACTCAGGATACACCATCCTCCTCGTCACCCCACCATCAACCACAATCTCACTCCCACTGACCCCCTCACTCTCAACCAGATACTCTACCGCCCGCAACACGTCCTCCACCCGCCCAACTCGCCCCGTCAAATGCCAAGCATGATCCTCCTTACTTAGCCCTTCCTCCCACGTCGTGCCCCTCTCATCTGCCTCTCGACATTCATTCCCGACGTGAATCCATCCCGGCAGAATCGCATTCACGCGAATGTGCTGCGGCGCGAGCGACACGGCCATGGACTGCGTTAGGCCGAGCAGACCGGCTTTGGTGGCCGAGTAGGGTTCGTTGTTGGGCTCGGATTGAAGGGCGCGGGTGGATGAGATGTGGACGATTACGCCTCCTGGGCCTTTTCTTTCTTCTTGATTTTCATCTTGGCTTGAATTCGAGGACGATGGCGGTGGAGACTGGAAAAGAGGCAAGCAGGCCTGGGAAAGAAGCATCGGAGCCGTGAGGTTTATCTGTAAAGAAGCATTCCAGTCTTCGAGAGATAGCTCCGAGAGGTGCGATTTCCCAACCATGGAAGTGTGTGCTGCATTGTTGACAAGGACGTCCAAGCGGCCGTTGAAAAAAGCCGAAGCAGAAGCTACGGCTTGCGTGATGGCAGAGGGTTGACGCAAGTCGCAGAGCGCGGAGCTGTATGCAGAGTCTTGGGAGTGGTTTTTCGAGAGTTGTTGGAGCGTGTGAGTGAGTTCTGGCTCGTTGTTGTCCACGAGGAAGACTCGGTGGCCTTTGGAGAGGAGCAGACGCGAGAGACCGCGGCCGATGCCGCGTGCTGCGCCGGTTATGAGGAAGTTTTTGGATGACATGGTGAGATGGACGAAGGGTGATGTTGGTTGAGGGAGGTTGTATTGCGAGGCGAATGTTCGGAGATCAATGGGTGATGTCATTGGCGTTGGAGTGAAGTCGTTTGGCAATTCTGTTTCTTTTCTCTTGTCCCAAATGTCGGAGCCTTGCAACTATCTTAATCATCTCAAGCAAGTCTTCCCATAGCGCACGTCACTGCTGGTGGTTGACGAATCATTGCAAGCTGTTCGCAGTTCCGTGCCTTCCGGGCCAAAAGGGCGTCGTCGATACTGCGCGTGTACTGCGAGACAAGAAAGCTGCCATGCTGAGAAACTACGGCTTTCTGACTGTCGGACAAACAATCGAGGCAGCCGTCATTTGCTTCTTCTTGCTTGAAAAGTGCTGTCGTGTTAACTTGTTGGCAGATGCTGCAGCCAATGGTCGTGGAACAGAAACGCTCAAGCTCTCGGATGAAGTGCCCAGCGATGCTACGCGATTCAAAGATACTTGTCTACTTGTTTAATCGGCCTGCACGCTCCTCACTGTTCCAGAAGTCACACTGCCGTCTCCGATACGAGTCCTTCTCGACCACAGTGAAGTTTCCTGGGTTGATGATCAACTGTTCGGCCTCGGCGCCCTTGGAGCCGTCGTAAATCGGCCACTCCGGCGTGCCGGGCAGACGTGCCATGTTCGGATCACCTGTGGCGACGAACGATGCCAAGTATGCATGATAAATGTCCCCCGTCACTGTGAAGGGCACTCTCCTGGAAGCCCACGTGTACCTTGTATCAGAGGTGTGAGGAATGCCACGCCAGGACTGGTACTCGAGTGGGCCATCAGGCGTGTTGAAGTGCACACGATAGATGGGCACGCCAGCTTTGGAAACGCGATTGGCTGTCTCTCGGCTGGGGCAGATGTATGCATAGTCCGACCAAGCTTCGGACAGACGGTTATACTGTGTTGAATTTGGCGAGTTGGCATACGGTGAGTCCGGGTGTGTGATGGGGTCTGGGTAGAGCTCGTTAATGAGGCTGATATCTGTGATGTTCAGATCGGGACTGGTCTGCTGCATGAATTGGAGAAAGTCGTCGTTGGACTGGAGAGCGTCTGAAGTGTAAAGCTTGCCCTCGTTCGTGACGTGGGAAGTGATGGCGGGCAGATGGAAAAATGTGCCTTCGCGGCTGGTGACTGAGCCAGGTCGTTCGAGAAGCGGTCCGCCCAGCGTGGGCTGGAAGGGCCATGCGATGGTGGGTTCGCCATCGGTGTACATTTGAGCGCTCTCTGACTGTATCACATCGATTGGTGCAGCACGGAGACACCTCAAAGCTTCGGCGTTGTTTGTCTCGGTAGAGCAGTTGAGAGCTCCCATGAACCGTTTGAAATCCGATTGATACTGAGGATAGCTGGAGTCGGGGAAACCTCGAGCCGTGACTGCCCCTGATTGGTGAATGACACGCGCGAAAAGAGGCTTGTCAGTGTCGTAGTCGTAGTTGTGGAAGTAGTGGATGCCAGTCGAGTGTGCTCCAGCAGAGCGACCGCCGAGTGTGATCTGTTTCGAATCACCACCGAACGAGCTGAGATGGTCCTGGAGGAACTCCAGCAAGAAGCGCTGGTCAAGAAGTCCCAGGTTCAAGAGACCTTCTTCCTCGAAGAGCTTAGATGGCAGGAAGCCAAGAGAGTTCAGGCGGTACTGGAAGGTAACGACGGCGATCGGTCGCTCAGATGCAGCTACAAAAGACGCGCCGTCGAGACTGCGGGCGGATCCCGCAACGAAGCCGCCGCCTATCAACACGTCAGTCTGCTGGAATGGTTACTTGGTGTGGAGAGAAGACGTACCGTGGATCCAGACAAGTGTGGGAAGCTTCTCCTCAAGCGGGACTCCGGCCGTGCGAAAGACGTTGAAGCTGAGACATGCCTCATCTTGGTCGTATGGCAGCTGAGCTGGATCTTGTACACAGACTTTGCCGTATGTCGTTGCTTGCCGAGTTCCGTTGAAAGCTGCCGGTCGTTCCTCCACAGGTCTGAACCTGCGATCTCCGACAGGCTGGACAGTGTAGTCAATGCCCAGCCAAGCATCTACAGGTACTGGCAGAGTGTCGTTCGTCAAAGAAGCATTGACTGGAAGACCTGAGAATGAGCCATAGCCTGTGAGGTCAACGATTGGCGTAGCTGAAGAGACCACATAATTGCTGGCTCAAGGCCAGCCATGTAGCTGCTCTACGCATAGTAAGGTGAGTTGTTGTTTGCGGATGCCAATGGCAGATCTGCAGGAAGAACTCATTACATACAGGCTCAGCATGTTCCGTTGTCGGATGTGGTGGTCTTCGTATATGTGCTATCGTCGGAAGGTATCGATAGGGACGAGACGTCCCGCGCTGAGAGTAGCTAGAGATGCCCAAACCTTTGCAAATGTCTTGGATGTCGTGGGAGTGGCAGCCACTTGCCAGGTCCCGAGCAATGGAAGAACATCGGAACTGTTACAGAATGTGGTTGCTTGCGTTTTAGTAAAGTCTGGGCGAATCTGGAGACCGGTTGACCCGGGTGATGGTCCACAGATAGGAACTTGCTCCCTGGATGACACAAGAATGCCGACTGATCACTATTGATAATGATCCGACCGGTGGTTCTCCAGGGACTCTGCTTCGAAGCATGCTGCGACTCTTTAGTCATTCTTGGAAGATCCGACGGTCTGGGAACGACTTTGGCCAGAACTTGTGATATGCGCCTTACTCTGCACTTCATCTTGGCCTAGGCATGTTCAATGTGAAAGTCCAGATGTTCTGAACTTTGCTGACGCCTCAGGCAGAAAAGGCACGCTTGGCGTTGCCACTGTGTGAGCTTTCTTCCAGAGTGTTTATCACAACAACCTTAATGTCATCAAGATACATTTTCCAGTGCCAAGGCTCTCAGGACAAGGAAACTCAATTTCAAGCTTGCCCGAAGTCTCGACGTGGTGAGGTGAGCTGTGCGAGAAGGACGAAAGACGAAAGAAGTTTTGATGAGCGATCACATCTAAGCTCTCGAGATGCTATGGAGGTTCCTCCAGGCAGCCCGCGAACCGACCTGCCAAGTCAAACGCACCTCATGGTGAATGACCATCGTCCACTTTGTGCTAGGTCAGCAACGGGCGTTACTTCTCCATCAACAATTCTGGCCCTACCTTCGTTCTTTTCTTAATCAGCTGCGTTCACATCCGTGTTGTTTGCCTCCGCTTGCCCGCATGTCGTGTTCTCAGGCCAATCACACCACTTCTGCACGTCGTTCCATAGAAGTCCAGCGGGGCAAGGCATGTGGTAGACAATGCCAGTCGTATATGTGTCGTCAGCGGGAGCGCATTGAATGTAGCCCACGCAGTTGTTCGCATCGGGGTAGAGGCAGTCCTTCGGGCCTAGACATTTGGTCGATGAGATGTCCTCGGAGGGACAGATGAATTCGGCGTCGTGTGCTGAAGCGATGGCCACTAGGAGACCCAGGGGAATGAGGAGGGTGTTTCGCGTGAACATGATGAGTTGATGAGGGCCGATTTTGATCTTTGGCTCGAGTTGGGATTCAGTTCTGGAGCAACGAGGACTCGAGACTCAGGAGTTATAAGGTGGCTGATGAGCCTAGGGTTTACGGTCATCTTGCTAGCAGGGGCCAAGTAAATTACCATCCCCATGTGAATATCCCTGCATAGTAAGGGAAGCTTGCCTGGGGCATGGACCTTATGCTCTACCCGGATATTAAAAAATTCAACGGCTGTTGACTGCCGATATTGCAACGGAGGAACGAGACCCTGCCAATGGTACATAGATGAGATATTGAGGCTAGAAAAACGATCGAGCGACTGAGGTATGTTGCGGTCCACGATTCACGAACACGTCGACCCGTGCCGTCTGGAGTAGTCCTACTACTAGTACTTGGCGACAAAATACAGGGCAATAATCACTGCCGAACCGTCCAGTCCGATGCCGAAATACCAGGCCCACGATATCCCAAGAGTACATCATCACTACCACTGACGCTCAACTGACGAACAATAGTACTGGCGATGCCCAACCCAAGCGAGATACTGTAATTGACAGTCGCGTTGACCAAGAATGAAGCAATGCCCTGACCATGGTTTGGGTGCTATAGCTAAGCAGAATCGTCGCACTCGGGAATGACATGTCCATGCCCCATGGCATCAGAACAATCGAGACAAAGGTCTGCGCCCAGTATGTCTGGTTCACTGGAACAGTCGCAATTAGGATCTGTCCAGTCAGGAAGAAGAGCGTTGCAGTCAGGAGGACATAGGCTGTCTTGATGTGAAAAAGCAGGAACCCAGTCGCAAGTGCAGCGAGAAGTCCAGAAACTGCAACTGGTGCATTCTGGGCGGTGGCAGCAAGAGGTGAGTAGCCTCTCAGATTTTCGATCAATCGCCACAGGTAGAAGACCCAGATTCTGAAGCTTGCCCACCCAGCTGCTACGACTTCAAGTGCCAGCGCAGCTTCACCAGCCATGCCTTTGAGCGGGACCAAAGGAAACCTGGCCATCTGGAGTTTCAACCAGACAAACCCAACGAGAAGCAATATGCCGACGCTGACAAGAGCGTAGGTGTAGAGCTCCTGCCATCCCAACAACGGCAGCTTGGTTCCAGGCAAAATTGAACAGAACGAGACCGCTGACGCCAGTAAGGCATCCAAGGCTATCAAAATCCCGGAACGAAACTGCATCCTTTGGCGGGTCCACTGGTACAACGACCATGTTCACTGCCACCATTGCCACGCAGGCAAAAGCTGAAGCGAAGAATGCCCAGGGCCATCAAGCTAGCTGTGCTAGGACAGAGGAGAAGGCTGCGCCTGCGAACCATCCAATTGGCGCAGCAGCTCCGAACAGCGCAAAGACCATGTTCTTCCTCGGACTGGCACCGTAGGCAATGCCGACAAGTGCCAAAGAATTCGGATCCACCAGTGCAGGGTCTATGCCTTGCATGCCTCGAGCAACACTAAACAATACAACGCCGCTGTAGACTGCGACTCCTGCCGTGATCGACAAAACAGCATACCAGACATATCCGACCAGGGCCACATTTCTGTCTCCGTACATGTCTCCCAGCCGCCCGGCTGGCAGGATGAAGGCACCCATAGTGAGCGAGACTGCGGCAGGGTACCAGCTTAGTAGGCCTTCGTCTGTGATGCCGAAGCTGCGGCCGAAGATGAGCAGTGGTGCAATCGACTGGGCCAGTCCAGCAAGACGATAGTCTGTGCCATACAGATCGTAGCGACAAAAGCTGCTTCCCGAATGGGCGAGAACGGCGGCACAGGTGCAGCATTATGATCGGATGTCTCTTGCTTTGCGTCTGTCCTTTGGCTTCCGTCGAATGAGGCGTCGTGCGTGTTGGTCTTGTCACCGCTATCAGATCGCGAGATCGCATCGCCGCCCGATGCCGCCATGTTTGTAGAGCTGGTGCTTCATTTCACGGCAAGTAAGGAAGCAAAGAGCCGCAACGGAAGAAATCCACAGCGGAGTGGGTGCTGCAAGAGCCACCTACACTGCTTTTCGCGACGCTCTGCAGACATCAAACATCCGACTTGGGCTGAAGTCAGCTTTAGCGGGTGGAGCCTGTCTGAGGAACGTAGCCAGGCCGAACGCCGTGCTTGCCACAAAGGGTAACGATGAGTCTTGATCAGGGCGAGCAGTCCTCGCAAAACGCTTGACCGACTGTCGTAGCACGGTGTTGTGTGTTCAAAGGCACATCCATGTCGAAACATTGTCCCTCAACACACTCACCGCCGGTATGTGGTGGTAGGACAGCAACGGATAGCTTCTATGCCGCGCCTTCAACGGTAGCGCATAGAAATGCCGATCGTTCATGTTTTGGTCGAAACCTTCTCCCGACTCTCTAGACTCCTGCACACAGAGTTTTGCGCTGCCTCGTCCAGAGCAGCCGCCAAGAAGGCTTGAGAGAGTGCGAATGCTGGCAGATAGCAAGCCGATCCAGTAGATCGCTGCGTCTCTAGTCACCGAGACTATATCAGTCCTAGACGCTTCGATCGTCATCAAAGGTATTGTTGCATCGTGGCTGATAGCAGTGAAGATCAGAAGCATGTCTCTCGTACGGAGTGCTGTCGCAGCCACTCTTGCTCTGTCCACCATTGCTACTGTCGCCATGGCACATGGTAAGTCTACCTTGCCAGAAGCCATTGACCGGCTAGCCAGTGCCACTCCGGACAGAGTATGGGTATCATTTGCTGCATCGTCAGAGAATCTGGCCAAACGCGAACCTCTGATCGATGTCAGCTTTGGTGTCCTCGCGAGCGCCATCAACAGACTCGCATGGCACCTGCGATGCAGCGTGAAGAGCCGCGGGGACTTGAGCACCACAATCTGCTATATCGGCCAGAACGACATCCGATATCTCATCTTGGCTTGTGCTGCCACAAAAGCCCGGGTAAAGCTACTGCTCTCCTTACCAAGAACCAATCTTGAGGCGCATCGGGCGCTTTTCGAGCAAACACAATGTCGAACACTCATGGGGCCATTCCGCCACTGTCAACCGCTTCTTGACGCCTGTGGTATGGACCATTTCGACATGCCGAGAATGGAGGAGATCTTGAGCGGGGTGAAGGTAGAGTCCTACCCGTGGCACAGAAGACTTGAAGATTTTGAATCGGAACCTTTCGTAATTCTCCACACCAGTGGTAGCATAGGCGATCCGAAGCCGATTGAGGTCACCCACGGGCTTGTTGCAACAATTCAGCGCAGCAAGACTTGCCTGAGATCGACGGCCGTTGCATCACTTCCAGGCTGTGGAAGGACCGCACAATTTACGCTGGGCTTCCTCTGTTCCACTCCGCAGGCTGCAACATCCTGGCCTTTTCAATTTTCCAGGGCACACAAGTTGTGTTTGGACCGAGCGATGCCCCGACATCTGTTTCCGTTGTGGACAACGTTTTTGACAAGAAACATCGTCTCCGCCGGCATTATGGCACCCTCACTTCTTACAGAAGTAGCAAGCGAACCTTCCATGGTACACAAGCTCTCAAGATGGGACAGCGTCAGCTTCGGTGGTGGGCCACTTCCAGAGTCGGCGGCCAAGGTCATATTTGAATACACGAAAGTGCTGCCGCTTCTTGGTTCCACCGAAACGTTCAACATCCCAGAGCTTCTTCCAAGGTCCGGAGACGAATTGGCATATCACCACTACCATCCCGCACTTGGCATCCGATTCGAACCAGTCTCGGGCGGACTATGCGAACTGATATTTGTTCGCGATGCGCAGCAAGCGAAGCACCAAGGAGCCCTCTGTACGTTCCTTGAACTGGATGAGTACCGCATGAAGGACCTGTACGAAGAGTATCCAACAAAGCCGGGACTGTGGAAGTATCAAGGCCGCATGGACGACGTTGTAATTCTGTCGAACGGCGAGAAATTGAACCCAAGAAGCGCTGAGCAGATCATATCACAGCACCATGCGGTTCAGTCGGCCCTGATCATTGGCACTGGTCACGAACAGCCCCTGATGTTGATTGAAGCCAGAGCGGACGTCCCATCAAGCACAAGACAATGGTCGGTTGAGGATTCAGAGGAGCTACGGCGTGCAAACGAGGCACTGCCAGCATATGCACAGATTGATGCCTCGCACATACACGAGCCCGATTCCTTCTTATGCTCAGCAAAGGACGAGATACGGCGGCGACCAAGTGTGACGATGTCGGAAGCAGAGATTGTCAATGCCTACATAGCAGCAGAGAACAGAATTGAATCGGAAATGCGTCTGGACTTCTCGTCTTCTTAGAGACTCGTGGAGTCGCTGTCGTCCTTGGTGATCAGCGGGATCTTGCCCAACCAGATTTTATCACCCGCATAGGACTTGTTCAGCTACGGAGGTGACTCCCAGTGCGGGACTGCGCCTGACACGAGCGATCAGAGCAGACATGCGTACGCAGCAGCGACCCGATGCTTGCCAGATCTCGCCGAGAGCAATCTACACCAAGCGCACGGTCGCAGGCATAGCAGCGTACCTGTTCATGGGAAGCTCATGCTTGGGGTTGCTGAGGCACGCATGCTGCAAGACATGCAAGACATGTTGAGCTCGTATACAGCGCATGAAGCAGACCAGCCGACAACAGTGGAACCGAAGCCTGAAACCACTACGATGTAGATCTTACTGACCGGCTCGACTGGCTCGTTGGGATCCTACTTGCTCGACGCGATGCTGAAAGAATATCCCACTCGTCGAGTTGTCTGCTTAAACCGGCAAGGTGGTGATGCTGCACAACAGCGTAAGATCCAGGAAAAGAGCGAGCTTTCGACCGACTTATCTGGTGTCGAGTTCCTAGAAGGCAACATGACGCAACGTGACTTTGGCTTGAGTCTTGATGCGTTGGAGGTGCTTGACCGCACGACCCACATCATTCACAACGCTTTTCTAATCTGCCGCTGAGTGCCTTTGAGGACCAACTTGAAGGATGCTCCAATCTGATCAGGCTGGCGCAGAGGTTGCCACATCGTGTGGAGATGACCTTCCTCTCGAGCATCGGCTTCGCCAATCATTGGGCAGAAGCGAGTTTCCAAGGCGCTGTTCCCGAAAGCAGACTCGAAGACTTCAATGTCGCCGAGAAGAGTGGATACGCGCAATCGAAGCTTTTGGCAGAGCATTATTTCGCCGCTGTCGGTAAGCAGTCTCAACAGCATACAACTATCTGCCGACTCGGACAGATTGCCGGTCCGATCCGCTCAGCAGCTGGCTTGTGGAATCAGAACGAGTGGTTTCCCAGCCTGTGGCTCAGTTCAAAAGCGATGGGGATGATGCCCGATAGCTTGGGCGCCATGGACCGTGTCGACTGGATACCCGTAGACCCCTTCGCGGATATACTCATGGATGTAATACATGATAGTCGCCCGCAAATACAGAACGACGTCCAAGACATGGTGGCTGAGCAGCCGCTCGGACAGGAAACAGAGACACCCCCGGCTAGATCCAGTTTGTCAAGCGACGGCAACGCCTCTGAGAGTTCCACCCCAGACTCCACCGGATATAGTACACCAGCTTCATCGATATGTGATGTCGCACCGAACAACTGCCAGGATGCAGATCACACCAGGTTTTTGCACTTTGTCAACCCTCAGAGTGTAAGCTGGAGCGAACTTGCACCGTCTGCTGCGGCCTTGCTCGGTGATGGTGTTCGACTAGTGCCATGCCACGAGTGGCTTCAAGAGCTTGCGTTCTGCGTTGAAGGTGATCGGCTGAATGTGCCTGCAGCAAAGCTGATTGACTTCTTCCAGGACCTGGGGCCGGAGGAGGGAGCTCGTTCAGTCTTCTCAGTCAACAAAAGTGTGCGGATGAGCGAGAAATTGCGTCTTCTGCAGCTTGTATCTCTGGAGTGGTTGCAACGATGAGTACATCAGTGGGAGAGCGTATGAATTGTGAAGTAATGTCCCAATTAGTGCAAAACTGATCAGCATTCATCAGCTGCCACTCCGACTCCAGCTCACCCTCGGGAGAACAACACAAAGTGTTCCTCGCCTCCCCATCAGCCCACCTTGACGAACTTGAATTTCCCAGCAAAATTCTCATCGCTATGCAATTGAAACGATACTCGTGAGATATGCTTCTCTCCTTGCGAATTGCCATCAAACTCGTTGGCATACTGATGCTCCAGTGCTGCCACAAGCAACTGTGTTGACGACCGGAACCTGCGTCTGTCGATGCAGAGACCGATGAATACTTCCACCATCACCACCAAGCATCCGATGGCAGTGACTGTTGCACCCAGGTACGAAGTGCGAGAATGCAGTCCGTAGGCCCACACATTGATGCGGGCGTCGCGGCGGAGGATCGGGTAGTCAGGTCGCAGTGGTGAGTCAGGCTCAACCTTCGTGTCATTGTAGTCGATCAGGCTGAGCATTTGAACGACGGGTATGAAGGCATACGCGTTGAGATGATACTCGTTGACTGCAGAGAGCGGGTCCGCGTCTTCATAGATGTGCGTTTTCCACAATGTGTCAAAGATGCTTTGCAGGCCCATCGACGAGGTACGCATTCCAGAGATCCGCCGGTCTTGGCCAGCTGACCAGGCCGCAAGACTCCAAGCAGGATCGATTGCTACAGTTAATTTCGGATCCAAAGTCAAGTTTCTGCTAGAGCTGATTACGACGAATTAGCCTGAACCCCATTGGAGATCCCAGAGTCCGACTTACTTGAGATCGAAGTCAGCGAAGAATAGCGGGTTCGTGATGAGGGAAGGGTCCAGGGTGTAGTTGGCAAAGCTCTGATACACTGCGAAATCAATGCTCAGCGCCGAGTACACGGGTTGGTTATCGATGTCTCTTGGGTTCGCTTCCATCTCCCAAGTGGTGACATTTTGTGAGCGGGCCGAAAGATCGCCATGTAGACTACTGTCGAAGAATGCGGTCCAATTGCACGTTCGTGGCGGAGGGTCCTTTAGACACTCGCTACCGAAGCCTGCTTGATGTAGATCCGTTGCCACGTTGCCATCACGCAAGAAGGCGACCTTTGGCGATGAATGGACGGTAAACTTGATCTTGGGCTTCTGCAGATCTTCGCTCTTCCAGAAGCCATCGATTTCGAAGCTCGCATGCGCGGACCCGTTGTCCCAACCCGCACCGGTCTGTATGCATCGCGTGTATTTGCCCGCGGGCTTTGTGCCGGGCGCCTTGCTACAAGTTCCGTTCCAGCACATTGGAGTTTTGGCAACGTCATAAGAAGCATAGCATCTGGCAGATTTGTTTGTGTCCACTGTGAGTGTCCAGCTCTGCTTGTCATCGTAACCAGACCAAACATTGGTAAGTGCACCAAGGATCGGTCCATTGCGATTGTCTGAACGGTATTGTTCAGCTGCAGATAGCTATCCTCGGATTTGCCTTTGATACCTAGGCCCGCAGAAAGGCCCATCACTGTGTCTAGATCTTTGTTGAGTGCCCTCAGTATCTGTCTGCTGGGTACCCAAGTGATGTGTTCATGAATGTCGTTGGTGGTGGAGATATTGATGGTGGTCATGTTGTAAGAGAACGAAGTCAAGTCCTGAACGCTAACTGCGCGATCTACATCTTGCGTGGACAGGTATGCCCCAATCCAGCCGTCTAGACTTGTACGCCAACTGGAGGCGCAGGTGTAGTTGAGGTTCACGAACTTCTCGGCCGTGCAAAACTCAGTTCCGGAGTCAGCATCATGCATGAGGTTGGTGCTCGCCTGTGGAGGCATCCGTGCCATCAGGCCCACGAACTGCCTGCGATCGTAGCTTGGGGTGGTGATCCACTGCAGCGAGGGAAGCAGCAGCACTGCAATTGAAGGGCCCATCAAATTGCAGATGGCGCATAGAAACAGTGTGGCAGCAATGTAGACATAGATACGCTTGCGCGCTTTGCGGCGGAAGGATCGAGCAGTTCTCATTCTGCGAAGAGTGGTCCAGAGGAGCGGGTCGAAGACAGAAGGCAAGTTTGCGAATTGGCTTGGTCGTGTCAGATATCCAACAGGTAGCCCGTGCCGTTGACCAGCGAGGAACATTGTGATGAGATAGACGAGCCAAGTGGCGATCAAGATGAACCAGACCTCGAGAGCTTTCGCAGCCAGTTGTAGAGAGCCGACCAGAGTTCTGGACTCCCTGTCGTGGACCGCAGGCAATGCGATAGCATTTTCGAGTACGCCGAATAGGCCGTTGGCCCAGACGTACACTTCGGGATGGCACCTCCCCAACAGACACCATGCGCTTGCACCAAGGATATGCTTCTTGATGTTGAGGACCAGAAGAGCGCCGGCCGGGACTAGCCATGTCACAGCAAACAATTGTATGAGGATCGTCTTGGCGACCGAGGGCGTTTCGGGCGCATCGTCATGCTCGGGATTTCCCTGCAGAAGTCCATCTCTAGACTCCCGTTTCCATGTGCCTGGTGTAGACGGCGTGTACACCAGATCAGGACTGTGAACTGTAGCTGCAGAAGTGAAGGAGGAGTTTGGGTACGCGGCGGCCAGTCTCGTCAGCTCTGTGTCGTGAGGAGAATCCATCGGTCAAGTTGTCAAGAGAGAAGATGGAAGAAGTGAATGTGACGGCATGTCGGCCGAATATCGAAAGTCATTCCTCAGCCTCGCGCAAGATTGCAACATGAAGAAATGGCCCGGGACCGGTTGTACAGTCCTCGATGCACAGAACGTCTTGATGCCGGGAGGCCGAAGCGTCGCTTCGAGAGGTTTCGCAGCATGAGCTGAACCTGTGTGGCACAATTGCGGGCCCTTCACTGGTTGTAGCTAGTCGCAGCTGCAAGCCGATAAGCTGCGCTGCTACATGCATTTGAGGCTCGGAGGTGGGGTTGCCAACTGAGTGAGAATAGCAACTGGATGCATCGCGTAGATAAGGAACAGAACTACCACCACGTTCCGGCTGTCGTTGAGTTGCGGACATTGCTGATATCATGGATGGCCAGTGTCGAGGCGAGCGTCGAAGACCTCGCTGTTCCTCGATCAAGTGCCCGCCGTCCTCGTTCTCAGCCTTGCCGACCACGTGATGCTGCGAGAGGCGGTCTTCAGCGCCGTTTGTGCATGTTGCAGCACATTCACCCACACCATGACCTGCACGAGGCTGACACGGTGCACACGCGCCCTGACATCCTGATCAAGGGACGCCAGTGACTTCAGCTACTTGTCTGCAGAGGAAGTGGTAGACGAGCGACACTGTGCGCTCCAGGCATGTGAAGAGGCAGTGCCCCGATCAGTGCGAAGACTACAGCCGGCGCTGGGGTGGCGAAGCTGTTCCGTAAAACTAGAGCCTCGCCATCGTGCATGTCTGCTGAGTTGATGCAAGCAGCCATCGTGTCACGGGTTGTGACGCGTGCATTCTGCATAGCAACTTGCTCGTCAATGGCAACGATGGAAGTGACGAGGAGAAGAATCGAAACACAGACGCAAGTTCATGGCGTGGTGAGAAGAGAAGATGAAGAAAGATGAAAGAAGAGGAAGAAGAAGAAGACGGCGATTCGAAACAGGCATCCATCCAGAAGAGTGATGCCTCAGGCTGAAACTGCGCGCACCTGCCGTGAGCTTCAACGACAGCTTGCTCCTGCCTGACAAAAAGGTCATTCGCATTATTTCCTACTCAACGACTCTCTCAATCTCTCAACTCCAGCAGACCACGCCCCCAATAGACCATGGCCAACTACGGCTACCAATCGCAGCCGCCGGCGCAGAACAACCTCAATTTCTACCAGTCCTCGTACTCGACACAGCCGCCGCCCGTCTCGGGACAATCAACGCCCTTCCAAGCCTACGGCAACGGCGCATATGGTCAGCCTGCAGGATCAGGCAACTATGGCTTTGGCGGATTCGCGGGACAACCTGGCGCGAGTGGACAAATGGGCACAGGCCAGGGAGGGCTGCGGACCGGCTGGCTGGCGGCGTTTGGCACAGAAGGATATGATGGAGAACCGCCGCTCTTGGAGGAGTTGGGAGTCAATTTTGGACACATCCAAATGAAGGTGCGAAATGCGGCAGACTGGGGATGGCAGGATCGGTGAGCTGACGAGAAAGCGCGCAACAGACATTGACCGTGCTGAACCCCATGGCACGCATCGATCAACACATCATGGATGATGCTGATCTGGCGGGGCCGTTTCTGTTCTGTGCGCTGTTTGGGACATTCCTGCTTCTCGTGAGTTGTACAAATCATGCTGCGACCAATGTGAATCGATGCTGACTCCACTGCTACATCACAGTCCGGAAAGCTGTGGTTTGGCTACGTGTGTGGGCTTGCGGCGCTGGGAGCCTTCAGCTTGCACTTTGTCTTCAGCATGATGTCTCCGCCTCTGTCATCTGACGAAGTCAGTGCCATGCAGAACCATTCAGCGAGCCAGTACCAGGGCTCGTCGCACTTCTCCTCGACTCTCACGCTGGGACGATCAAGCTCCGTCCTCGGGTACTGTCTGCTTCCTCTGGTCTTTGCGAGCTTACTGGGTATTGCTGTGCCGCTGGACTCATTCGTCGGATACTGTCTGGTCAGTCTGGCCATCTCCTGGTGCACCTATTCCAGCTCCGCCATGTTCTGCGTTGTGGGCCGGATGACGAACATGCGCGGGCTGGTAGCATATCCCCTCGCCTTGTTCTACGTTGGTTTTGGCATCATGGCTGTCTTCTCCAGCAGAGGGACAGGAAGGATTGACCAGATGACGAAGGCTGCCGCGGCTGGTGGCAAGCTTTAGGTGATGACCATCATGATGACGACCTACCAATGTGAGATTTGAGCGTGCGGAAGCATAGCGAGGCGATGGAAAAGCGATAGGGGTATGTGATTGCTTTGCACTTGTCTGACCAGTCCCAGTGGCTGCAGGATAGCACACCGATTGTCGTCCAAGTTGCGCTTGTCTCACAGGCCCAACGATACGGCGACCACATCAAACTTTCTCGCTATCCTTCACACGACAGAAGCAGTCTTCCACGTCTTATAGACAAATCTCAACTTGTCCAACAAATTGCCGGCATTGACGCCCCTGCCCGGACAGCACTGACGATGTCTCTCGTACTCTGACGAAGGCCAACCAAATCAGTATCCGAAGGGTTTCCTCTGAATGCAAAAGTCACTTTTCAAGCACGACTTCACAAGGAGTGACAGTGTGCTACAGTAGTTCCGACGAAGTGAAGCAAAAACTACAACCCTAAACCCTAAACCTACACTACTTCTTCCTCAACACAACCATCCTCCCACCTCGACTCTGCCCCTCAATCAAGCCAAACTCATCCGTGCCCAACACATCCACTGCCCCAGCAGTCTGCAGCGCCTGGATCTCCGCCGCGTATCCTCCGCTCTCCCAAATCTCCTCATGCACCGTCGCAACAACCATCCCACTCTGCGGCTTCACGACCCTCACAAACTCAGCAAACACCCGCGGGCCGACGTGTCCTTTCGTCAGCGTCCCGACACATAGTACGGCATCGTACTTGCCATCGACAATCATCAACGGCTCATTGAGATCTGCAGTTGACAGCTTGCCGTAAAGACCTTTTTCACGCGCCACATCGAGCATTTCTGGAGTGAGGTCTACGCCGTCGATGAGGAATGTTTGGCCGGTGAGCGTGGCAGAGGGTATGAGGCAGGATGCTACCATTCCTGTTCCGCAGCCGGCGTCGAGAACGGTAAGTTCGGGTTCATTCTCTTGGGTTTGTGCTACTGCATCGTTGGACGAGGATGAAGTGGAGGGCAAGTGGGAGAGCAACGCTTCAACTGCTTTGAGTGGGGAGGCATAGGCTCCGCTGGTGAGGTCGTGGTCGTAGGAGGCTGCCCATTCTGAATAGAGGTCGCGTGCTGCGGAGGTGGAGTTGAGAGTGTATGCTCGAGCGAGGTACTCGGCTTGGGCGCCTTTCATGGAGTGCGTGAGGTCTTGGTGAGACATGGTTGTTTTTGAAGGTCTTGTATGCTTGCCCGTGTGCGGAGGTTCGTCCTGAGCGAGGAGGCTTGTCTGGCCAGGTCAGTGCAAAGGCGGATATGTATAGGAGAGAGCTGTCTGATCGACAGGCACCGCACGCCACTTTCAGGTACCCCGCTATCGGATCATCAGTTACAGTACAGGCTTGGCATTCGCGGAGAGTAGAGGGAACGATCGGAGGCGTAGGCCATCTGGTATGTGTTGGTGGAGAGAGTAAGTATCAAGAGTGAAGACGAAGACCACTTCAGAAACATGCCCGGCAATTTGGCCAAGAGTCAACTCTGTTGCTAGTCCTTCTCATCAAACAGCAGCGTCCTCATTGACAAGCCATTGGGAGAGCAAAGTGAAGTTTTCAGCAATCGGACAATCATGAATCCATGCTGAAGTCCGGTCCAGCACCAATAGCAGCTTGCGCCCCAGCCTCGTGATCAGTCTCGTGCCCGTCGTCCGCCGGCATGCCAGTCACAACTCCGTCCCTTATTTTGGTAACCTTGACCTTCGCGCCCTCCAGCTCTTCGCCCCATGGTGGCGGACCTGATTCGGCAATAGCAATCAGCCACGCCCTCAATGTCTCCTTTGTCGTCGTGTGGACGTATGTCTTCACAAGTACGTGCTCTTGCGTGAAGAGGGTCTCGATTGCGTGGAGGAGCGCCGTCTGACGGGGCTGGTCTCGTGGAGCGGCTGGAAGTTCAAACTGTGGATGCTGTCAGTTGTGAGAAGACGGTTGATAGTACAGTCGTGGCATTTCACCAGGTAGATTGCATTGCCTTCATGCTTGAAGTCTTCGTCCGCGCTGGCAAGTGCGTCTTTGGCCCATTTCTCGCCCATGTTCGCCGCAACTGGAGGCGAAGCTCGAGTTGATCTGTATGAATAACTGCGAGCCCGCGCGATACTGCGTCGGAGGTGGTCAGAAGGAGGAAGAAATTGTTGCACGTGCGAATATATGCGCATGCGGGCCTGCGCGTGTCTGCATTTCTGCGTTTGCTTTGCTTCACAACTTTCCCTTCGCTTCTCTTCCAATCGACTTGTTCCAGTGCTCACTGTTCTCCAGACCCGAGTTCTTTGCGCTTCCGTATGATCGTCTCGCGTGACTTGCAGGAAGACGGGCTGACCAAACACTGCTGCCTTGAAAACACCTGAAACGGAGTCATTCGCAGAGTGTGTTCCCAACTTGTAACGCTGGATCACTCTCTATTACTTTCTTCGTGGCCACAACGCCGTTTCTTGCATATTCATCGACATTCTTGCTTTGTGCACGAATCTGAGACTGACGTGTGCTTTCTTCGTGGTGGTGCATCTCATCAGAGCGGCGATCATCGGATGTTTGCTGCACTTGCTCAACAATCTGCAAACGAAGCATCCGCAGATGACATATCTGTCGGTTTCAGGTATGCGGATGGGATGGTAAGGTATGCATAGGAAAGTAGAATAGTGGTGGTGAAGACGTGGGAAAGGAGGTTCCGGCCTGCCCCGTCTCGAGGTGATTGGACTTCTCGTCCTTTACACATTTTTTTGTTCTTCCTCGTAATGACATACAATTGAGCAAAACCATCGACTCTTATCGTCAGATCACAAGACGTTGGAAAGCAGACGATGTGCAATGCGACACGCGTCTAGAATGCACGACATGATCCTTGCTCGGGTACACAAACGCAGGAACAGGAGCGATCAGCATTGTATTGCCGTTGCTAAGGAATGCCCTCGTGGAGTGCATTTGTAATGACAATGTCGTAAGAAGCAGGTGCTGGTGTGACAATTGAAGGTAGAAATATGGCATCCTGCCCTCTTCAACCAGACGAAATCAGAAGTGTCCCGATCATCACGCAACATGCATTCCATCATCGCTCTCACCGTTCTCACAGCATCTCTGGCCGCTGCGCTGCCGACGCAGAGTCTGACCGACTTCTTCCTGGTCACCACGACTTCGCGCGATTCGGCCTGCAATTCCTCGGCTCTCTCCGATGTCAGTGCCATATCCCTCTTCGATGGCGACTCGTTCAGCAGCGAGCTGTACCAGCTGCGTCTGATTGCACCAGGCTACAAAAGCCTTCCTCGGTTCAATTTGACTGACAACGCTCTGCACACCATCGCCTATGGTCCAATTGCCAATGGCGAGTACGACTACGTGAGCACCGAAGTCGAGGCGGGAGAAGACCTGGCCTTTGATCCAACCCCAGACGAAGCCAGCAATTTGAGCTTGAAGGATGGTTATTTGTTGGCCGTGAACGGACAGTGCACTGGCTGGACTGTTTGTACAGGTGCTCACAGCCAGGCTGTGGTGAGTCGAGCGAAGTCAAGCTTGTGATGGTGAGTTGAATGCTGACGTCTAGTTGCAGATTTCATGGAAAGGAGCTGGTCCAAGTTGTGAGGCTCGCTTCATTCACGCTGTGAGGAGAGCTCCTTACTAGCTTTACAAGATTGCTCACTGCTATGGCGCCTTCTGGCGCTGCTGCTTACTTTGACCTTTTCTCAAAGCTAAACCTCATGCGGAAATGCTCATGAGCTCGCATTGCCAGTAGCCATGTTGCGCGTTGACATACAAAGTGCATCCTTCTCTTCTTCCTTGACAATCAACCTCATTCGCCATCTCTCATCTTTAGTTGCATACTTCCTTTACCGCTTCACTTGCTCTGGCACTCACGACGACATCAGAAAGCGCATTTTCCGTGTCATACCGCCAACCCAGAATCACAAGCTTTCGTCCGCAATGGCGAATGACTCGCTTTTCGTTCCGCTCGAAGGCGATCTGTTAGTCGATAAGCCAGACCAAGGAGACAACTTGCTCGAAGGAATGAACGTCCTGCTGGATGCTTGCGACGACGACATATCTGCGCTCAAACTTGCCCGAGACGAGCTAGAGGGCTTGCAAATCAATGCTGCCGGATACGATTGCGGCTTCCAGCAAGTGGTCCTTGATCTAAAGGACGTCTGCGAGCAATTGCACGACTTTGTGCCTGCGGAGCACCGTCAACATGCTCTTTTCAACCATCTTGTTTCCCAGTGGAAAGGAGCAGCAACTTTCACTGCACCACCTAAGCGCAGAATCAACATCATTGGAAGGCTACAGTTCTTCAGCATCGATCAGATACGAAAGAAGCTCGAGCTCATGTTGCACGATCACTATATGGAACACTTTGAGAAGGAGGACAAGGAGGGATGGCCTGAGGAAGATTGAGAGAGAGTAAGACAGGCCGCAGAGACAGCCTTTGATGCTCTGCGCTCTCTAGTTGGAGACCAACCACAGTTCTCGAAGGTGTGGAAAGCGATGGCTTTTCTGAACAAGTTCAGCACTAGCGAAGAAAAAGCGAAAAACCTACTTATCACCCAGCTTATAGGCTGGTGTAAAGAGAGTTTGCCCAAGAGCAGCGAGGCAAACAAGGACAAGGAGATAACTGAAGCAGACGACCGCCTCCCTACGCTCGCGATTGAAGCGTATACCGAGAACGAGCTATTTGCACAGCTGGAAAGTTACGCACTCTCGATTCAAGCTTCGAGAGGAGATCCTTATGGCCGGTCACTAGTCGATGTAGTTCGTCTTGGGCTGAAGGACCTCCGAATTTTGGAGCACGTCACGCTCTTGGACTGGCCCGGTGTACCTAATGCGAACGAGCTGCGAGCAAAGGCATCGACAGAGCGTGTTACCGATTTTGACGAGGTCTGGATCGTGACCACGCTAGAACGCGTGCTCACGGAACCTGCTGTCTGGAGCAGCCAGCGTCGATTTGCAGACAGTTTCCCATGCACCATCGTGTGCACTCAAACAGATCTCAAATGCGAAAAGTACGAGGATGCGCTGAAGATTCAGACTGACAGCGTTGAAGCCGACAAGTCGAAGGCGCTCGAAAAAGAAGAAGGGGGAATCTCAGCGAGAGTGAAAGAGGCCAAAAACCAATGCAACTTTTGTGACGGAATGGACCAGAGTGGCTATAGAATTGCGCGTGTCAAGAGGCAGAAGCTTGATGAAGCCCAGCTCGCTAGCAACCGAGTGGAATTGAGAAAACTGAGAGTAGAGTTGGAAACTATGCGAGCTGGTCTTCCAGAGATTCAGCACGAACGTCGACAAATGATCGTCGACATTCGAAAAGCAGACTTCCGACAAAAGCTCCAGGACAAGATCGACAAAGTCTCGCCAAAAGCCGTTGCGAGTGACATCTTCTTCATCTCGAACGAGCATTACATGTGCCACAAGGGCGCGAAAGATGCTGATGCGGCGCTCTTGTCGCTCGAGGGCACAGGAATTCCTCTCCTCAGGGCCCACGTCCTGCGTCAGGTTTTCGCCGGGTATCATTGCAAACATGTATCATTACATGACCTGGCGAGATCGATCTCGTCTCGTCCTGATAGGAGTTGCGCTTACTGCGAAGCCAGACGAGCTGGAGAATTGTCACGACTTGCTGAAAAGAGTCGCTGTGAAGCGTGATTCTGGCGACCAATTGTGTAGTTCTCATACGCTATAATCTACGTATACCTTGTCTAGATCTACTAGAAGCGACAATACCCGAATTTTGAGTCTATATTAATAGCGCTAGGTAATTTTTCTATACAAGACTTTCAAAGTTAATTCGACCCTCTAGTATTTGTATAAGTACCGTTCTAGTTTCGATCTAAGGAATAGGAGCACTAATCTTATCTTAGGGGATATATATCGCCGTATATAGCCCTTAAATAGATCCTAATACCTAGCGCTAGGGGATCTACGGGCCAGATATTGAAGAGAAGCGACGGATATTGACCTAGCAGCAAAGTCCATGTCCTTCAGTTGCGCGAACTATTCAAGATCTGGACCGTAACCTTATAGCAACTAGGATTGTTAAAGTCGAAGACAATGCCTTGAACTTGATAACCGTTGCGTCCGATCCCAGTAAAGGTCGGGTAGATAACGTTAACAGTAACGCCGTCCAGGAAGTATGCAGTTTGACCGATGTTGTTTGTAATCCCCTCGTCCTCGTAGTTCATAGCAACAATTCGACAATTGTTCGGTGCCTGATCAGATTTCCAGGCGGGAGGCTCCTTTCCAAGACTCTCGAACGGATGGGGTCGGGCATGATTCAGACTAATAGCTGTCGTAATAAGACATGCCGGAAAGTAGTAGGCGTAGATAAGTTGCATGTTGGCTGTCGAGGAAGAATGTAGCATTTGTATCTAACTTCTACTATTCTATACGCTGTTGTAATGTCTCTAATAGTTCATGAGGAGTTGGAGTCGAGCTAAGGTGCCCTAAGTGGACCGACAATAGTTGGAAAGCTACTCTACTTTGTAAACATAGATAGCTTAATAGAGGGATCATTTGAGTCTGTCTTATTATTACTATTAACCGATTGGACATCGAAGATAGAATCAGTCAAGCACTGAACCCCGTAGGCACAAGATTATTGCAGGTTCGTCGCGTTGGTTTGCCCCTCTGTTCAGCAGTCGGTTATTGCCCCTACGAGATCTGAAACATTAAAGACAGCTAATGCCTAGGGCACTTTGTTGAATTCAATCATCGTCATTTAATAATACCCGTAGCTGCTTTTGACGTGGGCACGGTAGGACAGCTGATAATCGGGGCACTTTGTTGGATTATACTATCATGGAATTTTCCATCGAACTCAATTCCCAAGTGCCTAACCAGGGGTTTGATTCTGGTAAGCAGTCACATGTCTCTCGTCGGCGCGCGTAAACACATTGAAAAGAATCATGGAGTGGGCCGCTCTATTCTAAACATCCTCTGCGACTCTAACAACAAAACTCTTGATCCCCTGTACTCCAGTTGGGGTTTACACGCACAACTTCTGGGTTCGGCCTACTCTGGTCATGAGGACCTTATACCCGCTCACGGCTCTGCTAGGCGACTGTCTACATGGACGGTATTGTCTACAAGTCCCGCACTTTCAAGCAGGTTTCCGTGACACGACTCTCTAACGACCCCTTTCCTTTGGAGATTCGACGCGCGCCGGCCGTAGCTAACCCGAACGCCAATTTTGTAAGAGCTTGAAACACAACAAGGGCTTAGTATAGTTAGGGCTACAGTACGTAGCATGCTACATGCAGCTAGGGAAAGTTACTATCAAGCTCCAGGATACTGGGCTTGGAGAAATCGCAGGGCGAATGTCTAGGGTTAGATTAGTTGGCTTGTCAATTCCTACAAGCCACAGTCTAATCTGCAGCAGTGCCCACGTGCAGAGATTTAGCAAACAACCGAAGCACTGCTGAACTCGCCAATATGCTGCATTTCGCCTTACCTAAAACACAACTAGCGGTCTCTTCGCCCTAGCCTACTGTCTCAACGCCTTACCACTTATTATCAAATTAGACCAAGGCCTAGAGACCTCTGCCTACTAGGCTCTTAGATTTGTGTCTATAGGCCAACTGCGTGAAGCGAATACGGTGCCTATATACCAGTGCGGCGATACGACTTCCGCGCGGCTATTGGGATCAAATCGCCTTGCTCTTTTGTCTTCGTTCCTACCGTGTCACGGAAGGCGTAGGGATCGCTTCGTCGTAGAGGTTGGGCTGTTCGTGAGAGCCCCAACGTCTTCGTGCCGGTAGTAGTGTCCGTGCCGGCATCGGACGTCGACTGATCCACGCAGAACTCGAGAGCCTAGACGTCTTGGCGACCCATGGTCACCACATACACACAAACACACAAATACACATATACACCAGGCCCCACATAAACTTGCTTCAAGTCCATTCAAGGATCTGCCAACGTCTCCAACGTGCTTCTTCGACAGGTTCCCGAATAGAACGAGGTCCCCTCTCGCGCAAACTGAGCACCGGCTTTCCGTGTCATATTCTGACTACACATGATGACTTTCCATTCCAAGGGACTGACGAAGAGGGTCTTTGAGACCATGCTCGTGTACAATTTACTCCGCTCGAGCGCGGGTTCGAGCCATGAGAGCGCGCTCTGCCGGCAAGTAACGAGGCGCTTGCTGCGGAGAAATTTGTGTTAGAACTTGATAGAACAACTTTGTTGCTCGCTTATATAGGTTTGAACCCTTAGCGCCCAGGTCCTCTATCTTCTGGGCTGGTGGTTCAAGCCTGTACTATCCCTAGCGGTCACCCATATCTTTGACGGCCTGCTACACGTTTAAAATCTTTCCGTGTCTCGAGAGAGTACCGATCGCAAAGCGCTTGGATCAAAGGCCAGCATGCGGTTTGACAAACTCAAACGATTTCGCAAACAAGGACTCCGAGATCCCCCTTCTGATAATCGTTGTTGCTGAAACAGAAAAGACTCCCGCGCGGTATCTCGCCCTTGCGTGGTACATTGAACGCTCCCTGTTTTTGGGTTTGACACTAATTTGAGATGTTAGAGACGAGCTAGAAAACCTGAGAGGAGACTTGACACTTGCACACAATAATTCCCCTGTTCCGCCAATGGGTATGAACTCATCGCAAGTACCGCTTGCAGGTTTGTAACGCAAGGCGTCGCATTCGAAATATCTTAGACCCAGAGCCAATTGATGACTGGTAATAACGAGGAGCACTACTACGTAGGCGAGCATAATGGAGACAAGGTAGTTGTAAAGGCAGATAGAGTGTAAAGAAGGATGTAGATAGAATGGTTGCAAGGGCAGATGTAGTACAAAGACGGGCGCAGATCTAATACTTGTACTATCGAACGATGTCATAATAACTAGTACAGCCCCCTACAAAAAAGGGATTTACCCCTGTAGATGATGCTAATCCCTAAATGGTATAGCGTTTCTACAGCTGTTCTAAGACATTCTCTTCCACCTGCAGTTCAGTAGTTACAACTATTAACAAGATGCCTCGAGGCAGGCCATTTAGCCCTTTTACAAGGGGCCAGATACACGCTCTGTATCAACATGCTTACTGGCTATTACAACGGATTGCGGATACCCTTTAGACCTCAAAGCAAGCGGTTTTATAAGCGATACTAAGGATAGAACGAGAACCACGTACTCCACCACGTCGTGGGCGAGAGAGGTTATTCAGGCTGTAACAGAGGAGTGGGCCAAGCTATTAGTCTCTAATATAGCAAGAGTGTGTCAGAGTATGAGACAGCGTTGTCAAGCAGTGATTAATGCCAAGGGTGGGCATACCAAGTGGTAGAAACGCTATACTATTCAGAGATTAGCATCAGTTACAGGGGTCAATCCCTTTTTTGTAGGGGGCTGTATGCTCGGATTAGGGATCTAGTAGCTAGTACTGTAGCATCTGAAACTGCCGCATTTTTCCCATAATAGCGAGAGCATAGACGATAGAAGTAATGCGGCCTGATCACGTAATCACCTAGGCAACCGGAATAAGCGAGTGAGAAGGGCAGTAATAGCTACAAACTGCATGTGGATTAATCTGTCTATGTCAATAGGGGAGGGTATACAGCCCCCTACAAAAAAGGGATTGACCCCTATAACTGATGCTAATCTCTGAATAGTATAGCGTTTCTACTACTTAGTATGCCCACCCTTAGCATTAATTACTGCTTGACAACGCTGTCTTATACTCTGACACACTCTTGCTATATTAGAGACTAATAGCTTGGCCCACTCCTCTGTTACAGCCTAAATAACCTCTCTCGCCCACGACGTGGTGGAGTACGTGGTTCTCGTTCTATCCTTAGTATCGCTTATAAAACCGCTTGCTTTGAGGTCTAAAGGGTATCCGCAATCCGTTATAATAGCCAGTAAGCATGTTAATACAGAGCGTATATCTGGCCCCTTATAAAAGGGCTAAATGGCCTGCCTCGAGGCATCTTGTTAATAGCTGTAACTACTAAACTGCAGGTGGAAGAGAATGTCTTAGAACAGCTATAGAAACGCTATACCATTTAGGGATTAGCATCATCTACAGGGGTAAATCCCTTTTTTGTAGGGGGCTGTAACTGCCTATATAACTGCCTCTAAGAACGTCCATAAATCGCGCAGTGGAGCCATCATTTGAGACATGTTATTAAACCCTTGTCAGGCTAAGAGGCATTTGTTTTGGAACAATAGACTAGGGGGAAACAACTCGAGTACGACGCTAGAAGATGTCCCGGCTTGGCGCGCATCCCCGCTCGCCGCGCAATTTACGTGTTTGAGTAGTCCACTTTGTAGCTACATTAATCGACAACCATAGATCCATATGACACTGCTATTAAGGATCTGAGACAACAGACCAAGCCGAACATATTAGCGACCGCTAGGAGGCACAATGTTGACCGTACTACGCTGCAGAGGCGGTTCCATGGCACGCAAGGAACCAAGGCCCAATAGTACGAGAAAAAGCAACTCTTGATACACGCACAAGAGGCTACACTTGTCTAACACATCAATACTCTTACCGATCGATCCATTCCACCTACGCCTGCGATGGTTAGGTCATTTGCTGCCGAGGTCGCAAAGCAAGAGCCTGGAAAGAACTGGATTAGTGGGTTCCTTAGCAGGCACAAGGATAAGCTGGATTCACGCTATCTACAGCCTATTAATGTTCAACGCAAGAAGGCTGAGAACTACTATGATATTAAGGCATAGTATGCTACTCTAAAGGCCAAGACAGACCAGTACAGGATCCTGCCAGAGAATGTCTACAATATGGATGAAAAAGGGATTATAATAGGCTTCATACAGAAGACAATGCGGATATTTAGCAAGGGCGTGTTCCTATTAAAGAAACTGCTTGGAAACATACACGATAGCAATCGTGAATGGATCACAATTGTTGGCTGCATTTGCGCAGATGGAACCTCGCTGCCACCTGCCTTAATATATAAGGCTATCTCAGGCAATTTATAGGATTCTTGGCTACAAGACTTCGATGGTGCTAGGCATGCAGCCTTCTTCACTTCTTCTCCAAATGGATGGACTAATAACAAGCTTGGTTTGGCATGGCTCAAGGAAGTATTCCACCGGCATACAAAGGACAAGGCTCGCAGGCAGTAGAGACTACTAATCCTTGATGGACATGGCTCTCATGTGACTATAGAGTTCCTCAACTGGGCCCTAGACAACAAGATATTTATCTCTGTGTTTCCGCCTTATTCAACTCACCGCCTACAGCCGCTAGATGTTAAGCTATTTGTACCATTGTCGTCCTACTACAGCACAAACCTGAGCCAGTATATGACAGAGTCTTAGGGGCTATTAGCTATCTCCAAGCGCGATTTCTTCAGGCTATTTTGGAGTGCATAGCAGTCCGCGTTTACGACGAAGAATATCCTCTTAGGCTTTAGTACTATAGGCATAAATCCACTTAACCCGGCCGCAGTACTCGACAAATTGACTAAGCCTTCTCAACATCCTGAGCCTCCTACCTTACGTCCAGCAAGCAGTGGCAGCTCCATACTAAGCGCGACAGACTATAGGAGAGTCCAGACGTTAATAGAGCAGGCTCTGAATGAGAGAGAGACGCATCAGGTCAAAAAACTTAAAAACATGGTCCACCGCCTAACAACACAGAATGCCATCCTCAAGATAGAGAACAGGGGGTTTATGGCCGCTCTATTAAATAAGAAGAAGAAGAGGAAGCGTGGCAAGACAGTAATTGAGGAGATACGTGCTAAGGGAGAACAGGGAGGCATTTTCTGGTCACTACAGAAGATTAATAGAGCCAAGACTCTTCAGAAGGAGAAGGACGACAAAGCTGCTCTTAATAAGGTGGAAGCAGCTGCTAAGAAGAAGCAGCAACGTCTAAAGACTGCTTAGCAACAGGTCGCTAAACAGCAGCGTGCTATGGAGCGTGATATTGCAAAGAAAGAGAAGGCCCAGAAACAGTAAGAAGCTGCTATTAAGAAGGAACAGAATCAGCATACACGCAAGGCTAACTCACAGCTACAACATGACTTACAGGCTTCAGCAAGGCCATAGAGACGTCGTCAAGTAGTCCTACAGGCTCCATTGCAGCAGCTAGTGTTTAGTGAGCCTATGAAGCCAAACAAGCCAAAACAGCGAGCTTCTAAGAAGGCCAATCCACAACAACTACTATCCAAGATAATAACACTACAAGTTGACTTTAACAAGCTACATATATAGCAATAATAATGTCCAAGTTTGAACCTATTCCATCCAGCAGTTGTTGTGATATAGCTATTTCAAGAAGGTGGTTGAGTTCTTGGTTATTGCGCGGCAAGCGGGGATGCGCGCCAAGCCGGGACATCTTCTAAAGCAACTGGGGTATTCCCCGGATGAGCTGAGCTCCCAGAGCAGACCAACAGTCCGTGCGTTGTCATGCAGACATGCTCGCGGTTGCAGAGACTTCGCCGCAATAATGAACCTCGCAAGAGCTCGTTGTCGACGGAGTCCACCCTCCGATCCAAAAGTGAAGCTAAAAGTCGTAAAGAAGCCGAATCCGGATCCCATACAAGTGTGCAGGGGTCCACCTACGAGCATGCTACGAGCATGAACTGCGAGAAGATCCAAATCTACCAGGACAACATAGAGACCGGACCGCGGCGGCCGCGCGTCGCGGAGACGTTGGGTGCGAAGGCACAGAACGAGGTCACATGGAGGACGACTCTTCCAAGAACTTCACGTCGTGGGCCTCTCCAGGTGCAGGCATCACTGGTGGCTACGATGGCGACAGGTGAGCAGGATTCGCAGCGGTCACCGTTCGATCACGCCGCTCACAGTTTACAACAGCGACACTTTCAGGATCTTCATCGTGTTCTTCGCAGGACTCGCCATCTACAATGCGTGTGAGCTGGTGGTCATGGTCTTCCTTACCTTTCGCACATTCCGCGGACTATACTTCTGGTCGATGCTCACTGCGGCGGTAGGCATCGTGCCATATGACCTGGGATTCCTGCTGAAGTTCATGAACATCACGACGGGAGATGCAATTTGGTCTGCCATTGTCCTTTGCACTGTCGGATGGTACTTGATGGTCACGGGGCAGGCAGTCGTGCTCTGGTCCCGACTCCATCTCATCGTGTGCGGCAAGAAAGGGGACTGGATCCTACGATGGACGAAGTGGATGATTGTGGTGAACATCTTGATCCTGCATCTTCCTACGACCGTACTCACATTTGGGTCCACGGGCAGATTGCAGAGCCAGAGATTCACGACTGGGTACAACATTATGGAGAAGGTATGCTAGACATCTTGCTATTCAGGGGCGACGAGAATTGACATCCTGTGGAGATCCAGATGGCCGGTTTCTTCCTGCAAGAGGTCACTCTCTCCTCGGTCTATATCATGGAAACGATGAAGATCCTGCAGACCTCACTGCGTCCAGGAACGCGCAAGACAATGCGTCAGCTCGTGGCGATCAACATTGTCATCATCTTCATGGATCTATCACTCTTGGCGCTCGAGTCCGCATCGTTGTACATCCTGGAAACCCTGCTCAAAGGTGTGGTATACTCGATTAAGCTCAAGCTCGAGTTCGCCATCCTCGGAAAACTGGTCAAGTTTGTCGACAACGCGAAACGAAGCGAAGACTTCCAGACCACATCAGTAGGCTTCATCACCACGAACGAGTTTGAAAGCAAAGAAGAAACCGAAACGCAAGTGGTGGACTTTGTCGACATGACCAAGGTCACCCCTGACATTGCATACGCCTCGGATTCCTGCAAGATGGCACACCCGCTGACGCCTCTCCCCTCCGCCCGAGTGTATGAGCCCCAATTTGAATTGGACATTGCACGATTTGAACACAATGAACACATTGAGCGCATAGATACGCTGGACGAGATCGAGCCTTGAAGCGCGCAAGGCTCATTAAGAGAGGCAGTGAAGCTCAATAACCAGGCTTTTGATGAGTCTGGGCAGGTGCGTGTCATATGCCGGGCAGATGTAAGCTGGATTCTGCTGAACAACACGGCAGCCATGTTTGGCCTCGCTAGTAAACGTCTACACGGGCCACCCGACAGCTCCAAGAAATAACATCGACGAGAGTCAAAGCCGCAGCAAGTGTGATAGGACAGCGATGACACCCTGCCAACAGACCGCAGTAACTGCAATCAGGTCAAACAGATCGCATGATCAACGCACGGGAGTGTTCATGAGAGAGTAGTAGAGACCGCTTGAGCAGAGGCTGTTGTCGGAACTATGGACCCAGACGCCGTCCTCGACTATCCTCCTGATCAACAGAACAGACCAGATTTGGACAGACGGGAACAGAAGGGCTCAACACTTGCCCCCTTTGTAGGAATGGATATTCGTGAGAGCACGTGCTCGCCCGCGAACGGCGGTTGGGCTAATTGCGCTGGAATTGTCCGGTTGGTCGTCACTCGTGCGGTAGATTTACGCTCTTGGACGTGGAGATTTTGGTGATGCGGGGCAGGCAGAGATGGAGGGCTTCAGTTGAGCCAGATGCCGAAGTCAAGGACAAGTGAGAACTTGGTAAAGGGCAGATGGCTTTAGCGTAGGCTTTTGTCGGTATAGCCTTGGGGAAGAATCCTGCGAACTTCCGCTTGCGTTGACGGTAGATGAGCAACTTGTCGAAGCCCCATGCTTAACGATTTCTGGGTAACGCGCGAGCATGAGACGTGGGCCTGTCGATCACAAGGGTGTTCAAGGTGCTGAGGTCCTTACAGAAGTGAGATTGGTATGAGTGATTGACAAGTCAGCGATTCTCATGACCAGAGTCTGATGTAGGAAGTCTAGCAAACTGCATTCAATAGACCGCCTACGTCTCGCCAAACAAGAATATACCCTTCCCACTCCTGTAGCCCTCCAAAGTCCCCTGCACAGCGTTGACAAGCACATCCTGTTTGGTGTCAAAGTTCCACGTGACGGGATCCATTGGCGTATCTTGAAACTTGCCCTGCCTAGTCAAGTCCAAGATCTCGTTCACGCACGCCTCCTTCTCCTGCGGGTGCTTGTCTGCCCACCGACTGACCCAGAAGCCGTGGAAGTTGATGTTTTTGAAGATGAGCAAGCCCATGGGCAGCTGCACGGGTTGCTTGCTCATGGCGCCGTAGGTGACGACGGGACTGCTCGGCGCAAGGTGCTTGGCCATGTCGTTGACCAGCGGGCCCCCGACGCAGTTCAATGCTAGCCGGACCTTCTCCCTCCCGCCGTTGGTGAAGTCTTTGAGCTGATCGCGGAAGCCCTTGGACTTCAGCTCCTCGTCCGTCACCACGACATCAGCCCCCAGACTCTTCAGATCCCGCACGAGGTCTTCGTGTCCGCTTTCGCGCTTCCGCACCACATTGATGCTCCTGTACCCCCACCGCCGGGCCAGCTGAATGGCCGCTCTGCCGACTCCACTGTTGGCGCCGTTCTGCATGAACCAGTCGCCCTCGTGCAGCGGCACAAAGTCTTTGAGCATGCGATATGCCGTGCACGGGTTGACGGAGACGGTCCCGACCTGCTCTGCCTTCAGCCCTTGCTTGTCGACTTTCAGCAGCTCGCTGCTCGTCGTCTGCGCGTGTGTCCTCCACGTTCCGAAGCCCTGTTTCTTCATGATGACCCAGTCGCCCTTGTGCAGTCCCGAGACCCCGCTGCCCTTGGCGATGACCTCCGCGACGCCCTCATTGCCGCCGACGGCGATCGGCTCCGGCGTGCCGAGCGCGGTGGTCCAGGTGGGCTTGGTGGGGTAGACGCCCTGGATCTGGTTGATGTCGGCGGGGTTGATGGGCGCGGCGAGAAAGCGCACAGTCACCGCGTCGCCGGTGGGCGGAGAAATGCTGTGGCCGTGCAGACGGAGCACATCGCGAGGCTCGCCGTGGCCGGACAGAGTGAGCGCTTTGGCCTGCTCGTAGCCGTAGGCCGAGATGGCGCGCTGTTGGACAGTTGGAAGGCGCGATGGCGGGCGGAAGGCGCGGAGGACTGCTCGTGACGGCGCCATCAGGAAGGGACCAATGGAATCAGGTAGAAAGGCAGAGAAAGACAGAGAGAGAAAAAGAGAGAGAGAGAGAGAGAGAGAGAGAGCTCTGAATGGCGCATTGGGACAGCTGCACGATGACGAACGACCGAGGAAGGCGCGGAGACAGGTCCGCCGGCTTCACTTCACTTCACTTCACTTCCCTTTTCCTTTTCCTTCTTCACTTCACTTTTCCTTCAACTTCTTTCCAATTTCCATCTCAACCTCCCATCAACGAATGATATACAGTACACGCGAATGTCTGGATGGGATTCCGCTGCACCCATCACTTTGTCCTTTTCTACAGGCTCGCAAGCCAGCTGCAGCCTCGCGTCGGCGAGACCTCCAATCCCATCTTCTTCAACCTCTCCGCATTCTCGCTCACATGCTCCAAGAACTTGCCTCGCCACTTCTCGTCCATCGGCTCAGCTTCGTCGCGATACAAGGCAGTGTCCTTGCCTGCACGTGCCCGGTCTCCTGGTGTCCGGTCTCCTCCGGCCACCACTGATGGAGCACCGTGCACCATCTGCACCCTGCAAATGCCGTGTTCTTGTCTCCTGGCGGGGTGCACATCTTTCGGCGGCGGGAGATGCTGAAAACGGAGGAAATGCCGCCTTTCCAGTGATGCTATTAGCAGATCCTGTCGGGACGACCGCAAAGGAAGTGGCGGAGCACGCGCCGTGGCAAGTCGAGATACGTTCTCATCCCTCTCCACCTCGACTGACTTTCTCATCACTGCATCAATGGCTTGATTCCTCCAGTCGCTCATTGTTGATGCATTTGATCCACATCGGATCCCACGTCTGCGAGATGATTCTGGAGGCGGCCTTTCTGTCCGCCGCACCTTCTTGATGTCTGTGTCAAGCTGCTGACGGCTGCGATTCTGATCTTCTTGTTGCTAACTCGGCCAGGAAATCATCCGGTAGTGTCCAATGTTTGCCCACGCTGGCCGTTCAGTCCCATGCGGCTGATGAAAGAAGGGCGTGCTGCGACTGCGCATAATCGGCCTCGATGCTTCGACACTGCCAGTCCTCTCGTTCGTGCTCTTGTGCCGTCGAGGTGCATTCAAGACCAGTCTTGCTTGGCCCTGACGCGATCCAGTCGCCAATGCTTCTGCCACACTTGCCTCGCCGGAGGAGCCCTCCTCGGCACTGCTGTCGATGGAGCTCAGATTCATCAAGCTGTGATTTGTTGCAGATGCTTTAACCCCTCGCACCGTGTCCACCCGAGCCGGTCTTCTGGCCGATCTTCGTCGTTGTGGTTCTTGCGGCATGGCCGACTTGTGAGTCTCTATGGCCGGTCGACTTCCGCGCTGATGGTCCGACCCTATTGCTGCGATGTCGCGCAGTCTCGAAGGTAGCGATTCTCGAGATGGCTGCATGCCTGATGGATCGCGCCGACTCTTCCATTCCGGCGCGTTGTGGTACTCCGCATGGGTTTTGACGTGCCCTTCCTATGGCGCTTGTAGTCCGCCTCCGCGACTCCCCTTGCCCGCTCGGACTTTCCCGCTCCCTTCACCCAATCTAGTTGGTGTTGCTGGCGTTTCGCGACCGAACGTCGCATTGTCTGGTGCAAAATCATTCGAATCTTGCTTGGATCCAGTTGAGGTGGGCCGACTGCCGATCCGACTCGACCGGGAGTTGTGCACTGGAGTATAAACTCTCTTCTGGCCGACTGGTGTCTTGGGTGATGGAATGCGACCTTTGGGAACTGGCACTCTGGCCTTTGAGGAATTTGTCCCATTCATGTGGCTGCTGCTGACACTCCACTGACGCGAGTCATGCCGACGTTCTCTCTTTCGACCAGCCGGAGTGTGTGGTGATGGCACTTGGCTTGGAATGCTCGGGTGTCCTGGCCAACCTGGTGTCTGTGCAGTGAGTCGCATCGCGTTGGTCGTCGCCGCCGCACCTCGCGCGACAGTGTCTCAGACTTGTTGGTGATGCCCAGGCCAGACCTCGAATAGCAATGGTGCTTCGTGCGCAGAGTCGGCGCTGTCGACCACGTCCCGGACCTGAACCGCAATCTCGGGGCGGCACTCTCACAGTGATGGTGGAGCTAAGAATGGTGCTGTTGCGCGAGTATCGACTGGTTCAAAATCGTCAAAGTCGTTGTCATCGGAGACAAGCGCGGCGGTTTGCAACCGGACGCTGGCCGAGCGATTGATCACAACAGCATGTGATGGACCTTCCACGAGATCTACAGCATGTCGAGGACGAATGCTGGTGTTGGCAATGCTGTGGATGTGTGAAGCAGATGTAGCTGCGTGGTTGCCGCGTTCAAGGGCTGCGTGCCTTCTGGCGCTCGCTCTCCGACGCAACTGCCGCAGTGCGATGTCCATGTCACTTCCGGCGTCGGACAATTCGGAATCTCTATACACACTGTCCGCCATCCGTGGAGCATCCTCCAAGGTCGGCAAAGCTTGACATGCAGTGCGCTGGTCGCCGCCCAGGACACCGATCGCATACACTGTTCTTGGAAAGATCATGTCTTCAGATGGTTCCAGTTCGCTTGGCGGCTGCGAGGTGCTCCGATGCAGCATCGTCCAAATGTCATGATGCGGCGGCAGGAGCTCAACACCTGGACTGCTCCTCGACTGGATCTCGTCTCGGAGCCTGTCCATCAAACATGGCTGTCTTGGTTGAGAGCTGCCAGACGCTTCAGCACGCAAGCGACTGGCGTGGTCTCTGCCACGAATGGCATTGCTACGTCGGAGCCCGTCGTGTGACCTTCCCTGACTAAGCCGTCTTGGGGCAACGCAAGCAGAGGTATCCACAATGCTCACACTACGACCATTAAGCTCTCGGGGCGCAGGATGTGTTCTGGGTCCATTCTCGTCAGACCCTTGGAAAGCTGACTCTGCGGCCCGAGTCCCTGTACCAAAACTTTCATCTGGGCCAGTCGAGTGTCGTCCTGCTGCACCTGCACTCGCAGTCATCGTATGTGCGCTGTCTTGGCGAGTTCGGTAGAGGATCTTGATGTCTGAATGCAGCTGCTCAGGGTGAGGCTGGCCGGCCTCTGCAGACCCTTCTTGCAAGCTGCGATCAGCTGGACCTGACGAGCGGACACGCTTCATCAACTGGTCAAGTCTATCGCCGGCAGTGATTTCGATGCTCCTGAGCCTCTTGGAGAGCACCTGGAGTCCGGCCTTGACAGATGATTTCCTTGGTGCCTGCGTCTGGGAGTTGGCCCCAGCCCTGGCGAAAGATGTGGAGATCGACATCTCGATTGTGTTGTCGAGCTGCGAGTGGTGTGTACTGCTGCTGCTGGCAGGTGATTGTTAATGTGATGTTGTGGTTGTGCTGTTGTGCTGCTTT
The DNA here is from genome assembly GCA_022559915.2 of Septoria petroselini. Lineage (NCBI taxonomy): Eukaryota > Fungi > Ascomycota > Dothideomycetes > Mycosphaerellales > Mycosphaerellaceae > Septoria > Septoria petroselini. The sequence goes on along the minus strand of JAFJTQ020000101.1, from coordinate 17,643 downwards.
GTGAGAGCGTGTTGGAAGAGTGTGAACCTGTTGCGAGAACCAGACAGAGATTGGAACTCCGTTCAGTTTTATTCAGACCTGAATAACTAACTCTGAACAGATATCGGGCACGTGGAAGTTCTTTTTTGAGGACGTCGGAGGGACGAATGGCATGGCCGCAGGCCCTGGAATCTTACATCATTCGACGACCATGAGGTTGGTTCGCTGACCAGCTCTACCAATCTAGCCTCGCGCAATAGTCTGGCATGCCAATACGATCTATCCGAGCTGATCCATATCACAAATGTCGAGCAGAAAAAGATTTACGACGGCAGGGTCTGGTCCAGAAAAATTGTCTCACCGCAAGGCTCAATTCACGCCTCACCAGCGCTACAATTTACGTAGCAAGAAGCTGCCGGAGATTTTCCATCACCAATTGCGATGCTTGGGCACGAAATGTAACCACGTCTTGTATTTCTCGGCTTGCCGAAAACTTACTGCCAACTCGCCCATCGGCGATGCTGAGTTACAGCGGCATGGGCATAGCCGGTGACACATCTACGAACCATCTCTCCCTCTTCCAGCCTGGAGGGTGTTGTAGGCTGGTACCGGTATCCACATCTCAACCAGCGGTAGAGCCCCACCCAGCGATGCCTTTAATATTTCCCGCAGCTGAGCATTTTCTCACCTTCTACAACAATGACTGCTCCACGTCCAAGCATACACTCTGCGAACAGCTTTGACTGGGAAGGCGCCTCACTATTTCGTGCAGATCGAGACGATATGGACAAGCACAAGCCAGAATCATCCACCGACCGTCGGAAGAAGAGTTTCTCGATGCTCGAGGGTCTCTTCAAAAGTCCAAAAACTAGTCAAGCGAAGCCCAGATCACTGTCGCGGGACAAGGACGCGCAGCCGTTCAAGTCCACGTTGCTGGTATCATCAGAGAAGGATGAACAGGGACATCTGCCTACAGACAGTCTGCAGCTCCCACTTGCGGCGATGTCGCTGCGCAAAAGCCAGTCGTCGCCTCAGAGTGATGCTTCGCTACCTTCTTTGCCAGAGCCTCAGGTCCTCAGCAGACGTGAAAGCTTTGTGCGGCCTTTTAAGAACCTGAAGAAGATAGCCAGCGCGAGCTTGCTTGGCAAGCGTGCACGTGATGCTGACTACGACGATGACCTCGCTTCTCCCGGTGGTCACATTCAGAAGATCAAAAATGCTCCTGCGATGACGAAAACTCATCACAGCGGCCGGGCTGTCGAGCTTCTTCGGCACTTGGAGCCTCTACCTCACCCACCGGTCCTGCAAGAACGTTCAATCTCAGCAGCCCACAGCTCACTGAGCAGATTTGCATACAGTCAGCGATCTGGACATCATCAACAGAGGCTGCCTTCTGCAGGACGCACTCCCAGTCATCTCCCCGAACGGCGACGGGCCATGATGTTCCGGAATGATGACAACGACAAGTACTTCGTACCGCCAACTGCGCAGAGGTTCAGCCCGCGCCTAGACTACACCAGACGGCTTCCATATCCGCAGTGGCCGCCCACGGACATTCCCCCCGCTTACCGTACCAACGCACACTCGGCAGGCAGTTGGTCGACCACCTTACCTCGCCTAGACGATCAGCATGCTCGCATGCATTACGAGCTTGTTCGACAACACATCCGACCTCAACAGAACGTCTTCAACCAACCTGCGAACTACAGCAATCACGGGCTACAGCCTGGAAGCAGCCAACTTGGGCAGCCTCGTCTTGTTGACTTTGCCCGGAATGCCAATGATATCGACTCTCAGCACAGCTCTACTCGACGTGAAGTTGTCAACTACCCTCCAGTGTGGTTTGCGGAAGAAAGTCGTTACCAACAACATCAGTTCAGCGGTAGCTTGAGGCAGGAGCAGCTTCCACAACAGCCGATGATTTGGACCGCTGTGAGACATGGAGCGCAACGATCCGCGCCACCGACTCAACCAGACCCTGCACATACTCTGTATAATCTGCCCATGTTGCAGTCCGGTGAAGGTCACTACAGGCAGGATGGCATTGGCGTATGCACCTCTGAATCCACGATTCATAATCCACCAACACATCACGACACGGTCCGCAGTCGCAGGGGAAGTCGTGCACAGCGCGAACCATCACTTCCTCCGATCGTGGAAGAGGCAGATCAGGGTTCAGCTCGAACAGTTTCTGCGCTGTCATTCGCACGATATCACAACGAGTCCTTTGCTGACGGACCTCAGCGTCCGACGCCGGGCCCTAGGGCAGGTGTAAGCGTAGAGAGCAAAGGCTTTGGAATAGAAGTGAATGGATAGGCAATAGATGCCTTAATGCCTAGGCGGACTAGTCGGCTCGTGCCGTACTGGCTTGGCACACGGGGCAATACATGCTGCCCGCATACGAGACATTGGAACTGCAAGAGTTAGTCTACGGTCTTGACGGAGGTCAGGCGCGTTCTATACATTGCTACATATCCTCTTCCAGTAGGAAATCTAGCAATCTATAGCGAAGTAATGTTTCTTGTGAGAATGTTGAAACTCGGATAGTACAAGTAGTGTTGCCGCATATCGCCTTGGCAGTCCCTAGCAACAAGAAGATTTGAGCTCATCCATCTAGTGCTTTGCCTTGTTGTTGTAGTCGTCCTCAGGGTATGGACCGAACTCGGTGCTCTGGCGCTTCGCCTTGTTGTTGTAGTCGTCCTCAGGGTATGGACCGAACTCGGTGCTCTGGCGCTTCGCCTTGTTGTTGTAGTCGTCTTCAGGGTATGGACCGAACTCGGTGCTCTGGCGCTTCGCCTTGTTGTTGTAGTCGTCTTCAGGGTATGGACCGAACTCGGTGCTCTGGCGCTTGTAGTGGCCATGAGCGAGCTCGGACACCGCCACAGGCTGAGGTGCTGCGGCGACGATGCTCAGCCATGTAGCGGCAACGATAAGCGGGGAGAAATGCATTGTAGTTGTTTGTTGGAATGAGCGTTGAATCTCGAGAGGTCGAAAATAATAGGACACAGAGAACAAACTGATGCTGCAGAGTGGATTGGACTCGTCTGGTGAGCAGCGTACGGACCTCATATACTCCGAAGTGGATCGTTGATGCCACCCTTTAGTGTCATATCCTGAGACTCTACCCGGTAGCATGTTTCGGCAGCGTGGTGGTGCCTTCGATTGTCCCTTCTCATCAAATCACGGTTGATGTTCTGCACTTTGTAGTGGCACAATGTTGTTTCCCTGGAACCATGTTCGATACGAACAGGTAGCCATGTTCCTAGCATCAATCCCAATAGTCCCACAACTAGCCTCACTCTCAACAGTCGTAAGCCTGGCCGATATCGCTGCATACTTTCTTCGTATCCCGCAGAGTAGGCCTCAGGGGTTGGCTCGGAGGGACGCTAGTGCCCACGCCTCTTCAGAGTCTGTGAGCGAGGTCTTGAGCCACAAAATTGGAGAGACACGATACGCCATTTGCGCTTATTCTAGGGCACATTGATAGTTAATGCCAAGGTCTTTTCGACACGATTTCGGCAACTCCATTGGCGTGCAATAGGTATCGGTGACGCTCTTCTAAATAATGACTTGTGTGAACCAGACCAGATCGCGAAGAATTTGAGCCCTCCTTCATTTTATCAGCTTCTGGAGCGAGCGTTCTAATCTGACACAGCCCAATTTGACGGCAACCTGCGCTCCTCCCCGCGGCTCCATTGTAGCAGAGCCTCAAAGTTGTTACACGTGTGAATGACACCCGAATCAGCCACTCGATGGGAGTTCCCTGGGTAATGGCCTTCTGTAGTAGCATCAGCAAAGCACATGATGGCCTTGCGAACATAATTGAAGCAGTGCGCTTGATGCTCGGACCACGTCAAAACGACACCCTTCGAGTAGCTAGGGAGCTGCTTGACCGGCACGCCAGAGGCTAAGAGGCTGAAGTCTTCAAGTATGCGAGTCTGTCAACACGATTGTAATTAGTGGAAAAATGCCGCTTCAAGAAAATGCCTGTGCTCACCAAGCAATGCATTTGATGGAATGTCGAGATTTCGAAGACATTGCCGGCGAGTGGTTCTTGAGGTCCGCGTCCATCGTAAGGTGTTGCTCGGACAAATCCTGACCATGTTCAATCAGTTCAAGATCTTGTGTATCACAGGGGATGACTGCACCATGAGATAGCGATTTCCATTTGGCCAAGGTCTCATTCACCGTCTTTGTGTCTTCGAACGCATCGCCAGGCAATTCGTACTTGTCTACTCCCGACGCGACTAGGCTCACCTTGGAGGTAATTTCTTAAATGGCTGGTTAGCAGCACTGAGGTTAGGAGGCGAGTGTAGCGGGTACGTACCTGTAGGCACAAAGCCATTGAAGTCGCTACCTGGGCGTACCTTCTGGAAGTCCCTCCATTGTGGACTTTGGAAGATGACCACGAGGAGGCCAACCAGAGCCAGTGTCGTAAGTGCATTGAGGATGATCCTTAGTGTGGTCATAAGGCTGAAGAGAATTTTCTTCTGAGATGTTCTCTGTGCTTTGTGGAGGAACTCACGAACGTCGCCGATATCATCCCCAGTGTCGTCGTAGGACGTGTCTGTGAGGAGTGCCTTGCTAGACATGTCGGCGTGCGTGAGTGTAGGAGAGCAAAGAGTGGCTTCGTTAGGAGCTGAGCAAGAATCTAGTCTGCTGCTTGAAAATTTCCCGTCGCAGCATAGCCAACGGGGCATGTATGAGCACAACAACTTGAAAGCCCTGCAGCAAACTGCAGGATTCAACGCCGCTAAATGCGCGTCATGGTCCGGACTTTCAGCGCAAATCCGTTCGTCACGCCATGCTAGAACCTAGCTCTGCTTCTTGTGAATGCTGGATCACATAGCAGATGATTTCTCCTCAACCCGGCCAGCTCCTCACCCTAGTGACGTATCCCGCCAAGTGGCCGGATCAGTATGAGAAACGGGCACGTCGCCGCGTGTGTGGTGATCAGGGTATGTTCGCGTCGCTGTAACATCGCTGTCGCTGTCGTACGACCGTCGCTATCACCGCTGCCTTACCCTCCGCCGCCGCTGTCGCAGTCGCCGTACTACCGCTGCTACCGCCTCCTAGCTACGGTTTAGCGCTTCTTAATAGCGCTACTAGTATGCCTTCGACTAGCGCGTCAGAGGAGTAGGAGGAGGAGGGATTTGATGACTTTGGTAAGGATACACGTAACATCGCCGCGATAGAACGTTAAATTGATTTAGTGGTAGCAACGTAGCCAGTTCTATTAACATGGCCAGTTCTATTAACAACAACATATGTTTACTTAGAACGACGACTATGTTGCGGCGCGGAACGCTATACGCATTCGGCAGCGCGCTGGCTAGTAGCCAATTAGTAAGGAGTAGACAGCGATGTGTAGTAACAACACCTTGATGTCCTAGTTACGCCATACATACGACAACCTGCCCGCAGAGTGGCCAGGGTAGTATGGAATATGACCGTCTTGGCGGGATACGTCAGTAGGGTGAGAAGTTGACCGGGGTGTGGAGAAGTCATCTGCGATCACACATGACACTGTACCCTGATGCATCGCGGTAGGCAGTCGGCGAATGATAGGCACGAGATGACTGGGATATTTACGTACTGTAGCAGGGCGAAGGGTCAGTTCACGTTGTCTTAGAGCTAAAACGCTCGTACTCCGAACTTCGGTCGCGAGTTGACTAGATAGCACGTTGATTCAGCACCGATTTCGGAAGTGAAGCCCTCTGTAAGCTTATAACTCTTTGAGCACGATACGATTTTGGCAATGTTATGTTATCGGCTTTTCTAGGTTGCACTGTACTCGTCTTAGAAGAGCAAAGACCAAAATGAAAGGAAGAGGCTAGCGCGCGAGGCCGAAGGTCGGCTCCGTTAGGAGAGACTATAAGCGCTACGAGATGCATGTATGCCGAGAAATCAAGCGTCTCTGTAAGAGGAGGGGGCTATGATGTAGGCTGTCTCCTAGGAAGGGCTTACTAGTAGTATTCAAATTTAGCTTATGCAGTCAGACTACTAGGATACGTAGTAAGCGTCTGAGTTGGTAGGGGTGGGCACCCAATTGTCTGACTACAGTATGCTACATGGTACCAAGGGATAGAACTTTTCCTTGTAACGCAACTCTCTAATCTGATCACAAGCCACCCATGTCATATGGTCTCAACATTTGCCATAGAACCACTGTTCGAACAAGCGACTTCACTAGCATAGAATCGTGCAGTGATCAGCGAGGCGCCAGTGGTTCAGAGCCGACTCTAGAACGCACCTATCCAAAGAGAGAGGGGTTGTTAGCTACCTGTCACCCTGCTACAGAGCTGCCAAGGGTGGAAACTCTTTTCCATCCATGTCACTTGGTTTCAATAACTCCACCGACGAGGAACACCAGCGACGTCAGCATACAAGGAAGTATCACCGAGATCACATGAAGCGACATGGTTCGATTCGCCTGATTCATCCGTGCATGCTGGCTTGTTCTTCTTGCAAGGAGAACATAGCGTAAGCATGATGTGCGGAGCAGGTATCGTTGAACTCTGCGCTCCTGAGCAATTTGCCACCTTCGAGAGCTGCCATCAATCGGTCACCAACATATTGCAAAGGAATCACAGACATTGAAACGTTGGTTCGAAATGGAGTTTGGGAAGAATATCATATTCACGTCCTTAACCACAATGTGGCAGGTGTATCTCCTTGCCGCAGTTTGCCTACTTGTGGCTACTTCTGTCCATCCGTGGAACCTGATGCCGCAACTGAAGGCGCAGCATCCGCCTCCCACCTCCTGCGAAGTTCCGCGGTACACTGTCCGGACTCTCTCCTTCGATCCTTTGATACAACACATAGAGAACTTCATGACCGAAAAGGAGATATTGCACCTCTTACAGCTAGCGTAAGTTCAGCCAGATGTTAATTGGGCGTTGATTGACCAGATTCCTTAGACACGACAGATTCCGACCATCAAGGGGCGTTATTTCCGATGGATCTACGGTGCTCAGTCCACATCGGACGAGTTCATCAGCTTATCTACCTTCAGATGATCCTGTGGCGCGGTGTGTGTTGGCCCGCGCGTCTGAATTCCAGGGATACGTGGAAGAAGACATGATGGAGGACCTACAAGTCACGCGGTACACGCTGGGTCAACAGTATTCTCCACATTTCGACTGGCTTAGGAACCCATCGGTCAAAAATTATACGACAAACCGCGACACGACCTTCTTTGCGACACTCGAGGCGAACTGTACTGGGTGTGGGACGAGATTTCCACGCCTAGTCTTTGATTGGATGCACGAGAATCAGGAATGGTGCCGCTTCGTTGACTGCGAGGACCGTGAAGGATTGACCATAAAATCAATCCCTGGAAGCGCCACCTTTTGGAAGAACCTATTCGCTGACGGTTCAGGCGATGAACGTACTTTACATGCTGGTCTTCCCGTAAACGAGGGTACGAAGACGGGTCTGAATATATGGACACGACGGGAGGTTACGCCATCTGGATACTGAGGTTCTATACCTGTATGCGATAACAGCCACTTTGAGATGTGTCTGATCCTCGTAGGTCATTACAGCATGTGTATGACTCGCACAATTGTATCGTACTGAAGTTTGGCCTTTCTCAAGCCTGGAACTGAGAAGAACGAGCCACTGCTGTGAAGATCGGAGCCTTGGTCAAGTGCGATGGTAGTCTGCTGAGCTGCAAATGGTGTTGGTGAGTCAGATAGCGAAGAAGTGCAGATAGGGGATGTTGATCAAGCCACCGATCCGATCTCGTTGAATGCCCATCCAGGGTACACTTGATTTTTTCACCAGCAGAAGCGCTTTCTCAACAGCTGCGATCGCCACAGCATCTTGGTCTCAGACGAAACTTATGTTACTAATATGATTGTTGAATAGCTGGAGCCGACACTGTTCTTAGATATCGTGGTCCTCATTTGCAGTTCTGGCATGTCGGGAATCGCGGAATCACAGATACGGGTTGCTACAAGCACCCCACTCCGTTGGGTGCGCCCTTTTCTAGATAAGAAAATCCTATCCTGTGTTGGAGAGTTGCGAGAACATGAGCTGAAATTTTCCAGACAACTACGTCAACAATAGCCCCTTCCTCTTTGCATACTGCATCACCCTTGTGGTATTCTTTCTAGAAGCCGGTCCCCTCTGCGCTCGTGCCGCGAAAACTGCGTGCATCCATCTATCTCACGGTTCTTGTGCATTGTCCGGAACCTGACCTGGAAATTCACGGGAAAGGTATCCACAGTCTGGAAATTGAATCTTCACGATCACCTCAAGCTTCGAGGGTTCATCAGCCCGAGCAATGACTTGCGAACAGTGTTTTGTGTGCATCAGCATGCTCTCTTTGTGTACCATCTCTCCTTTGGCAATCGCGGTGTGAAATTTCAGCCAGCTGAAGGCACAGTGTGTTTTGTGCAGCCTGTTCGTGAGCCATACTTGCTGGTCCGGGTGGTGTCCAAACTGATCCAAAGGGAGCTGTGTAGTTTTGTTGCTGTCCAAGTACCACTTCCAGCCCCCCTCGGGTCCGGCAGCAAGAAATTTTTGGGTAATTTCATGGTCCAAGCATTCTTCCGGGAGCCAGCAAAACGATAGCGGATCAAATGTGCATCCTTTACTCCTGGCTTCGGCGACAGAGTTACCACAAGGGCTCCGAATAACACCGTCTCTGCCGATCCGAGCTAGGATTTCGCTGTTGTCTGCCATGCGAGAGATCGTGTAGATGACCAAGATCATGAAGCTGGCTGTCGCAAGAGAAGCACCGGCCAGTTTTCCGGCCGACCACAATCGTCCTGCCTGGGCAGTCTTGTCAAAGCCAGCTTCTAGTTTGGGATCTTGTTTGTAGCCGATCTCTGAGTCGACCAAAGAGTCTCCTTCCTCAGAGTCCCGCCCGTGCTCCATTGTGATGTCGATGTTTCGGGTGTTGTGTGTGGAACAAGATTGGAATTTCCAGAAATGCTGTTTCTGGGCTGGCAGTGGTATCCCTAGGATGCGACATTTTCGGTGAGATTGTCAGATGGTGTCACCTACTACTCTTAGCGTTCCGGGGTCCTCAGGCCTGTCCTTGTGATGCACCGAGATTGCCATCAGTTCGGCGACCGGTCGATTAGATGCGTGATGACCGGCTGATATGGACACTTCGTCATGTCAACAGCCGAGATCGCTTTGGTAGAGGTGCATGGATTGACACTCTATTCTCCACTTTCTATCTGACAGAGAATCTCATGGCCTGTGCGGGAGAAGATCCCAGCGATGGGCTCATGCGAATGCATAAGACGGTCCGTCCGCAAAATTAAAAATTGCTGAGACCCGCAAGAATTATGATCGGCCTCGAAGCACCCAGCTACACCCGCGTTGAGCAAAGCACAGACAGTGACAGAGATTATGGTCTGATAGAAAAGAAGTTCTGGAGTGGATGCGGTTGGATATCTACTCCAAAAGCGATCATCTACACCTTGATCGGTCTACACATCGTATATGGCACTCTCGCACTCGTATTCTTCTCGAAGTTCCAAAAAGAGATAAAGGAGCTTAGAGTGAACGACGGATTTCTGAACGGCTTCGACACAGAGTTGAGTATGCTATGTGCACGATCTGTCCACTTGGGGTTTTGATTAGCTAAGTATGAACTCAGGTCCGGCTAAAATGGCTATACGCACAGTGGAACGGTCGTTCACAGGCGGCCTCTACTACGACTCCAGTGGACATGTGTTCCGAGAAAAGGTCGAGCCACAGTACGTTGGTACTCCGACTCCAGAAATCGACGCAGCATGGGACAAACTTCTCAAAGGTACGCTGGCTTAGCAGCTTAAGATTACGGTGAACTGAAGTCGTTTCAACCCAGGCCAGTATATTAACCTCAACGGAACCGAGGCAGCGTCGGTGACAGGGATAACATGGCAAGACCAGAATGGAAACTATGAGATCGGGCAAGTCTATATGTTTGGATACTCAGTTAGACATTTACTGACTTTCTCCTAGCCTCGAAGTAATGCATACTTTGCATTGTGTAGTAAGAAATAGCCCATTATCTGAGATAAATGGTCCTTGACGCTAACGTGCTTATAGAACAAGATCAGAAAAGCGCTCGATCAAGACTACTATCCTCCTAAGGAGAACCCACGTGTCCACCGGGAACATGTCGGTAAGCATATCGAGCCGTGTCGTGGAAACCTTATGAGCGGTAGAATAACTTTTACAGACCACTGCCTTGATTACTTGCGACAAACGATCGAATGCTCTAGTAACCTAGTGCCGTTGGGCTTTACTTGGAATGTGAACGCTAGTCGTATTGCAGCTAACTGGCGTGAACTGCATACTTGTCGGGACTTTTCGCAGATCAAGAAGTGGTCAGAAGCACGATGGCGTCCATAGATTTCACAGGGACCCTAATTTGCCGTCTTTTGTTCGTTAAGGAGGAAGAAGAACTCTATAAGAATATGGAGGACTAGGAAATGATGACTGCGTTCCTAGTAGCTAACTACTAGAATTACCCCTCTCTACTATGCGCAACTCTACCGAGCCCTCGGTCGAGTTACTACTAATTATCGTGCGCCTCGTCTCCGGCCCGGGCCTTAAATGCGTCGATAGGGGAGCCTAGCGAGATGCGGTCGCGTCGGACCCACGACGACGCGTCGCTATAACGACGACTCGCGATAGTAGACTGCCCGACTAATCGACCGTATCGCGATAGCGTCGGTAGTAGACTACTTCGAATACCTCCCGGAGTACCGCCTAGACTTATATAGATCGTACGCCTATACTATCTAGCGACTCTAGCCTCGATCTATCGTAAGCAATTTAAAGGCTACGCCGTATTCCTACTCTACTCGCGAAGCCCGTAAGATCTAGAACGATATACTACGAAGCTTTCCTAACCTCTATATATCCCCTACGGACTTTACCTTACCTAAGGCCGTCGATAACCCGGTAACCCGGTCCCGGGGCTACGACTATTTAGCGATAGTATTACGGGTAGGAGACGGTAGGGTAGTAGGTATACTCGTATATAGGTACGGGTACTACGGATAGGCTATATAGACTCTATACTACTATATAGGTAGTCCTAATTAATAGGACGTAGCTTAAAGGAAGGAAGTTCTCCCTTTAAGTATCGGGGAAGATCCTTCCCCGAAGGCGGGTATACGTAATTTACTTACGTATCCTCTAGGTTTAGGTAGGCGTTTAGGTAGGCTTCTAGCCTCCTATATATATTATAGGCTATGCCCGTAATATTACCCCCCTCCTAGCTACTTGCCTCTAGGCTAAGTATTAGTAGGCTATATAGGCTCTCCTTAGTACCTAGTTTCTAGTAACTACCGTCTTAGCCTTATAGGTAGTATTGGGCGGCTAGTCCTAACATGGCCTAGTGCAAAGCCAAGACTAGGGAAGCCGGAATGGGGCGGCAGTTAGGTTAGCGGAGGCACATAGGGCGGGCGAGCGGCATCAAGATAGAGACATTAACTACACGATATACTTGCTTTCTACGCGATTTACTACTACTGTTTTGGGGCTACATGGTTTAGTAAGTTCTTCTATTATGGTAGCTAACACGTATATAGCGTAGTCCGCCGCGCGGTAACGGCCAAATAGAACACGTAGGGCTATTGACTAATCTCCGGCCCTACGACCTACGCGTAGCGCTCATCGCTACCCCAATGTTAGTAAGTGGTTCTACGTGCTTCATATTGGAGCCGAAGGTAGGGCCGGGCTTATAAAACGACTATAATAGATACGGAAACGGAAGGCAGCCAAAGGAGGGCGGGTAGAAGTACCACCTCTTTATGTCTCTAGGAGAAAGATTCGCGCAAAGCGACAACGGAATCGGTATCGGAACGGGCGGCAACAGTACTATTATGCTCGGCGGAATATAAAAGGAAACGCTATCGGAAATTAGCAGTTTAGTATAGACTATGGCCTACGTCTACGATACTAGAGAGGAACTCGGAAAATGTATACGAAAACAGGTGGCTATGCTCGGGGACGCTAGCGACCCCAAAAATGCCAAGAACGGAGCAAAGGAAATAAGGATACTTAGGTATCCTAGAGTAACCTAGGGATACGATAAACCTAGAAGAGGACGCCCTAAAGGAGTTATAAACTATAGAAAGCTTATAGGAACCTACCGGAAGAGCTAGAGGGGAGGAAAAATAGAACGTATTAATTAGGCCCCCGGGGCCCGATTGTAGAACTACCGCTACCTTTTCCTCCTATATACCTACTACTACTACTACGACTACGAGCGAGAACGAACGAACGAAAACCACGCTAAGAAAGCCGAACGAGGAACCTGTTCCGCGCCATGCCGGACCCCGATAAGATTCTAATGCACGACGCGGAGGAGGGAGGTTCTTCTCCCGACCCGAGTCTCGTCTTAGGTTTTGTCGATACCCGTAGCCGACCTACTGTTTTTGTACTAACTAAACCTACCTTGACTACCTCCGTAGGAGGTAGAAACGGCATTTAGGGACGAGACATAGAGTTCGCGTCTATGCTATAGTCGATTATGTAGTAGAACAGGGTCAAGCCGCCTATAGCAGGTACGGTTAATAACCCTTTCTTTATAGGAGAGAACGTAACGGAGTTTTTAGAGCGATATAAAGGGCTTATGGATATGTACGACGTTAAAGGCACCGTTGCGTAGAAGATCGAGCGCATAATCAAGAACTGCGCCATGATTCTACGCCTAGAGATTAGAAAGCTAAAGGGCGTAGTCGAAGAAAACTAGGCTGTTTTTACCTACTACTTCTTGAACCATTTTATCAAATCGGACGCTCATCGGATTATATAGACTCGAGAATACTTGGAAAGTCTCTATAGCGTACGGCGTGAACTTACCGACGACCTTAGAAACTACCTGAACCAGTTTAGAATGGCCTCCGAATCAATCGATACGGAGGACGTTAGTAAGAGAGAAAAGACTCGCCTACTACTGTCTAGACTACTACGAGAGATCGCCGAAAAGGCATACCGGAAGTATAAGCTTTACCCGTATAAACTAGAGACGTACCGCGATTTTAATAGGGTTTTCCGTACGGTCGAGGATCTAATCATCTCGCGAGAAGGTTTTACTATAGAATAGGACAGGAGTACCGCCTAAATGGAATCGATCTAGTAGTCTATCGTATAGAACCGACCGACCTACGCGTACTCCGTACCTAACTCGGTAACGACTATATCTAATACGGAGCAGGCTAATCTAGTACGACGCTTGGAATAGCTAAGCCTCGAAGTTCGGTTCCTAAAAGGGCAGAATCCGTAGGCCGTAGCTGCCGCTAACCCGTCTACGATTAGTATGAACCATAACGCTTATGCCAACCCCGTAGGCCTAGAGGTATAGGTCAACGCTACTCGGGCGCCGACGAGTAAAGCTATACGTAGACGCTATTTCATCTATAGAAGCTTAGCGCATATAGCCAAAGATTGTACTATAATTGCCTAGATGGAGTCCGTCGGCTACGTTAGCAAGGACGAGCGCGGTAGGGTCTACTACGGTAGAAGCCCGGCAGAAGGCAGGTTTATTAACATGCCTAGGTAGGACGGTACTACTCTAAGAATAGTATATATCGAGCCTACGGTCAAAATGTATATTATATAGGGAAAAGACCTCGGATACCCCGAGTACCTATAGGTTCCGTCTCTACGCTTACTCTAGTAGGTTCGCGACATAAGCGGTATCGCTCCCGGTACGGTTCCGTATAGATACGGCGACTAACTACCGCGCGGAGAGATCGCGCCGATCGCACCCGGTCTTAAGGCACTACTAGACTACGCTACGGCGTAGGAGGCTTAGTTAGGCCCCCGGGGCCCGGTTAACCAACCTGGCCCGCCTACGGCCCAACCGACTAGCGCTACTATGTCTACTATGCCTTCCTCTTAGGCTCCCGCGGTTAAGGTTAACTTCGTACGGATAATGACCCCTACTTTAAACGTCTTAGTTTATAATAACCGAGTCTTAGAAGACAAGTAGCCGAGGATTAAGGAACTTCCTAACGACGAGGGTAAGGGGTATAACGTACGCGTATCTACCGCGCGCGTAGATAAACCTAAGACTTCCGCCCCCGGAAAGGTGATTCTATAGCGCCTATCGTAGGACAAGGTTTTAAAGGGACGAATCGAGGAGTAGAGGGTCGGCGCGCGTACGCGCCGCCTACTACTAGATCCAGGGACGTCTACGCTAGAAGAGCTCTACGAGGAGGCGGTAAACGAGAGAAACTAGATATACTTAGGTGCGAGTACATAGACTAGGAGCGGTTCTACTAACGCCGGCGCACAAAAGACAGGCGGCTAGCGCGCTATAGGCAGCGCGGCGGTGCCGGACAGTTAGGTACAGATCCTCGACGACGATACTAACGACACGGACATAGACGACGCGCTTACCCCCGCCTAGCCGCCGATAAAGAAGGCTAAGCGTATACCGGAGAAGTAGAGGCTAGACAACTTCTAGCGCGACAAACGACTCTAAGAGGACGACGATACGCCGAGGAAAGACAAGCTAGAGACTCGTCTACTTAGACGCATACTATAGATAGAGATCCTACTTTCTCTCGGAGAATACGTTATACTCGCCCGTAATAAGCCAAATATAAAGGGCCTCTAGAGCACGATCCGTACGGACGACGACGAACTATACTAAGCACTACGCGGCCGATATATTAATACGTACTACGTGGCGGCGGGGATCGGGTCTCTAATTGCCAAAGGCACGCCTAACCTTATACTCGAAGGTAGAACTATAAGTATAAACACTATATACAATTACCTTGCGGAGGAACTTCCGTCGGAGGTTGCTCCTACGAAATGTATCGACTACCTTAAAATAAGCATAAACCGAGTAGTAGTCGTTATGAACCAGAAGGCCTTACCGGTAAACGAGCTTTACGAGAACCTAAACTCGGTCGACCTGTCTATAGTAACGGACACCTTTGTAGCCGTACCGCTCGTCTACGTACAGGTCAAGTTAAATGGTCGCGACGACCTAATTCGCGCCCTTATCGACGAAGGTACCGAGTTAGTCATTATCGACGTAGATATAGCAAAGAAGTATAGCCTACTAATACGAAAGGAGTTTAGCGCGATCTAGATAGCTAGTATGTTAGGCGAGAACGGCATTATAGGTACCTACGAGAACGTTACAATCGACCTTTTTAGCATCTCCGCGGGGGTACCGGCCTTTATTACAAACGAGAAGGATAACGACCGCAAGTTTGCTATTATCCTCGGACGACTATAGATAAGAAAGGTAAGGTTGAAGTCGAGCAACTGCGACGACGGTAGTTAGGAGGGTATAATCTTTACCGCTAATAGCAAGTCTCTAGTATTTATAGGTCCGAGCGGAGCGGAGGGTTATAGGACTTTATAGGATTTTAAAGGATATAAGTCGAGGAAGGAGGGAAACTAGCGAGCGGAGTCGTAGCTACGACGATCTCCGCAAACTGTATTAATATAGTAGCTATAGGTAGGGTAGATAGCCCGGGGGAGCTAGTCGGGCCCCCGGGGCCCGGTATAGAAACGGTACGGAGATAGGAGGAGTATAAGGTTAAGGATAGACAGGACGATCTGCCGGACGAGGTAATTATTATAGCGACGCGTTTCTAGTAACACCCGGGACGTAACGCGAGTTTCTATACTAACCCGAACCTTAGGATACGGGTTAATACTATGTATAAGAGGAAAGCGGACAAGGTCAGACCGGTACAGCTAGACGTAAACCAAACGGACGGAAGCCGAGCCACTAGAAACTGGAACT
Source organism: Septoria petroselini (assembly GCA_022559915.2). Lineage (NCBI taxonomy): Eukaryota > Fungi > Ascomycota > Dothideomycetes > Mycosphaerellales > Mycosphaerellaceae > Septoria > Septoria petroselini. Next base: position 1,931 of record JAFJTQ020000101.1, on the reverse strand, counting down.
AGAAGGAGGCCTGCCTAAAGGCCGAGGCACTTATACTACCGGGGACTGGCCTATTCGACTAGACGTACCTCGTTAAGAAGTTCTCTACTATTAGACGCGGAGACAGACTAGACCTAGACAAACTGGCCGGTATTTAGACCGGAATCATACTGTTTCTAAAGGAGAGATACCTGCTCGAGGAGATGCTATATAATAGGGAGGCGGTACTAGTAGTAGACTTCCGATACTTAGGACGAGTTAAGCTAGAAGTTTCCCTACCGTAGGTTATACGGACAGTACCTTATGCGCCGTAGTAGAATGCCGGTTTCAGAATCAACCCTACGCTACGCGGAGTAGTCGAAGACATACTACGCGCGCGACTCAAGGCAGGCACTCTAGAGTTCTGCTACGGATTATATAGCAACTCGTTTTTTCTAGTAGCTAAGAAGGATTCTAGACAGTACCGCCTAATTAACAACGCATAGTCTATTAACAAAGTAACGATTAAGGACAGCTTACTACCTCCGGACATAGACACCTTTTTAGAACACTTCGGCGGTTACAAGGTAGCTAGCCTACTCGATATCTTTTCGGGCTACGACTAGATACCGCTAGTAGAGGAGAGCCGTGACCTTACTAGCTTCGACGGACCGTTCGGACTTCTACGAATAACGACTATTCCGCAAGGCGCTACGAACTCGGTTGCCTAGTTTATACGCGTAGTTAACTACGTCCTGTTTGACTATATCTCGTATATAGTAGTACCGTTTCTCGACGACTTCGGCATTAAAGGGCCAAAGACAACGTATAATAACGAGGAAATCGAACCTAGACTACGTAGATACATTATCGAGTATATTAAGAACCTAGACGGCGTACTCGCGGACATCGAGAGAGCGGGGATAACGGTAGCGATCAAGAAGCTATAGCTACCAATGCCTCGAATCAAGGTAGTCGGCTACGTTACGGACGGGGAAGGACGATACCCGGACGCGGTTCGCGTTGCAAAACTTGCCGAGTAGCTAACGCCAAAGAATCTAAAGGAGGTTAGGGTGTTTATCGGTATCGTAGTCTACTTTCGTATCTAGATTCCGGGTTTCGCTATCGTTACGATTCCGCTATATTTCTTACTACGGAAGAACGTCGAGTTTTACTAGGGACCTGCTACGTAAGAAGCCAAGGAGGTCTGCGTTAGTTCGCTAATTAAAGCGCCTACGCTAGTTAGCCTAGACTATAGGCTAGAAGCCGGGTCGATTATTGTCGGGGTTAACGCTAGCGGGGACGGATAGGGTGCCATTATTATGCAGATTATAGACGGCAAACGTTGCCCGTCTCGGTACGAGTCTAGTGTCTAGAGCGAGTCGTAGAAGTTATATAATACGGGAAAGCGGGAGTACCTCGGAGTGAAAAAGGCCCTAGTAAAATTTAGTAGATAGCTCTAGGGGGTATACTTTATACTAGAGGTAGACGCCAATACGTTAGTATACTAGCTTAACAAGGTAGCGGTAGATTTGCCGAACTCTATAGTTACTAGGTAGCTGGCTTAGATTAGGCTATTTACCTTCGAGGTATACTACGTCGTAGGCAAGAACTACTCCGGACTAGACGCGCTATCGAGACGGCTAGTTAGAGACGACGAGACGGTCGAGCCGGACGAAACCGAGGAGGAGTTAGTCGACCGCGCGTTCTTCTAGTCCTTCTATATACGCTATAAGCTAATTAGGCCCCCGGGGCCCGATTTAGATTCTATCGACTCTATCTTTCCGGGCGAACTAGACGGCGACCTAGAGGAGTTTTCCTACCGCACTAAGGCCATCGCTTAGATTCTGCTACGTCGGTGGCCATTAAAGTGCATATCGCGCTCGGAGTACCGCCGTTTTACTAAGGCCTCCTAGAAGTTTCTCGTAAAGGACCGCGTACTATTTCGCTAGCGCTACGTTAACGCGCCGCTA
>JAFJTQ020000100.1:0-63919 GCA_022559915.2 Septoria petroselini | reverse complement strand
TATATATAGAATATTCTAGCGACTATTGATCGCTTATATATACACGTAGTAGGGCCCATTGAGTCAAGTACCAATTAAGGACTGACTTAACTTATTAATTAATTGATTACTACCTAATCAATATTCATTACCCCTCTATCAAATCGACGAATACTTCCGCTACCCGAGCTACCTATTACGAGGTCAAATTTTAACATATCTAGCTACGAGGCAGAATATAAAGCCCTAAAGGAGGTAATAAAAGAAGCCGTATTTCTAAAGACCTATTAAGTTAATAATTAATTAAAGAGTAACTTAACTTATTAATCAATTAATTAACTCCTTAGTTAATACCTATTAAATCGACGAATACTTCCGCTACCCGAGCTACCTATTACGAGGTCAAAATTTCAATAGTAAGTATAGAGAATACCTATTTATAAGTTGCCCGATATAGATAGTAGGAACCCCTAGAAACTCTAGATACTAGGCCGACCCTTATCCTAATCCTATATACGCAGGAATGTAGAAGGAGATACCTTAAGTATATCTAGAGGGTAGGGATTATAACGCGCCGTTAGTACCTCGATAGGAACCGAGAAGATTAGAAAACATAGAAAATAGGAAAACGGAGTAAAGAGGAGTCTCTTCTATACGTAGGCGGGAGTCTAGGAAATTAGCCGTTTAATATAGCCTTAGGCTTTTGTACAGGACGTAGAATGGAACAAACAAACAATCAAACAAGCGTATCTATTACTAACAAGATCGTCAACAATCTGTACCATACTTGTACTAGGGCGACAGCTTTATCTACTAGCTAAATCGAACGACTCTCCCCGCTTTAGAGTACTTTGGCCACGTCTGGCCGCGTCGGATCTGCTGGAGCTCAGAATGCATTAGCCTGCGCTTAGAGATGAACTGATAGCGAGGATTGAGCGACCGATGGTATGTGGTGTCCTACGATGGTGCGAAATGGCGGTGTTAATGATCCAAGCGAGGGCCTTGTACTGTTTCAGGGCAAATAAGTTTTGGACTTTGGACAAGCTAATAGTACGCTGAAAGTTGCTGTGTCAGATGTACAGCCGATAGACAATGGCCAGTAGAGGCATGCCTACAACTGTCAGCGGTTTCACTACGTACGACTGTAGACCACCGAGCGTGATTCATCTGGAATGATCGACCTCGTCTGCATTTCTTCACACTACGACTAGTATACTTTATAACGATTAGGCGCTGATTGTGCTCTCTCAAACAAGGGCCCTGCGAGCCAAACACCACGCTATGCATCGGAGTACTCCCAGTCTTGTATATGCCCGGAGCCGGCCCGTCCTGTGTATTGCTGCCCATTCTTTCTCGCACTCAATCGAGCGCGTCAATCTTGTTACCAATGCCGTGCTAAGCAATCAAACTCTGACATATGAAACGTGATTGTCCTCTCCATTCACCAACCAGCAATGTCTCGCGCACTTTCTTCCGGCGTGCTTGGTGGTGGTGGAGACAGCAACTATCGGCCCCTTACACCCGCATGTCCTAGATCGACACTTCCACTCCCCGTACCTCTTCTTCTTTCATGTCTTTGCTGCGCTGCCATCGCACTTCGTGTTCCAGCACTAGGCGGGATGTGTGTAGGGGTGATATGCTGCTCGCCGCTACCTGCGCGACCGGGCGACAGTAGTCCGTCATTGCTATTCTCCGGCATGAGGCTCATCCGGCTGCTCCGACTAGGCGGTCTTTGGAAGTTGCTCCGTTCTCGATGCAGTGGTGGCACTCGGCTTGAGCTTCTCGAATGGGAAGAGCTTCCCATCGGGATAGCAGCCAAGGCATTGAGCGAAGCCAGTGACGATGAAGATCCGGTGCTGCTGTCTCGGCTCATAGGTCTGTTGTTAAGACTGATCGCGCTCTGTCTCCGGTCAAGCGTGGGCGGCATGAGATCAAAGTAGCTTCCCCTGCTCGAGAGTGCAGGACCGGCGCTGAGCGGAATCGCATAGGTCCCAGATGGGCTTTGCGAGACCAGCGGTGTGGGAGGCGTCATTATGCCCACACCACTCGAGCTGCGCCGCGACATGGCATACCCACCTCCCGACCTGGAAGGTATAGGCACTGGCCGGCTGTCCGCAAGCTCGCTGCTCTTCACAAGATCATTGGCCATTTCGCGAACCAGGATAGCCGGATCATGGCGAGAGAGTTCCTTGACCGAGTCGAGAAGGCTGTAGCGGCGCAAGAGTGAGCCGCCTTTGCCGAGCTCAATCATGCCCTGTCCCTCGCAAGCATCACAGATACTCCGCAAGACACGCAGCAGATTGAGACGCACGAGAGCCTTCTTTGCATGCATCTTGACCGCGGCTCGTTCGAATAGGCTGCGGTTGGCTAGGCTGGCAGCGATAGCTGGACTCAGTCGGAGCAGCTTCTGCAAAGGTTCCAGCAGATTTTCGAACGCGTCCGCCTTGCTCTCGTTAAAGCATTGCACAAGCGCCTCGTCAAACTTGAATGATGGCTCCAGAAGGTGTTCTTCCACCTTTGCAGTCTCCTCCTGTAGCCAAATGAAGATGGCATCCAGCGCTGTGACTGCCCAGTACTGATCTGCCAGCAGAGATGCATAAAACTGCAGGCCTTTGTTTTGCCACAGGATCTTGCGCCCTACCTTGCCTGAATGTGCCATGTCACAAATGATTGGCAGTGCGAACTCTTTGAGTGGTCGCTCAGTCTTGACAATCTTCTGCAGCAGTGGCACAATCCCCGACAGCGCCGCATCCTCTTGCCTTCCGGTACTGAGGCGGCACAAATTGTACATCGTGGCCAAAATCTGATTCGAGAGGTCCCGAAAGTGTTGCGCGCTGGTCGTCGAGCGGCTTTGTGATGGCATGCTTGACCCGAGCAAGTCCGTCAGCACTTCAATGGCATTGCTGTTCTGTAGTGCATCAAGTGTGGTGGACAGCATGCTAAGATTCTTGATGAACTTGAGCATGACGACCTGGTTCGCGGGTCTCATCCGACGAAGATCTTTCAGCACTCGCTTCAGGACCATGCGGTCGGCGACGAGCTCCTTGACGTGGTTTTCTGCCTGACTGAATAGCAAGAAGATGTTGACCACACGACCTTCGACAATCTCTGCGAGCTCGCGGTCGTCTTCGTCCAGTACTCGATTGAGCACCAAGGAGAGAGGATAGAGGACTGCGCTTCGCGAAAAGATGCGACAAAAGTCATTCTTCGGCGTCGGCCCTTGGAGCTCGAAGACAGACCAGATTCCGTTAACGCCCACAAGAACCAGCTCGCGGCCGGCTTCGGTGTCGTAGTCCTCCTCTAGAAACTCGACAAGGACATTCAGACCTCCACAGGAGATGAACATTTGCAGCGTGAGACCCGTATTCTGATACATCATGCGAACAAAGTTGGCGGCTTCCAACCGGATCTCGGTAGCATACTTTTTCAATGCAAAAGAAGAGATGATTGGGATGCCTCCAACAAAGCACAAGTTTTCTTGAGCCTCAATATTGTCTGACAAGATCAGATTGACAATCCTCAACAGGCGCAAAACAATGTACGATCTTGGCAGTTCCGCCAAAATCTCCAAAATCGGAAGCATGCCGTGACTGCTGACGATGACATTCTTGATGTCCGGGCTCTCGGCAAGGATCATGACGAGCTGGTCGGCAATCTCTGCGAGGACATCTTCTGGCTGGTTGACTTTCAAATCAGAGACGAGGCTTTCGACGACAGCGCAGAGACGAGCGTGTTTGTCCCTTGCCACGTTGGACTCCAAGTCAACCTCGTCAAGCTCTTCTTCCAGAGCCTTGAAGGGATCCTCTTCCTCTTCATCGTCGTCATCGTCGCCCCAAGAGACAGAGTTAGTCAACCGCAAAGTTCCACTGGCCTCGCTACTGCCAGAAGACTTGGGGCTGACACGTCGCGTCTGAGTCTGTTCTTTGGCACTTTGTAGGCTGATAGGCTGCTCATCAAAAACCAGATCGGTGCCAAAGTCTTCATCATGATCATCCTCGGCATACTTTTGAATCTCCAGAGTTGACCGGTTTCGACGCATCGCAGCGGCATCATGTACCAGCTGCGTGGGGGTGTGCGTTCGGCGCCTACGCACGCTGCCACCAATCTTGGTCTGCACATTGAGGTCGCAAGGGTTGTAGTTTCGACTAGGAGAGTAGCCTTGCAATTTCTTCATGAACGCGTCTTCATCGTTGGGCACGAGATCCGAGTAGTCTTCCTCATCTTCCTCTCGAAAGCGATCTTTTTTGGCCGACACTGGCTGCGCCGGCTTCACATTCTGTCTTGGAGGTGTAGTCCTGAGCTTCGGTATGGCGCTGTGCCTGGATGCGGGTCTCAGGATTTGCGTCTTTGGCTGTGAATCCTTGCTGGACTTGCGTTCATGCTTGTCGCTTGCTCCACTTCTTTTCGGAGCCTGTCCCGTCGATTGCTGATGCTTGGTCTCGTCAGACGCCTTGGCAACCGGATAGTACGGCCGCACAGTGTCCAACGCGTTGCCTTCGGTCAGTTGCAGGGACGACCGTACTGTGAGCTCGCCCTGGAACTCGCCATCCCAATCCTCGACTTTGCCATCGGTCTCGGGGGTGATGTCAATATGGGCGTACTGCTTGAGCTTTTCCGAGCTAAAGAGGCCAGCATCGTGTGGTCGGAGGTGTGCCGGGAGCTGCAATCCAGCCATGCCGCCTGTCAGCGAGGCGAAATCGTCGTCCCAATTGTCCCTGCGAGAATCGTCGGAAGGTGATTGGAAGGCTTCCGGGCCCTGCGACTTCCGCTGTCCCAGCCGAAATGCAGGTTTCGAGATTGGGTCTGGCTTTGCTTTTGTGCCGGCAAGGCCCGGCTTCGTTGAGCTGCGTGAGGTTGGTCGCGGTACGCCTTTGCTCGATGGCCGTCGACTACTTCCGTTCGACTGTGCTGACGGTGGACTGGCCTTCAATGCCTCGTTCCATTCCTGCACACTTTTGACAGCTTCTGTGTATTCAGTCGGCTTGGCCTTGTTGCCCTTCTTCGCTGACACAATCCATGGATGCTTCAGCAGTTTCTTGGCGGATACACGCAGATTCGGATCTTTTTGAAAGCACTGCATCAGAAAGTCACGAACTAGTGGACTTGCGCCTTCCGGGAGGGGTGGATGATCGTCATTGACGATGCGGAACAGTGCCGGCATAGGTGCAAACTTGGAGTATGGTGGCTTGCCGTCGAGAAGCTCAATCACGGTACATCCCAAACTCCATATATCGCTCGCAGTAGTGGCTCCCGATAACTCGATGACTTCCGGCGCCATCCAGTAGGGTGTCCCGACCACACTTCCCTCCGCCAGGCCGGACGTCTTGGTTGCCACACCAAAGTCGGCCAGCTTGATCAGCCCCTCCTTGGTAGTTAGAATGTTTGCTCCTTTGATGTCCCGGTGAATGACACCCTGCTCGTGAAGGAACAACAACCCCTGCAGTACCTGGGCAATGTACAGAGCAACCAGATTCTCAGGAAACTTGCCAAAATTCTTGCAAATGCTGTGCAGACTGCCCTGCTCACAGTACTCCAGAATGATGTACAACGACTCGACTGACTTGACGAATCCGTGGTATTTGACAATGTTCGGGTGGTGGAGGTTTTTGAGCAAATCAATCTCTTGCATGATGACATTCAACTCGGCCTTGGGCATATCAGACAAGCGGACCTGCTTGATGGCCACTGTCTCTCCCGTCGACCAGTTGAGCGCCGCATAGACACTGCCAAAGGCGCCCCGGCCGAGGCATTGGCCCAGTTGCTGTGACATGTCAGCGATTCCGTTTATCTCTGACTTGACCCTCCAGATTCACTGAAGAGGTGCGGAGGGAGCTGGTGCGCAGCGGAGGCGCATGGCTGAGACAAGGTCTTCTGTAGCCAACCTCATGCAGCACGAATCCTTCTCCCGCCGGCATTGGGCCCACGTACATAATCTTTCAAGCCCTCGACTTCCTTGGCCGTCCGCTGTGCGGTACCGTCCTTGCTGGGCAGCTTCTCGCGTAGTGCCAGCGCATTGGCAGCACTTCCTCGCCGCGTCGATCGTGGGGCTGCGCTCCTATCGCCACCGTTCTCCTTATCAGAGCTGCCTCGCACTTTGGCACTTCGCAACGCGCCGCTGCCGACTCCTACGCTCGACTGTTTCGGAGTGGCATGCTGGCGGGACTGCGCGATACTCGTATTGGGTCGGTGGGAAGTGGACGGTCTGCTGCTGCTGGTGCCGATGCTTCCGTGTGAGGGCGTAGCGCTTGGCGACAAGGGCGGAGGCATCGTCGTCGTTGCTCGTTATCGTTGGCGGGTGAGAGAGGCGCTGGGCACGGGCGGAATCGACATGGAAGGAGCTGCCAGCGGAGCGGAGATGGTGGTGGTGGTGGTGACAGAGGGTCGACAGGGAGGGCGCATCGTTTTGGGCGTCTGCGGATTCTGCTCTTGTCGCGTCGCAGAGGTTTGGGCAGCTGCGACGGAGTGTGGTGCCTTTGAATTGAGGCAAAGTGACCGGTAGAACGACCAGCTGAGAAGCGATTGGGCTGAAGCGTCAAGCCATCGACGTCCCAAAGCGCGCTCCGACCAGCTTCTGGTCTGCTCAGTCGTTGCAGTCCGCGAGTCCAGCACGCGTCTGCTCCTGTGTGAATTATTGCTGCCTGCTGTTTGCCACACTGCCACACTGCTACCTCTGACACGGAGAGGAGAGGGATCCGGTTTCACGGCGCGAGTTGGATGCAGGCACGGAAGAACCTTGCATCGCAGCTTCCCAACCGGGAAAGTCGTCAACACGCGCATCAAATCGCGCCATTTCACCTGCAATTGGCCGCCCATCACATCCCGACCATCCACCTCATCCTGACATCCTGACATCCTGACCGTCATCATCATCCCGAACATCCCTCATCCCGAATATCAACCTTCCGCCGCTGCACGTTGTCATTATAAAAAGACTCTCCTCACTTCGCGCCTCGCATGTGCAGAACCATATTACTACGGTAATCACAATCGCAGCGTAAGTGACATGGCTCGTCTCCTCACTCTTCTTCTTCCTCCTCCTCGTCACTTACCACCTGTTGGGCGCTTTTCACGGGCAGACGATGTGGTCACGGCACCATGCCCTTCCACGACGACCGCTTCATGAATGCGGCCGCCACCTCGCTGATCGACGGCAACTACATCAAACTTGCCCTGGAAGACATCCTCTCCGGAGATCCCCGGCCGAGCGCCATAGAAAACACGCTGTCAAAGTATTGCTCATTTCAACTCACCTGGGCGAACCACGGGGGCACATATGGCCTGTTCGACTTGATCCCCCACATCCGCTCCTGGCGTTCGCAGATGGCCCAAGTGCGCGTCGACATCACGCATCTGGTCACACAAGGCAATACCACCGCAAATCGCCACATCACTTACTTCACCCGGAAGGACGGAACCGCTTGCGAGATCGAGTGCTTCCAGTTCATTACTGCTGGTGAAGACGGCATGTGGCTCAACATCTACGAGAACTCCACAGTCGTGAGAAACGTGCTGTACCAACACCCCAGCACGAGATCGGAGCGCAGGAGTCGGCCTTCCATGGTGAAGAGAGCATCGTGGCCCGACGAACGTTACACGTCGGCAGACTAAGCGATGTGATGAGCAGATAGACCGCGATGCTGATATCAGTCTCCAGCGAGCATCTTCGACCGATATCCACAATGCCTCCGCCCATGCTGCCCGCCTCGAATGCTTCTTTGCTGGGTATACCGACAGAGCTACGGGACCAAATCTTACGCGAAGTCTTCTTGCAGCGCGTACCAATTCGCATACCGGTCTTCGCTCCACGACCTGTGACTCGTGCTGCCCCGCGCATGACCGTAATGAGGGGCCAAGACCTGTACTGGGATCCTGACCAGGCTACCTGGCGGTTTCAATACCACGAAGCGCCAATGGCCAGTGAAAAGCAGAAAGCTTACCTCGTGCCTGATAGTGACACAGGGCTTGGCATCCGCCTGACAGGCATTGCAGCAATAGGCCACGTCAGTAGATCCCTGCGAGCTGGAGTTTCGAGGTTCCTGCGACTCGCCGTCATTGACGTGGTGGCCGAGGTGGCCAAGTTTGATTTCTCGCACGTACAGGCTTTCCTTGCAGGACTCCCGGCTACAAGACTACAGGATTTCATTGTGCGCGCCGATGGGACCTCAAACTGCACAATCACAATCGACCTCTGCCGCCCGCCTGATGGAGCTTTGGGAAGATCCTCAGCGAATCTCCAAAAGTGGCTCATTTTCCTCGCATCATTCAATCCTTCGGATGGTGGGGATCTTGCCGCCTCACAGATCGAGCTTGCAACGCAATATCGCATATCTGTCTCGCCTTTTCGAGAGCGTATTGTGGATACTTTGACAACGCAAGGTCTTTTGCAAATGCTGTATAACAAGCACGATCAAACCAAGCCCGGTACAGACAAGCTGGACCTCTACAAGATTCTACATGCTTGGTGGGCAAGATGGAGAGTTGAGAGTCACTTGCTCGATGGCTCTAGTTGGACCAGGCACGCGAGTCCGGACGATCTACGATTGCCGAGCTTGAGTAGGAGTTTTGTTCGATGAGCATAGTGTGGCCTGTTCCCTCATCGGTCTCAATTAAAGTGCGTATTCATGCGGGAACGCCCGTGTGCTCGACTGTACCGGAGTGGCATTCGAGATACCTGATCACAGACAGGACATTCGCAGCTGGGTCTGCTCCAGGAAGTGCCATCCAGAAGGAAGCCACCGCTAGCCGGTTACGAACGATGCCGAATCTCACATCAGAAGCCCAGAATGATGGATGTCAGGATCTAGCCACTGCTACAGCCTCACCTCGAAATCCGACCAACTATGCGCAGTTCTTACAGAGAGTAAATCGTCCTTGACGTGCATGTGCAGCCGCCACACCGTCACGCTGATCAGGCGTGGCTCAATTGGGTCTTTCCTCCTTACTTCAGGTCTTGTAAGGTTGCCAAAGTCTCGAGAATAGCAGCCTCGGGGCTGCCTCACCACATCTCCGAGGGGCATTCGCCTTCGTCAGCGCTGTAAAGCCATCTTGCGCAAGCAAAGGCGGGCATCTGGCGAAAGTACCGATGAGGTGCGGCGAAATAACTACCTCAGCATCCCAGTTAGCCGAACCATAAAGTAGATCATAACAAGTTGGCCGAGACCACCTTCCTTCGCTCTACCTCAGCTCTTTCGATCTACACAACATGCTGTCTCAGGTCTCACTTGCGCTGCTCGTCTCAGGTGCTGTAGCCCTCGCTGGTAACGATGCTCTGGTCTACGAAGCAGAGGGCAAGCAAGGTGTGCAAGCCCGCCAGACGACCGAGGGCAGGTTCACCTTCTACGAGATGAACACAGTCCTGTCTGGACCCTGTGATATGGCATACAACCCTGTGGATCGACTGCTCTATGGCGAGCAGCAATTCATCAATCAGCTCTTCAGCTTCAATCCTTCAAACGGCCAAGTCATCGAATACGAGATTCCATTTACGACTGGAGCGAGCAATGCCACCCTGTCTGTAAGCATCCCGAAGCCTGTAGGCGACCGCACGGCCTTCTCCTGTGCCATTCGAGAGGGAGTCGATGGTAACATGTATGCTCGCATCACAATATGAGCGCAGTGTGGGCAGTACTGATGGTGATTAGTTACGCCAGCAATGGTAATCGCAACCAGCTTGTTCAACTTCGCACTCGTGACAGCGCATCCGCATCTTTCAGAACCCACCCAACGTCCTCGGCAATCTCTTTCCATTCAACGACCTCTACACTGATGCACAAGGCATGTGGGTCACCCAGACAGCCGGCAACGTGCTTCAATACTTCGAGTACAGCCAGCAGCGCTTCACTCAGCAGTACACGATTCCGACACCACTGTCGCTTCCGCTCGGTGTCTTCGTCGCTTCCGACGGTCTCGTCTACGGATGTGAAGTCATCGGGAACAAGATTTTCACCTTCAACAAGAGGACAAAGCAGTTTAGAGAGTATCCTCTACCTGTCCCTCTCATGACCCCCTCAGTCGTCAGAGCGGAGAAGAATGGATGGGTGTACTTTACTTTGCTGACTGGCAACGGCATGGGTGAGTCCTCACGTTCTCAAACCTCCAACCTCCTCGTCAGCTTTACTGACACGTTCCTAGGCCGCATCAATATGCGCTCCCATAAAATCGAACTCTACCGCACCAACCAAGACCCAGCATTCGGTTCCGTCAACATTGGTCCCGCCTCTGACGGCCGCGTCTGGATGTCCTTTTTCGCATCCAACAATCGCCTCGCTGGCTTCGACGACAAGACTCTGACATTCACCTACGTTGAATTCCCAGGTGGGTTCCAGCAGTTTGGTATTCCAGGACTGGTGGGCTCTATCCCGCCGTACTTGAATATCGCCGTCACCTATCGTCCAGGAAATGCGCTGTGGTTCAGCAGTCCGACTTTCAATGCAGTTGGAAGGTATAGCCTTGAAACTGGCAGGGCGAAGAGAGGAGATTTGGTCGGGGAGGCGGAGGAGGCTTTTGAGTCGTAGAAGTCGCGGAGGGTATGGATCCCTGGGCGCGTAGCGTGGACAGGTCAAGCTAGCACACGTTGCAGGCTGGAAGGTCCGTCTCGGCGTCTCGCCGGATCTGATACGACTGGTGCAGCATCTGATGAGATACTGTTCCATCATGCCAGCCGTTTGTGAGCCATCTGCGCATTGAGCAACCTCACTCATCGCAAAGTTCTCAATTGCACTTCTTCCACCGGCAATCGCTCGTGGTCTTCGCCAGCCTCAATATCAGCCATCAGGTGTCCCTGCGCTTCTTCGTCGTTCCGCATACAACTGTTGTCAGACTGCTGTTTACTCTCCGCGGAGCTCTTCTGAAACGCAACAACAATCGCCGATCCTAGAATCAGGCTCGACCCTATGATCGACAGGAAGCCAGGTGAGTGTCCGAAAACCAGCTGATCGAAGGTCAGGGCAAACAGCATCTGTGTGTAGATCATGTTCGTGACACGCGAGGACTTTTCGTATGATAAAGCGCTTGCGAGCAGGAATTGCTGGGGGATCAGATCAGCTCGAGTGTCCGTTCTACATTGCTCGTGAGTATTGCTTACCATGACGAATCCGCATATTCCCAGGAACAGCAGCAGTCCCCATTCTTTAAGGGTGGAGGGAAAGAGGAAGCCGATGCTGGGCAATACTAGCTGCATGACCAGACTCACTACAACGCACCAGCTGGCGAAGTAATTGACACTGACGAGTGGATGCGCTCGCTTTCCGATCCATCGAATTGTGGTGTAGGCGCCGACAGCGCCGCCGACGCCTATCAGCGCGACACCGACACCTTCGAGTCGCTGCATTGGAGTCACATTGTCGTAATTGCCAGCGTCAGCGCCTCCCGTGCCCGCGCTGTCTTTCGTGCCAGCTGACACGTTTGCGGAGTTGCCGAAGGCGTGGAGCAATGTTGTTGGGCGTGCGATGAACAACACGCCCAGCAAAGAGACTCCAGTACCGATCTTCTCCAGACGCGTAAAGGGTTCATTGATGAGCTTGGAACACACCCAACATGCAAGACCTGGAGCAAGGAAAGTGATCACGGTTGCGTCAGCCAGTGGCAGATATAGCAGTGAGTAGTACATTCCAAAGACGCCTGTGTAGATTCGCTTGTCAGCACTTTGCCACCACATCGATAGACACGGCGCATACCAAAGAAGCCACAGAATCCTCTCGCGATCAACAGCCAGCGCACTTCCGGCGCCCCAAAAGGAAAGTGTGGGGTTCGAGAATAATACATGTAGCATGATGCTAAGAGGACCGTAATGCCCATTCGCACAAATAGAATCTGGAATGGGTGAAAGCCTTTGCCTTGGTTGCCTTCGACCTCCAAGATCCGGGTGGTGACGTTCATCAGAGTACCAAAGAATTGCGCAACCAACATGAGGAACAGGCCTTTGTTGCGCAGCCATGAAGCGCTGAGCTTCGCCCTCAAACTCTGCGGTTTGCCCAAAGGAGTGTTTGCGTTGCTCACTCTGCTCGATCTCCGGCTGGGACGAATCTGCTCGAATTCGTCTCCAGAAAGCACGGACAAGGCATCCGGCGAGAGAGGCCTGATTGGACCGGAAAGCGGCGCGGAGAGGTAGGCAGCGCCGTCAGTGAAAGAGAACTGACGCCCGTTATCTTTGAGTATGCGCGCTACACTCGTAGGGGCGCTCTCGCGGGCGTTATCATCGGACAAGCCGCTGGCCTTGTCGTCCTCATCCTTGGGTTGCCTCAAGCTCATGACCAGACATTGGAGGTCGCAGAAAGTCCTGTACAATGGTAGTAAACGTTGATGAAGCCCTTGGGAATGTCTTCCACGGTGAGTAGATGCTCCAGAGGTCAAACTAGAGGTGAATGAGTGAAAGGCGAGCAGGAACAGCACACAGCGCAAAGGAAGAAGTCTACCTCCAACCAAGAACTTGAGTCAGCATGTCATCGGTGCGTGTTCCCTTTCACCACGACGCCTTCCCATCTCGCACTCGTTCAATCGACGACCGATGACCCACATGCGCTACTGTGCCCCGCGATCGGATGCATGGCGATTTGTGCCAGCGGCAAGGCGTAGTTACGCAGCGCGGGGTGTTATCCGACGGCTGACATCCTATGCCGTTCAGCATGGGAATAGTGCTTGCAGAGTCTCCTTGACGAAGGCTTCTGGCATGTCCAACACGACATAATAAAGTCGAAACGAATGCAAGGAGATGGTGACTTTCAGTAGAGAAGTTCGTGATGAGTTTCGGCAACCCCGTCGCCCTGACCACGTTTTGGCAGGGATCCGGTTCCACTCCAGCGTCCAGCCGCGGCTGCAAGCTGCATTAATCAGCGATCCGAGGCTATCTTTCTCGCGTGGTCAACGCGTGGTCTGTAAAAGTCTTCTGACCACAACTTCACTGCTCAGTAGACAAAAGCCCTCGAAACAGGCCGTCCAATCCAGAAGACACGGCAAAAGCTCACGACACTCATCATGATCCCACCAGGAGAATCGTACATCGAGAAGTGGCAGGAGTTGACCTCGAGCCCAGGTTTCGAGACTGCTGGGCCCGAAGAACGAATCAACGCTGTGCTTTCCATTCGGTGTCCTCATGATGTACGACTCACGAGCCAGTTCATGGAGAAGGACGTGAAATTGGTCTCTTTCACGAAACTGAGCGCCTCGACATGTCAAGCTGTCTTCAAATTCAGAGTGGTACCGTCCATCGCCGTCCACTTCTTCAACTCGTCAACTAACACAGTGTAGGAGCGCTTCTACTGCAACATTAGCGGCAATTTGCATGGAGGAGCTCAGGCCCTGTTCTACGACATGCTGACCAGCTTCGCCATGCAAGCTGTTGGAGTCAAGGGCTTCTGGTTGAACGGAGGCGTAAGCAGGACTCTGGAATGCACATATATGAGACCAGCGCCGGAGGGAGTTGACGTCCTGTGTGAGGTGGAGGTCATGTCAACTGGCAAGAGCCTTTCATTCCACCGGGGTGTCATGAAGCGCGCAGATACCGGCGCTCTGATCAGTGTTGGGAAGCATGACAAGGCGGCAGTCATGACCAAGCCGGGCTACGATGCACCCTCGAAGCTGTAGGGCCGCAATCGCCAGGCCATGGCTCATGAAATGCTCATCTCCGCAAGTCCGGCTATCTGCGCCCAGGATAGCCGTGGTCGTGGTCATATGCTCACGCGGGTGGCACCTCGCTGAATGGGGCGCCGCATTCGTTGCGTGTGACACACCTAGAAGCTCCATCTCACGAGAGACCATCGTCTCAGTAGCGCCCCGCTGGCCGTACTTCAAGGATCCTGCATGCTGAGTATCGAAGCCACCTTGGCCCACGAGAACAGCCAGCGAGCGCTCGATCAGAAAAGGAACACGACGGGTCCATCTTCGAGCTGCTCTCTACTTACGCCTTTACCTGGCCTTCTTGCATGAGCTGGTAGAGACGCACCCAGACGAAGCTTGCCGGTCTTGTGCAGCAGCAGAATGCATTCACAATGTCCATGTGCGTGTACTGACTCAAAGCAAAGTGGCATTTGCTCCAGAACCCAGGACCGGGACTCAGAGACAAATATCAGTCTATCACGGGGCATGTGCTCGATACATTGGCAGGACCAGAATGACGAGTGAGCCAGCGTCAGAAATGCGGAGAGAACTAGAGTGCAAGTGAGCGGCGAACATCACAGGCATCAATCCCGCGCGTTCCTGTGCGGAAATTGGGCTCTCTGAGGGCAGCGGCTAGAGATAAGTCCCACGGCGGCAGATGAGACTTCAAGAGAGGACACTTGACGACACTTGGCATATTAATATGGCTTCTGTCCGGACTTGTCGTGAACAAACATGCCACCCATCTCCCGCATGACCTAGCGCAACGCACCAGTTCTCACTGGGTTCCTTCCATGCACTTGCTGGACACCCCATTTCAGCATTCAATCCCGTTATGATATTATTTTCCGGCCTCACTTACAATGCACACCCCACAAGCTGCATTGCGCTGCGACACGGTGTAAGTGCAGCCCAGGTAGCGATACACGCAGTAGAATCTTGTTGATCCGGACATGATTGGAATTCGAATGGTAATTGGGTCAAGAGTGTTGATGTCTTTGGCGGTGTGCAGGTCGGGGCAGTCGATACCTAGTCGAAAAGCTGTTCGCTCTTCGGGCTATGTAGAATTGTCTGTGCCAACGTGAAGGTGTATGGTGGCACGCGTCTCTATCCTTCGATGCCTTCGCTGTTGACTGCCACCAGTGGTTGACGCAGCTTGCGTTGCCGCACTTCGAATAGCATCCGTGAAGGCGCTTCGTCGATTCCAGCGGCATTGTCTGGTGCCTACTCTATGCGACACCCTTCACGACGAGGAACTCACGGTGATACGCTCAGTCTCAGGCGGATGCCAGAATCGAGCAGAGCCTCCGAGTGCCGGCCGTCAGCGTTTTCTCCCCAAAGAAATCTCTTGTAGCAATCAGATTTGGCTTTTTCTTATGTATCGCAAGCCCATTGCATTTTGAGAAAGACACATACGGTCTAAATCCGATGACTCAGTCGGCCGACGACAGATGGATCAACGATCAATTGCGGACGACCCCCTACGAAGTAGTTGACAGAGACAATGGTGGTCCCGCTACTGAATTGTACTATGCAGCGCCAGAAGCGTTCCGGCAAAGCGACGACATGGCAGTGTACTTCGTACGTCATTCGCACCGTCCGATACGTTGAGTATTTACCACTGACAGTGACCACGGCGCATAGCTCGAGCTGTTCGTCTTTACAGCTTCCGAAGCAGCTAACCTGGAGGCCGACATGGCGAAACTTGAGGATAGACTGACGAATGTGAATATGTTTGGGGTATATTGGTATCGTCCCGAGTCGTCGAGAAGATGTTTGGTTGGGTACGAGACTGGCGCAGAATTGCCTTTTGTGAGAGATCTGAGTACCCGAGTGACGGCTCAGAAGTTGGTCAGACGCTCTCAGCCGTGGGAGGCGCCGATCAAGAAGCCGCCGAGCAAGAAGAAAGGACCAGGTCCATCACGAGGCAGAGGCGGCAAGAAATTGGGCAACAGCAACCTGGGAGGGCTAGTGATCGTGGACATTGGTGATGAGCCAGGCATCAGCTGAGACTGTCGAAGCGGCCACAAATCAGAACTGGGCCGAGTGCAGAGCGATCACAGAGGATATCGAGCAGGCGCTGCATGAGCTATCTCGTGCTTTGTGCAACATGCAGAAGAATGTGTAGAGTTATAGCATGCTCACGGTATCAACGAGGCTCAATCGACTTGCTGTGGGAAGGCCTGCGAATGAAAATCGTGTTGGGATGCCTCGCCGTATTCACACCTTCTTTGCCTGGAAAATGGGACCTTCAGCCACGGCGGGCAGAGAACGCGCCAAACACTTGTGTGGAAAACGACTGTCATGACCATCCTCATCGTAATTGTGGTGCTCTTGCGTTTTGCCTCGGGAAACACTTTGCAATTTGGTCCATCACAAAGTCCCTTGTCTGGACAGAAAAGACTTCGTCTAGTGCTTCGAGCGTCCGTTGCTTCGTCTCTGGCACGAACAAGAACACCAAGACCCAGGCGATCACATTTAGCATCGCGTAGAGCAGAAAGCTTCCCGTCGTGCCCATCGTAGTGAGGAGGTACGGAAACGTCAGCGACAAGATTGCCGCAAAAGTGTTGGTCACAGCTACAGCGCTGCTTGTTCCCAGCTCGCGATGACTGAGCGGGAACACTTCTGCTGAGTATGCTGTAGGAACAGGGCCCATGCCGGGAGAGTATAGCAGGCAGAAGACATAGATCATAGATGATGAAAGGTAGAAGGAAGTCTTCTGGTCAGAGAGTGAGAACCCGACGGCAGCAATCGCCATGGCAATGGCCATAGGCGGCAGAGTATACAGCATGAGAGATCGCCGACCAAGAGAGTCCATTGTCCAGACTGCCGGAAAAGCCCCAAGGAAGTTGCAGAGGCCGAAGATGGTCGAAGCCAGTTCGGCGGCATAAGGAGAGAAGTTGGCTCGCACGAATATCGTGCTCGAGAAGAAGGCGACAATGTTGATTCCACTGAGCTGCTGCGCCAGCATTGTGATGTAGGCTGCGAGCGTTGCGCGTCGAATTCGTGGAATGGTGAACAATTCGAGGAGAGCATTTTTGGTCGACCTCGCCCCGTCAAAACGTACAGCAATCTTTCGCTGCTGGTACACCATGAGCAGCTCCTGGGCAGCCTGTAATCTGCTGTTTCTCAGGCGGCACAGCGAAGCAAACGCCCTGTCATACTGCATTCCCTGCTTAATGTACCACGATGGGCTTTCCGGGCATAGCCAGATCAACACCATCAGCGGCACGGTCGGTGCAGCAGCTGCCAGTAGCATCAATCTCCATCTATAAGGTCCGAAGGCTTCAGGATTGCCGTCGATCAGCATGTTTGTCCAGAAGCCCACGAAGATTCCAAAAGCACAGAACATCTGCCACGCCACAGCGAGCCCGCCGCGAATGGCAGCAGGAGAACACTCTGCAGCGAAGACATTGAGCGAGCTCGAGATCAGCGCAAGGCCTACACCCAGCAGGAGTCGGCAAATGAGTAGTCCCTGCCAGCTGTAGACTGCACTTCCGGCCAGGCTCATCGAGAAAGATAGCAGCGCTCCGATGAAGGTCGGCCCCCTTCGTCCCAGGCGGTGATTGAGAGGCGCTACGAGCCACGATCCGAGTAGCCCATTGCTGAGGTAAATGCCGCAATTGATGAAGCCCACGATAAGGCTATCTCGAGGACTGTCAGATCCGATGCCGAAGAGCTTGGGGTAGTACAAGTTTGCCCCATTGATACCGACTTGAGCCCAGCCTTGGCCCATAGCTCCGATTGCTGTGACCGCGATGCAAAGGTAGAGGGTCGCTGGTTGGTGCCATCGCGTCTTCGAAAGGGCCGAGAGTTCGGCTGGTGTGAGATTTGAGGTTGCTGTCTGCCCGGATGTGCTTGCCAGAAGTGAAGTGGCACGTTTGAACACGGCGTTCTCGCTCTGCAGGCCGGTTTCCTCGAGAAACGCGTGCAGGTCTGGTATTTCAGCGGACGCGTCCAGGAGAATCTCGTCACTCGTGCCGCTCACCAGACGTTCAAGCTCTTCTTCGCTGCTCGTGTTCGACATGTCAAAGAATATCCGTCTTGCCGGATCTCTACTACATGTCGTTGTTGAACGCACAACAGTCCCTCGTGGTTCCAGCGTTGTATCGCGTTGGCAGATGCTGACTAACGCGCCTTGGCACTTGGTGGTTTCGACCAGCAAAGCACTTCTCCCTCCTTCCCATCACACTGACACATTCGACAATGAACAAAAGATGCCATGTTCTCCGCAGACCTGCTCTAAATGCCGAGAGGGCTTTGCATACTGAATCAAAGGTCAAGGGAACAGTGCTTGGGGCTTGACGTTTACAAATGCAACCATTCAAACAGCTAACCATTCTCAGGACACATGTATACGAAGCATACGAACACAATGACAGTCAGTGGCTAGCGAAAGAGCTCAGATATCCTTGCTGCTCGACACTTCTTCCCATCCTTGCAGCAGCTGCGAAGTATCCTCGCACCTCGTCGTAGTCATGCATGAACATCCGGAAACGCTATGTCAGCAGCAAGACCCTCTCCTTTGACGACATCCATAGCACAACTTGCTCCTTTCTTCGTAGTACCAGCACAGGATCCATTTGCGGCTTTGCACTGCTCGTAGCATCCAGCGACGATTCCCTTGTAGTCGTCAATTTTCGTCTCTAAATAGGTGACGTTAGTCTCTTTGAGCGTTCGAAAAAAGCCTGGTTGCACTACAAGTGTTCGGATTCCAAAAACCGACTGAATCTCTTTGTCAAGAGACTCGATAGCACTTAGTAGACAGTCAGGATCAGACTGCGCTCCAAGTGTTCTGGCTTCAAGGTTCGTCTTAACGGGGAGTGCCCACTTGGAAGCACACACTACAGGCTCACAGTCGGGAGGCCGACGATAGCTGCAGCTGAACCCGCAAAGACGATCGTTCCCGCCTTGTTGGCACCCATTCACGCTACGTTCATATCGGCTGTAGGACATACACGGTGTCGACTTCTGGCTGAATGTGGCCTTGGCGCTTTTCATATCTAGGTAGGGTATAAAACAGCGAATGCCAGGTTCTGCGAGCCCGGATTCTGCAACGGCCGGTCGATGGTTTATCGACCAAAAGTCTCAGCTGCAAACATCCACAAGCCTAGCAGTGCCGCTCTCGTTCTTGCGGTTGTGAGACCCGACTCTTAACTGCGACACCGATTCCGGCTCGCAGCTGATCTCTCTCTCCGCCTCTCTGACGACATTCGCTCCAATGCGCCAGGTTCCGAGCTGATCAGCCTGTCGTCGTGATCTTGGAAGAATGAGAAAGCTCGGCTCCTCTCGGGCTGCCGTGCGCTGTGCTTGCATGATTCCGTGCGCGTTACCAGTGATCCTGAGGTGTATTCGTTCGTTGCTGGACTGCTTCGTTTCCCACCATGTCTTTGTCGAGACCATGTTGCTCAGGACGAGAAGACACTAAGTTACAGGTAGGTTGATCTTGCGGAGATGGTCAGTAGTAGGCTCAAAAGCCGCTATATCACTGCCTTTGACTGTGAGCCTCGATGATCAAGAGGACCAGCTTTCACGAGCGACATCTGCTGCTCATCCGATGAGACGTGATGCTCTCTGGACTCGCATTGACGCCATAAAGGGAAGTTCAGGTGACTTCTTGCTGAGTAGGAACTCCAATGCCATGCGAGCGCTCATGCACATCGCCTATGCGATTCAGATCCCACGTTGGAAATGTGTAGCACAATCGCGTTGTTGAAGTCGTGATTCTCGATGACAATATCACTGGCTCCGCTCGGGCCTGCGGGTGAGACTAAGAGATCACTGACGAATGTAGACCGGTTAAAGGCGACACAGCTCTGCAAGTCAGCAGGATGGTGGTTTCCACGGTATAGATATCAGCATTGTCGTTCAGTACAGTCGGAAATGCCGTTAGGCAAACACATCGATACGCTTTGCTGACCATGTGGGTGGCACTCCACATCGCAGAGGGGAGTCAATACTGAGGCGGGCTCTAGATTTAAGCTAGCGGAATCATGAAAGCATAATGGGCCGTCCAACGGGATCGGTGATTGCTGCTTTAATTAGCACCAAGCACTCATTGCAATTGTCGGGGCTGTTGCCGCTGCTACAAGTCTATTTGGGAGTATAGAGATCATCGTTTACTGGAGCGTCGATTTGTCTACATATCATGCAGTGACAAATGCCAGTTGCTTGCCAGCGCTCAGCCATAGGCGCAGAAAGTTGGCACAGCAACTGTCAGTATACCGTACCGAGCATCGGCGTGTCCTTGTATCCTTGCTGTTCCAAGAGACGTGACGTATCATGTCAAAGTCTGTTTCTGTTGTGAGGGATGGCTTCGTGCTTCTGGCCTTCTTGTGCTGCTGCCGCTGTCCCACCACTTTCTGGTGCGAATCGGAGGATGCTAGCGCCAATCACAAAGTTGTGATGAACAAGATCAACAACACTCCTCTGGCCACGTTTTCGTCTCTTCGCGTTAGCATAGGAGCAATCACACCCCGCGTCGGTCACAATGCATTGCTCACAGATTTCTCGATTTCAATTCCATCGGTGTTGTCGTCAACCTGTTCAGACTCTCAAGGAAGAGACATTTTGAGCAGCTTCATTGCAGAGTCTGTCACGATGCAAGCACATGCAGAGATACTGTCCCAGGGATGACGTGCACTACTCCATGCTGCTGTAGCGGTGAGCTCATCGGCGTGCTGACAGCTTGGCTGCAGAAACCGTAGAGGCGAGACCAACAAGACGGGATGCCACCGGTAGTCTCCAGGTCTACCAACAGCACCGAAGACCAACTCCGCATTCCGCAAACCTGGGAACAACAAAAGGCCTCCACTATTCCGAAGCTTGAGCAACTTGGCATCGCGGGCAGGTCGAGATCCGAACTCTCCGCGGGACAGAAATGCTCCGTGCTTGGTCGCCTGAATGGGCTCCCGCTAGCTGTATTGGTATGCGGGCTGCACAACACTTACTGAATGTGCTTGCGCAAGGAACCGAGCCAATTCTGAGGCGCTCACTAAGCCAATTGAAAGTCGTGAAATTCAGAAGCTAACCACTCTCTTCTCTTGGCAGTACCGGAGCTGCAATCTTGTATTGGCGCTAACATGAGTAGGACATGTTTGCTCGAAGTCTGTTTTCACCTAAACACGCAGAGGAGATTGGTTAGGATGATTGCAATATTACCAAAGACGATCATGTCACGGTCATTGATGCCATTTCTCAGCCGCGGGGGCGACCAGGAGAGGAGCATAGACAGTACATAAACTCGACACCCGTCGCGAAGACCATCGGGTTCAGCATCATCGTTCTGGACCAGTCGCTCGTTTACACTTAGTCTCTCGAACACTTCAATCGGCAAGATGCACGCCACTCTCGTCGCCTCTCTGGCGGTCGCCGCTGCTGCGGCGCCGTTGATCGAGCGTCAAGCCGCTCCACCCCCAATGGGCGTCAACGATGCTACCATTCTCAACTACGCTCTGTCGCTGGAGCACCTTGAGAACGTCTTCTATCAGGAGGCCATCGCCAAGTTCTCCGCTGAGGACTTCAAGAAGGTCGGCCTTGGCTCCGATTTCTACAACAACCTCCAGCAGATCTCCAAGGACGAGAAGACTCACGTCGAGTTCCTGACCACTGGTCTTCAGGGTAAGACATGTACACTGTCCTTCTACGGCTCTCAGAGACTAACTCTCTTCCCAGCTGCCGGTGCTGTCCCAGCTCAGGAGTGCAAGTACAACTTTGGCGTCACCGATGTCCAGAGCTTCCTTGCCACCGCCAACGTCCTCGAGGGTGTTGGTGTCAGCGCCTACCTTGGCGCCGCCAAGTACATCAAGTCCGCAGACTACTTGACTGCCGCTGGCTCTATCCTGACCGTGGAGTCTCGCCACTCTGCCTACCTCCGCGACAACCAGGACCCACAGCTGTCGCCTTTCCCATCTGCTTTCGACATCCCACTCGAGTTCAACAAGGTCTTCTCCCTTGCCGCTCTCTTCATCACCTCTTGCCCAGACGGAACTGATGGAACTCTTGGCCTCCCATTCAAGGCCTTCCCAGGCATCACCGCTGCCCCAGCTGGCATCGCCCAGGTCGGCGACAAGTTGACCTTCACAGTCGCCAAGGAGGTTGACGCTGACCACGCCTACTTCATTACCTTCCCAGGTGGTGCTATCCCAGCCGAGATCTCTGGCAGCGGTGCTACCTACACCGTCACCGTCCCAGAGAAGGCTCAGGCTGGCCAGGCCTACGTCGTCCTCACCAAGGGCGATGCCGCGCCAACTGACGACAACATCGTTGCCGGCCCAGCCGTCTTCGAGATTGCTGACAACGCCTTCGGTCGCAAGAAGGAGGACAATTACGGTGGCAAGCCAGATGGTTACGGAAGCCACCCAGCCCCAGCCCCATACCACCCAAAGGAGCCAGAGCACCCTGCCCAGTACCCAAAGGAGCCTGAGCACCCCAAGCAGCCTGAGCACCCAAAGGAGCCAGAGCACCCTGCCCAGTACCCAAAGGAGCCTGAGCACCCAGCTCCTTACCACCCAACCACTACCTACGAGTCGTACCCAACCACCTACCCTGAGCACAAGGCAACCTCCACCTACGAGGTCAAGCACCCAGAGTACCCAACCGAGACTCCTTGCCCAGAGGATGATAAGAAGGACGAGAAGAAGCACTATTAGATGCACGAAATGTGACGGACTGACTGGTTCAGGTATGAAGGCACGATACCCAGCTATAGCTAGCCTCTCGTAGTTAACTGTTAATGTAATCACGCGAATGTCCAGCGACTTCGACTTGTGAAAAACATTTCACTATCATTTCACATTTGTCAGCACTTGGATCTCGTGCAACATCACCTTTGAACTGAATTCCAAGCTTGCAGTCCTCTTGAACGTTGCTTGACTGTTCTTCCATTCTGCGTTGTATAATCAACCAAATGGTAGACTTGTGCATGAAGCGACGTTGGTTTTGAACTAGCCGAGGTGTAGCCATTCGCTTGTGAAGATCACACCTGTCGACTTGAGATCGTACACACCATCGACTCCATCGTCCGAATAGCTTCGCGTCCTGCCTGCCTCGAACAGATCGTCAGATATCCATCCAGTCCTGCATGTGCGGTGCGTCATTTGAGCAACGAAAAACGCGGCCACAGCTGGAAGGAAAGTGACAGTGGAACCGCCACGATCACTCTTCTCAAGCAGAGCAAAACATCAGTCATGGCGCATCTACCAAACGAGCTCTGGCTGCACATCTTGTGTTTCTGCTCGGCAAAGGACCAATGGCTTGGTCTCCGTCTTGTCAATTTACAACTGAAAGCTTGCGTTGAGCAGCACTTTGAACGCGAAAAATTACCATCAGTTGACATCTGCATGCCAATTGCTCTTCCGACTTACGACGCACGCAATCCTCTGCGTGGCAAAGCCATGTTTCAGCCATTCTCGCCCAAGGCAGGATGGGACGCGCACAGAATGCACCTCGTCTTGACAAGCACGGATCCAGACTACTACCACGCCCAGTTTCTGGGAAGATGGTCTGGAATGCGCGATACCATTGACGGGACCCTGAATCACAACGTGCGATGGGACGTGAGCCTGAGCGGTAAGGCGAAGAGAATGCGCCTTCGTGATGCGAGAGCGGAGAACATTACGAGTGAAGGCGTAGTAAGCGCGAGTTTCGAGTGGAAGGGTACAATGACAGGGCTTTTCAGATCTTGAGGCGAGCAACGACCGAGTGTGATTGGCAAGTTTTTGATCACTGAATTGCTCAACCAATATCATCAAGTCCTCGACGCGGCCTCTAGTGATGCTAGTGTGTCCAGCACAGCATCTCGGAAGCACTTCATTCCAGCGTCAAACGACTCCTTGGGTGCAGCCGCAAATGTGAGACGGAAGGCCATCTCGTCGCCCTGCTGTTGCATCTTCACAGCGAACCAGGTGCCTTTGCTCATCTGCAATCCTCGAGCCACTGCCGACGCATGAATCGCGTCTTCCACCAGGCGTGCATTCGTTCTGATCCGCAACAACTCTGGCGTCAAGTTCACTCGCACCCAGATCATCATCCCGGAAGATGGAACATTCCAGTCGCAAAACGAAGGCAGCCATCGCTCGCACGCTTCGATAAGCGCATCGCGAGAAGAACGATAGCTGGCCGACAACTTGCGAAGCCATTCGATGAAGCCGAGATGGCCCCAGTTCTGGTCGAGCAGCTTGTACATCATGATCTGAGACGGACCACTCACGGCTGCCGTGCTGAACTCGGTGTGATAGATGAATTGGTTGATGAGCTGTTCGCTTCCGGACACCCAACCCGCGCGAAGGCCAGCAGAGAGGATCTTTGATGTTGCATCCAGGCGGAGGACGCGACCGCAACGATCGAGGCTCAGGTACGACCTTGGAAGTTTGGCGAGGTAATCCTCTGCCGAAGATGGCGCCGCGTCACCATGCTCGCCGAGGTGCAGAAAGAAATATGGATCATCTTCGACTATGATCAGATCATGTTTCTCGGCGACATCATATATCGCCTTTCGTCTTTCCACAGTCTGCGTCGCGCCAGTGGGATTCTGGCCGCAGGGAATCATGTACAAAACAAAAGGCTTCCGTCCACGCGTACAGTCCCAGCTCACAAGCTCACGATCCAGCACTTCGGGCAGCAATCCATCCTCGTCCATTGCAATCCCAAGCATGCTCAGACCCATCGGCTTCATCATCTCAAGTGTACCGGGATACGTGTATGCCTCCGTCAGAACCCAGTCTCCTCTGTCGCATAGCATACGCAGGATGATCTCGAGTGCACTGGTATTCCCACACGACAGCGAAGTCGCCCAGTCTTCGTAGAGTGGTTGGTGGACTAGCTCGACGTGCTCGGTCACCCAACGTAGCAGTTGTGGTGACCCTGCGGAGTGGCCATAGTTCAGTGCGTATCCAAGATCCCACTCATCCTCGCCATCAACGCACGTCATGGGAGTGCCGGCTGTTGCTGATGTGCTACCTGCTGAGTCTTTGAGAGACATGGTCATGGAGCTCCATGGTATCGTAGACGCCACAGGTCGAGCAACACCAAGATTGCAGATGGGGGTGGTGGCCTTTCCGCTTGCAGAAGCTTTCAGTGTTGAGGCACCTCGACAGCGGGATTCTGTGCTGAGACGATGGGTCCAGTCCCGCGCGTGTGGTTTGGGTGTAACTGATCGTGACTTATAGAACGGACTGAACACTTTCGGTGCTATGCCGACTGGCAACGGATCGGCCTTTCTTCGATTTTGCTCAAAGGCGGCGAGCTTTTGCGATAACATTATGAATGTGTCAGGCTGGCTTGAGCTTTGTGTGTAGAGGAGAGGAATTCAAATCACCACGTTCGTGTTTTTATTACGGTGGAATGTCTCGGAGTGTACACGGAGTGTTTCGGCGAATGCTGCTCACCGATGAAGGCCCCTTGCAAACCAGCCTTCCTATGCGCCGAGCCGACAGGCGGATGTCGTGATGGTAGGCGTCGGATGTTGTGATGGTAGGCATCGGTCGCTTTGTCTCGTGTTCAAGCTCTTCCGAAATTAGGCGACCCATTGGATGGACCGTTGTGTCCTTCACCAGAACAAGCCCAGTTGCGAGATGCGAGCTAAATGTGACATCGAGCAAATGCACCTCCGTCTCCATTCCGACAGTACACAAAGGCTACAAACAATGACATGCCGTGACAATGAACATTCTGGAAGCGTCCGATATGTATTTGAAGGTACAGTGAGTGTGCCGTCGTCGTCCCACAAGTAAAAGCAGCAAACCCTAAGACATGCCAGCAGCATGCTTGGCGATTGACTTTCAACTGTGGATGGAGAACGACCTCACGCATACCTTTTACGTGTTGCGGAGGCAGTAATGGTGCGATGAGTGATAGACTTCATCAACATCGACCGAACCTACGTGACGTCCCGAAACAACGCTGGATGCTCAGCAAGATTTGTCCAAAAGTCCAGCTCAAAGTCGAGCGTCTCGCCATCAAGCAGATTCCACGGCTCTACAGCTGATGCATCTCTCGACGCAACGTCTTCCGGCACGTGGCGCTTTGTCATACCCAGCAGCCCTTGGCTGACACGATTGAGAACACTCTTGATCGTGACAGTCGCACCTTGCAGAAGAGCAAAGTTGGGTTGATCGGGACGAATCAGCACTCCAGCTTCCACATGAGCGACCAGGACGCCCAAGTCCTGAATCGCTTGTGGTGTCGAAAAGGCACCTTGTCCAGGCTGGCGCGTGCGATTGACCATTGCCAGACATATCACACCTGCTGCAGGAAGACCATAGGATGCAATCTACACCGATCAGCGCCGCCCACACTTTGTCCATCATCATGCTAAACTTACCTTCCATATGAAGCCCGTTCCCGAGTTTGCCAAGGAGTCTTTCAGGACTGCCACCTCTGCGGCAAGCTTGAGCATTGCACCGGAAACACCCAACAACTCATCACTTGGGTACGATGTTCGCGTCATGAATACAGAATGCAGGAGAAATCGAACGTGGAGAAGGTTGAGAGTAGCGCTTGCAACAAAGTCTCGCTCGACAGCAGTGCCCTCGAACGACTTGAGATGATCCTTAAGACGGTAGCAAAGTGGCAGTGCTGTCGATAGCGAATCGCAGTCAACAGTAATGTCAGAGATTGACAGTGTGCGGGTTGCACTGTCGTCCGTTCTCGCAAGATCAATGATTCGTTCCTTGAGGACCGCGCATGCGACTGTCCAGAGTGTTTCCAGAGTGTACTCAAACCGTGTTGAAGAAAGAAGCGGTTCCGCGACTTCGCTTGGGGACATCTTGAGCGTACTATGGGTACTGTGCATCCTGTGCGGACGACCAAGAAAGATTGAAACATTCTTATCTGCAGAGTACGCTCGAGCAAACGTCTGGCTCCGCAAGCTGCTGAGTGTGTTAGAAGTCATGGTGGCAAGGCTGACCCGCTCGTGGTGTCCAAGAGCGTAGAGCGTGCTGATTACGTCGCCGAGTCGTCTCCAGGAGTGATAGCTCTGATCGCCATCGATCATGCTGTGTGCGATGAAAACCTCATACTGAAGCACCAATTGCAAGTCGTTGAGGCAGTCCAAAGACAGACAGATATCCAAGCATTGATCAGAGCATCGCAGTAACGTCTTTGCCAGCTGACGTTGCCCCACTCGCGTACTGTAGAGACCCGGAAAGTAAGCAGTGTCCTCAACAGCTCTGCTTACAGCAACCAAGAACAATCCAAGTGTAGCCCATCCAGGATCGTTTCGGCAAAAGGTGTCGCAAAAAGAGGAAATCGTCATCGTGCCGGCCGCAGTGAGTCGCTCACGAGAGCTGCGGAACAGTAAGGATGCAAGGTCCGCTCCAGATCGATATTGAAACAGCGTGCAGACTGCATGGGCACACGGAGCGACTAGCTCGCCAGCGATGGCAAGATTGATGCCACGGGACGTCCAATGCTCCACGAGCTGTGCACAGGCTTTGAGATCGAGTCGCTTCAAATCATCCAGAAATTTGGTATGTTGCGCCACTTCAGACTCTTCGAGCTCTCCCATCGCTTCATGCAAAACATCAGATGAGGCGAATGCATCTGCGACGCCGCTGGCTTTGACGGTGTCGAAAATGGTTGCATGACTGGATCGTCCTTGGTAGCCTGGGTTTGGGTACACATGGAGAGTCGAATTAGACGTGCCCGGAGACTCGCTCACGAGAGTGGTAGGTAGGACTGTGGTCACTCTTATGCCGACTGGTTCAGTGGGGCTGTTTGAACGTGAGCAGCATCTTCACGATGAAAAAGGCTGGGTCGTAACACAACATACGGCGATACGTCCGCCGGCCCTCCTTCTTCCTGGGCTTGCACAGTTCTGCGCCTCTTGAAGGGGCGCTCGCGGTACTGACAGTTGTCCGGACCGCTCTCGATACAGCGCCCACAGACTGGTCTCTGATGGTCACACGAGACCTTAGATAGTCTGCACGGGTCGCACGCAGCAAGACGAACTGGCATGTCGACGGACACGTGCAAAATGTGAGTTCCAAGATGCCGCTCGTCGCAGGAACCGGCTTGTGGTGAGAGATTGTTGGTTTTGTCGGCGTAATCGGAGTGTGAAGAAAAGAGAGAAGTCAGCAGGTCACTGGCCGTCATCGGCTCACCCAGACAACGCGACACGCGACTCCGAGGACTCCGACTACGGGACATGAATGAGCTGAGCTTTGAAACGCATAAGACATGACCTGGACTTGCTGTACATAGCACAATCGTCATCTCTCAGCCGTAAGAATGGCAGAAACGATCAAACTCGCAGAGTACATCTTCACTCGTCTGCGACAGTTGGGCGTGGAGTCAGTGCACGGAGTGCCTGGGTAGGACATTCTTGCCCCACGCGACCCCACATTGCTTTGGAGCGGCTAATAAGCAACGACAGCGACTACAACCTTGAATTGCTGGACTTTGTTGAGCCATCCGGACTGCATTGGACCGGCAGCTGCAATGAACTGAACGGGGGCTATGCGGCCGACGGATACGCGCGAATCAAAGGCATTGGGGCACTCATCACTACATTTGGCGTTGGAGAGCTCAGTGCAAGTAAGTTGATATGTGATTGGTTGATGAGCATTGCACGCATACTGATAGAAGTGCACTCCCAGTCAATGCCATTGCAGGAGCGTATGCTGAGTTGGCACCTGTCGTACACATCGTAGGCACGCCCACAAGACAACAACACGAGTCGCGAAGCTTGATCCACCATACGCTGAACGATGGAGAATATGGCCACTTTGCTGCCATGTACAAGCATGTGACTGTTGCTCAGGCCGATCTGTCCGATCCTCGAACTGCCGTCAGCCTCTTCGATGCTGCTTTGGCACAATGTCTTCTCCATCACCGGCCTGTTTACATCCAGGTTCCAGTCGATATGGTCGCGATGCAAGTCAAGAGCGGACCTCTGTCAACACCCATTGAAGCACCTTTAGCAATATTCTCTGGCAGTGAACGTCCGGCACTGGATTTCATCAAAGATCGCATGACTGCAGCTGCAAAGCCTGTGATTTTGGTCGATGGTGAGAGCCTGGCGTATGGCATACTGGAAGAGCTTCATCAATTGATCGAGACCACCGGCTGGCCAACCTGGACTTCGAACTTCGGAAAAGGCTGTGTCGATGAGTCGCTGCCAAACACTCGAGGTGTCTGGAAGGGGAACTGGTCCACCAAAGAGGACCAGGATTATTTCAAATCTGCCGACCTCATCCTGTGCTTTGGGCCACACTTTTCTGGAACGAATTCATACTTCTATACTGGCATTCCGTCGTCCAAAACAACCATATTCTTCAAGCCTTCAGCAGTAACAGTGGAAGACCAGGTGTTCCGTGACCTTCCTGTCAAGCAGTTCCTCTCAGTGCTGCTGAAAGAAGTCGATCTCACGACACTGCAAACGAAGTCCTCAGAATTGCCTGTGCAGATTGCGAAACCTGCAGCTCCGTCAGCCGTCGATGCAAAGCTCGATCAGCAGAACCTGTATACCGAGCTCCAGAAGTACCTGCGGACAGGCGATGTTATTATGGGCGAGACTGGCACAGCAGGATATGGCGTGCGCGAGTTCAAGCTGCCCAAACATGCTCGTCTGTTCAAACCTTGCACATGGCTTTCGATAGGCTACATGCTTCCTGCAGCACAAGGCGCTGCTCTGGCCCAGCGCGAGATTGACCAGGCCGGCAAGTGGCAGCGACACGAAAGCAAAGTGCCTCGCACGCTGCTCTTGATCGGCGACGGTAGCTTCCAGATGACCGTTCAAGAGCTGAGCACCATCATTCGGGAGAAGCTCAATGTGACGATTATCCTGCTGAACAATGATGGCTACACCATCGAGAGGTGCATTCATGGCAAAGACCAGGGCTATAATGACGTCGCGCGATGGAAGTATTTGAACGCTCCAGCCTTTTTTGGTATCGCCCAAGAGGGCGGTAGCGTACATAGCGAGTATGTGGCGCACACTGCGACCGCCAGAACTGTCGGGGAGCTGGTGGATGCGCTTGATCGTGCAGACAGGCGAGCAGAGTCTGGTCTGGAGATGATTGAGGTCATGCTAGATCGAGAGGATGCCATGTCTCCGTTGTCAGACTTGCTTGCGAAGCAGAAGTAGACCACCACAGCAGGCAGTGAACAAAATGCATGGAGCGAAGGAAGCTGACTAAGCCATTCCTTTTCTCCTCGGCGCTCATTTCTCGTCTTTTCGCCGGTGCCGAAGGTCGCCACGCCACACACGATCATTGGTCTGTCAATCGTCTTCCTCTCAACATCCACTTCATCTGCGCATAGCGATGGTAGAATCTGTCAAGGGCGCCAACACGGTATGCTGTTCCTCTGATCACAGATTCGTGTTTCATGCTAACATGAGCAGCGCGCGGATGACTTGGCGCGAGTCCGAGGCAACCAGCGAAGATCTAGAGCTAGTGAGATACCATGTTTCAACGTAATGGGAGGAGCATTCAACTGACAGATACGGTAGGACACAGAGAGTACGTCCAGGAGCTCGAAGACAAAGTCCGGCGCTGCGAACGGCAAGGAGTCCAGGCCACCGAAGCCATGCAAGCTGCTGCGAGGGAAATTGCGACCGAGAATGCCTATCTGAAGGAACTTCTGCGCTGCAATGGAATCCACGTGCCCAAAACGGATCTCGTGGACGCACCACCACGATCAAGCCAGGATCTTCTGGGCATGAACTACCGCAATCTTGTAGGACATGTCAAGACTGCGAGGCTTGCCGGCATGCCGCCGGCCGTGATTGCTCCAGGTCCACCCACCTTTGGGCGCACAACTTCTGGGTCGGCATCCAGCAGCCAGACATACAGTCCGCAACGCACAGACCTCAGCTCTGGAAGCCCTGGGCACCACCCTCAGTGGCTAGCGGCAACACCATCTCTGGAGTCCCTGGAACTGCAACTCCCCACAACGTACAACGAGTCGCAGGCAGCGGGCCACGTCCCAGGACACGTCCACTCGGAGCTCGATCCATCTACATCCTACGGCGGCCACGCATACGAAGATTCTGTCTACGGCGACCTCCTGGCAACCTCCTACGCAGCGAATCAACCCGCGACGGCATGGTGCGAGAACATCCCACAGGACATGCCCAGCAGCACCGCGTTGGCGCACCCACCACTGGAAGGCATTCTGAACGCATACAACCACCTGCCGCCAGAGGGAGAAGACCAAATATTCGCAGCACTGCACGGTACGATAGCAGACCGATGACAATGGTGCAAGCGCCAAATCATTGGCGTGGAGCAAGATCATAGGGCGGCTGTTGTTTTGTTCGCCATCATTGACATCTTTTGTCAGCATTGGTGGCGGGCAGAGCGAGGGCAGGGCGAGGCTCCCACCATCAGCGTGGAGCAAGATAGTAGGGCGCCTGTGGCGTGGACCCTCCTTCTCTGTTTTGAAGGGTTCGCGCGACAGGAGGGCGAGGCTACCACAACTAGCAACTACATAAGAATAAAATACAGCATGGTAATGCAGGCGTTGGTGTTTGTACATCTTTCCGGACCGTCCACAAGTGAACGAGTGAAAGAGTGTGCAGGGTCTGTATTGGCGACAAGCCTCGTGAATACGCAAAAAGTCCTTTGGTCAGCGTCGTGTGTACTTGTCCATCACGACGGGCTCTTCGAGGAAAGCAGCTGAGCATCTCGATCGCAAAAGTCACAGTCTGGCGAAAAGCTAAACACATACATGCCTCTTACGGAGTCGTGCTGGCTGGAATAAGCCAGTTTCTGCTCAATCAGCAAGAATGAACCACAACGATCGCATGGAGGAGTTTCGCGGTCAAGAGTGCTTTGGTATAAACCTGGAGGACGGGCTGTGCTTCGACCTACGACATATTCTCAGCACGCATCGAGAGCACTCGTATGAGCAACACATGCTGCTGACTGATGTCTGCAAAAAGCACAGAGCTCACAGCTCCCCCAGACACACGAGCCACGCGTCGGTACGTCAAAACGCGTGTTTCAAAGCTCTTTAGTGATTTGTACCTGGTCCCGCAAGTGCCAGTCCCCATGTGGCGTCAGACCAACGATACGAGAGACGCTAGATCGCTCTGCATATGCCAACACGTTCGTACATGCCGTGGACAGCAGGAGCTTGCGTACGCTTCTTGTCTGTCGAGGAAAGCTCGTAGTCTGCGACATCGCTTCTGGCAGGCCGGAGATGCGTTCGCTTGCCTGGGAAGAGCGGCTCGTATACGTTTGTTTGTTTTATTCGTTCGCTGCACCACATGATAGCAAGCAAAGCAGAGATACTGCACAACAGCCACTGACGACTCGTGCAGCTGTCTGGTCTACATGATCTGACTTCTGTACCTTGCGTACCGAGTTGTTGTGCTCGGTGAGACCGTGTTGTCATTCGCGGTGGACTGGCGGCTTCTATGGTAGCCCTGCAGTAGTGACCACGGTTAGATTCGCACAGCCTCCAAAGGATTCGCGGAGCAGAGGCTGTGCAAGAAGTCGCAGAAGCTTCTGAAACGAAGCGTTCCTGAGTCTAGTGTGTCGTGGGTTCTGACGGCAGAGAGCTAGCTGCAACGCCTTGCATGAGTGATGATGGCGGCATGATGGTGTTGCGCGTGTGACGATGTTGTGAAAGTCGAAGAAGAGATGCAGGAATAATGGCGAGAGGTCGGATATTCTGGGCAGGCAGATGGTAGTGAACTTGGAGGAGAGAAAACTACACCTTCACTGTATGCCATTGATGCGACTGTGACTTGAATTATGCAATGTGTACAGAAATACAGAAGCTCGTCTGCACATGAAGAAGTCATTATTACGTGCCAGAGGCAAGGCTGTGTGGAGAGTACACATGTTGGCCGGCGGCAGTTGGAGGTTTAATTATAGTTTCACCGGTTGAGCATGACGCTGTTGAAACTATTCGTCGACCGATTCTCGCATCATCAACAATCAGTTCTGTTACATGTCGGTGTGAGCGATCAGACTCGATGGTCCAGTGCACGAATGAGCGGTTTCCCATTCCCCGTCAGCGATTATCACCGTTGTGCCGGCCTGGTGAGGAGTGAAACTCGTAGAAATACCTTATTATTACCCGCGTGCACAGCCTCTTTTTAGCCCGCATTATTCTCCAATCGAGCGAGCTTCACGGTCTACTGCGCCCACTAGAACTACTGCTCCCAAGCGACAGCGTTTCGCCAATCTGGCTTCGACTGATCGCGGTAGCTGCAGCTGCCAGCAGTGCGGGCGTCTTTCGGCCCTCCTGGTTGGCGTGTGGGAGAGAGAGAGAGCTTCTTCTGTTGCTGCTCTTCTGCTGGCTGGTGGGCTCCGATTAGGCCGCATCCTTCGACGTGCGGGACACGCGCCGGGGCCTGAGGGTGTGTCCTGTCCTGTCTTCGACCACTGCACCTCTGAGCGCAAACCCACCAAAAGGGCGCGCACACGCTCGTTCTATTCCTAGCTCGAGCTTCTGCTGCTGCTGCTGCTGCTGCCAACATACGACCGAGAGCTCTTCCGACCAGGGCTCGCCATGGACATGCACCGCGGACGCTCGCCCTGCTCGGCGGCGCAGACCAACAACACCCATATAAGGCACTCGACTTCGGCCTCGCCGCACCCGCCTCCTCTCCACTCTGCTCCCTTTGACACCGCCCCAGGCAGTGCGCTTCACCCCGGCAGCAGCAACAACAACAACAACAACAACAACAACAACAACAACAACAACAACCACAACAACAACAACAACCACAACAACAACAACCACAACAACAACAGCAACCACAGCAACACCGCCTCCGCGACCGGGCTGAATGTCACCTCGGGCCCCTTCAGCGACCCGACCTTCACCACCGACTTCTCGAACGAGGCGCAATTCGGCCTAGGGCCAGCCTATGCTGGGTTTCCAGTCCAGGCGCAACAGCAGATACAGACCGGCAACGTGTCGGACCCAGCGTTCCAGTCGCACAGTCTGCATCCCGCGAACGGCGACAGCAACGCCTTTCCCGCCTTCGACAACACATTCGACACCAGTGTCTTGGACAACTTTGACGCCTCTCAGCTAGACCTGCTGACCGCCCAGACTGGCGCAGACACCACACACCAGCGACTCGACCCCATGGCGGCCATGACGCAGTCCCACTCGCCCACCCCGCCCCACCTCTTCAGCGACCAAGGCAGACGACCTTCGGGTAGCCCGAGTCCGCACGCCTCTCCGCTGTTCCAGCAAGCCAACTATGGCCAGCAGATCAACAGACCACGGATCAACTCGGAGTCGCTGGACCCGTCGAGTGCGCGGTATCCTCCCAGTGGCAGCAATGAATGGCAACATATGGGGGCATATCGCTCGCATCAGCGGACACCTTCAGACAACCTGTCAGACCTTTCGTCAAATCATGCGGCATCGCCGCACTTGGGCACTCTGGATGCGTTCGAGCACTCGTCGCCCATGCTCAACCCTTCGACTCACGATCCAGTTTTCGGAACTGTATTCGACAACTTCAACCTCAATGAGCAGCAGCAGTTTTACAGTCCGGGCCATAGCCCCGGCCACTCGCCTCATCTTATGCCGCAGCCACAACAGGCCTTGCCGCAATTCACGGCCGACAACAACTTTGGTCTCAACGCTTTCGCGCAGCAGAACGGCAACCTCGAAATGTTCCCGGGCCTCGGACATGAGCCATTTCCCACGGTGGATAGTGATAATCAGAGTCCCGGCACTGGACTGGCGGACCACATGAGCCCACCGGAGATCAACATTGACTTCGCACCGCCCTCGCGAGTGCCAACCGAGAACATGGGCATCGAGAAGTCTGCGGACGCACTGAGTCCGCCTGTCCGAAGTAAGTGGCTTGACCACTGCACGTCAAGATTGCAGAAACTGACAAGAGGCTAGCAAATCGCGTTCGCGCCAAATCAGATTCTCACGCCGGCTCAAGATCACCCTCACCTGCACTCATCGGAAGAGGAAGATCACCGTCTGCAGGCGGTGCAAGCCTACTCGCGGTTGATGGCTCTCGTTCCAGTTCACGGTCTCCGTCACCAGCCCGAGGCCGCAGTGGCTCGCAAGGCCGCGTGCGCAGCTCAAGCAATGCTTCAGATCAACGAGACTACATTCTCGACCTAGCCGACCCGGCGCGGTCCCCTAGCACTGGTGGCGACAGTAAACGTGTGCAGAAGCATCCGGCCACGTTCCAGTGCACTCTGTGCCCAAAGCGCTTCACGCGTGCATACAACTTGCGATCACATTTGCGAACCCACACGGATGAGAGGCCTTTTGTGTGCACAATCTGCGGAAAAGCATTTGCACGACAGCACGACCGGAAACGACACGAAGGGCTTCACAGCGGAGAGAAGAAGTTTGTCTGCCGAGGAACATTGCAGGGTGGCTCTACGTGGGGATGTGGAAGACGGTTCGCGCGTGCAGATGCTCTCGGTCGTCACTTCCGCAGCGAAGCCGGACGAGTATGCATCAAGCCGCTGCTCGACGAAGAGGCTGCAGATAGGCAGAAGGCATTCATGGAGGAACAGCAAGCAGCAGCTTTGGCGCAGGGGCTTACCGCTCCACAGCCGATCATGGCACAGCCAGAGCTGAACTTGGGCAGCTTCCTCCCACAAGCACTTCTCGCACAATACCCGGCGCTGCAGCATCTTGACTGGAGCGCTATACCGCAGGGGGCACCACCTGACGAGGAAGCATATTCTGGACGCAATTCATTCGATGCATCAGGAAGCGGCTACGAAGACTACTCCGAGAACGAACAAACTCATTTTGGTCAACAGCAAGACCAGAACATGACCGGAATGAACATGAACATGAATGGCATGAATGGCATGAATAACGTGATGCGTATGAATCACATGGGCGGCATGCAGCAACAACAGCAACCACAATTTGGAGGCTATACCGGCAATACCGCCGGCGACTATCTCAGCGATTTCGAAGGACGATAGACACAACCTCACAATCGCCGGCGTTTTCAGCATGCGCGGATGGCAGGCTGCGATGGTCTTGCCCATTTGGCTCTCAATTTGTGCTTGTATGCATTGATACCACCTGCTCCCGGCATTGGACCCGAGAGAGTTAGGATGCACGGGCGTTCGGAAAGAGACAATGATACCACACCCCAGCTAGTTCGATTTACTCTGAATTCAGAAACTTGAACAATTTATACGGTTGTGCCACTCTTCAGACGTCTTCTATGCACATCTCCATGGATTCCCATTGCTTTGTAGGCAGTACACTTGGAAGTACAACCGAAGTGTCGTTGCAGTAGGACTGGGCCTGATGAGCGTAGAGATCAGAACGAGACTGAAGCTTGGCGGCACCTCACTTGTCGCAAAGCAAATGCCGACCGTACATCGTCCAACGACCATACATTTATCCAGAATATAGCACGAGCCTGCCCAGCAAGTAACGCGCCGTCTTCACAGGCAGCTCGCCCGCGGACTAGGAACCGGAGTATGCTTTCCGGTAAGTGCGACAGTCAGGATGTGAACTCCGGACCATGCTTCATGCTTCTTGGACTTCCACCTCTGCTTTTTCCAAGTCATCATCGGCGGCAGCTCACTATTCTATTAAATCGATCAACGACGTAGACCTCGCATGCGGGCCGTTGCCGTAGAACTAGTCTTACAGCACTTCCTTATCAGACACCTGCGCAATTTGGACTGTACTTCGCCGATCAGACCTACGCCGCGGCACTTCTTATCTTCGCCTTTTGCTTATCGCACCTCCTACGTCGCACTACAGGGTCAACTGCGGCCAGTGACGGGCAACAGAATGTCTCTTGTGTGCCGGCAGTCCTCCTGCCCCATGCTCGCAATGCGTTGGAATGGTTTGGGTCGGCTGAGGGCCGCTGATGGAGACTCAACCACACTCGCCCGTCCAGGGTCGGAAATACAAAAGCCGCAAGGAACGACCTTGTGACGCGTGCAGGTGAGTATGGCCATCGGTCCTGAGTCCAGAGTATGCTACCTCGATGCTGATGTGAGGGTACAGAC
Organism: Septoria petroselini; assembly: GCA_022559915.2. Lineage (NCBI taxonomy): Eukaryota > Fungi > Ascomycota > Dothideomycetes > Mycosphaerellales > Mycosphaerellaceae > Septoria > Septoria petroselini. Next base: position 27,410 of record JAFJTQ020000100.1, on the reverse strand, counting down.
GTCGCAAAGTCTGCTGCATACGTGAGCCTGGCGATGATGCTTGCTCTTTATGCCGAATGCAATCGCATACGTGTAGATATGATCACGGACCAACGCCGAGACGACGAGGACCAGCAGGAAGCGTATCATCGAGCTCGTATGAAGCTGCGGTGACCACGGGCAGCACGATACCGCAAGCCGGAGCCTCGCCACTTCCGCCCAACCAGGACTTTGCCTCTCGAGAATGGGTCTCTCGATACGTTGGCCTTTCAGGGGATCACGATTCGTTCATGCTGCGGCATGCCAATTTCAACTCCTCAAACTACTATAAGAGCGGAGACTGGGCCTGCTTGAGACTGCAGAGCAGCAGCGCGATCCCATCGCTATTCACTGTCGCCCCGGTCAGAGAGACCAGACCGCCGCACTACCCTTTGAGCACATTACTTGATGCAGCGTATCCGCTCCACCACGAACTGTTGACGACTTACTTTGAGGTCATTCATACAGCTTTTCCACTGCTGAACCCAGCACGATTCGTCAAGGGGAACAAGATCGACTTGCCTCTACTTGCGAGCATGTACAGTCTCGCACGACCTTTCTGCTCTGCCGCTGCAGATCTGTCCAGCGAACCACTGGATTCCTTTGTTGCCCAAGCACTTCCGCTTGATGTTCGGTTACCACGGCTCGACACTATCGAAGCGGCGCTGCTATCCTTGCAGAGGCATACCTCTGGGTTGACGCCACCCGGCCTCCACTCAGAGGCAGCAACGCTGGTGGCCATGTGTCACGATGCTGGTCTCAACATCGATCCCAGTCAATGGACCATCTCAATCAGCGACCGCAGTCGTAGGATGAGGATCTGGTGGGCAGTCTACATCTCAGTCAAGTGGGCTTCACTTAGTCTTGGCCGGCCCTCTTTCATACACGAAGACTCTTGTAACGTACCACTGCTCACGGTCGCAGACATCCCACCCTCCACTGTAGGCGAGCACACACTGCCCCGAACCAGCGCGCAACTGTTTGTGGCCATGGCTGCTCTGACGCAGATTCTGGCCACAGTACTCAACACATTCTACACGCTCAAAGCTATCGAGCAGATGGCGAAGGTGACGCCAGCAGATGTGATCGATCTCCAGACGTACTTTGAACAAAGACTCTGCCAATTTCGAGCCCAATACCTTGCGCCTCTGGAGCACGTCACTGACTTGTTCCTCGATCCAACTGGTGAGCAGCGACAGGTCAAAAATTGGCCTCATGCACTGACCAGTCTCAGGCACAGTCTTCCTGGCATTCCACACTGTCGAGTTTATGCTTCACCGCGCATTTCTACGCTGCATCTCGCCGTCGGACCGCCTTTGCCAACAGATCCGGCAGCAGGCCAAGCACACCATGACAGCTGTCACAAAGTTGGTAGAAAACCTGCAAGTCACCAGACTGCGTGCCTTCTGGTGGTCGCCCATCTCGCAGATGAACTTTGCCATGGCTGGTGGTATGATAACAAGTTCTCGCAGCGTCATCCACAACACTCGCTAACCTCGGCACCCTGCAGGCTTCATGTTCTCAATGCTCCTCTCTTCGACGTCAGATGAAGAGATTGAATACTGGTCATCTGAGATCACACGTTATCGTAGACTGCTAGAGATGCAGAGTCTGTCGTTCGAGACGACGAAGCTGGCTGCTACGAGGCTGAGTGCTCTTGCCAATGTGAGCTCGGGAGGGCGAGCGCAGGGTGAAGGAGGAGAGGCAGGGAGTAATGATCCGAAGCAGGCGTTTTGTCGTGACTTTGGGGTGGAAATTCATACGCTGTGAAGCGGTTTGTTCAGTGCGTGAGCTTGCTGCTTGCTGCCTTCACTTTGTGGACTAGTTAGTGACTTTAGTGAAAGCACAATCCTTGCTAGCGCACAACTTCCTTTGGCCGCGTCGCGACTTCAAGTTTACGGAACTCTTTGACTTCAACATCAACTTTATCCGCAAGACACAATATGGCGGTCACGAAAAATGTGCCTGGCATTACCGTCGACATCGTCGTCGATGGAGGAGCTCTGCACGAGTACCAGGACGACGACGGGACGCAATCTCAAAGCACTTGTTACGTGGAGGCGCAATCTGGCGTGTTCTTCGAGGTGCGAGCTCGTGTACAGCGTGGCACTGAATGTCTCGGGGACAGATTCTCGTTCCGTGTTTACGTCGATGGTCGCTACATCGACAAAGCCACTGTTTTCCTCCCAGAAGTCAAGAAGAAGACTGTCTCCAGGAGCATTTACGGCCGTGAGCTGAGGGATAAAACGGTACAGCGGTTCTGCTTTGCAGACTTGACGACCTGTAAGATCCGTGGAGCGTGCGCTGCTTGCACTTTCGCTGATGCATTGTAGCCGACGATGCGACATCGGGCAAAGTGCCATCGCCTGCACAGATCAAGAATCTTGGGACCATTCGAGTCGAATTACACCACAAGCTATACAGCCACGAACGTTCCTCGCGAGGAACAGCCGCAATCGTGCCAGCGGCTTTCGTCGCAGTGCCTGAGAAGGTGCTCAAGGGCCAGTCGATGTCGCACAGCGTAGAGTAAGTGCAGAACTGACCTAATGATCTTCTTGTGCTCACGCTGGTCAGGCTCAAGAATGTCAAGATGGATCATGTTCGTCCTCGCACTGAGTACAGCATGTACGTCGACTCTAAGCGAAAGCCCGCCGCCACCTACATCTTCCGCTATCGATCAAGAGGTACTGACAACGCAATCTTTGCACAAGAGTGTCCGCTGACATGGTGTATAGCCTCGCTGCAGTCAATGCTTTTGATCCCTCGGACACCATCTCCAGAACCAGCAGAAGAACGAAAAGCCAATGCCATGTCCAGAGATGAGTTGATACGACTCGTGACCCAACACGGGCTGCTCGAGGTACGTATACATTGCCCACCTGCGCCAATCGTAGAGCCTTCGTGTCACGGACAGCACATGCATCCTCTGAATTATGGAAGGCGTACGTCTGACAGCTCTCAGATTCAAGCCGACGGCGACAGCAGGAAAGTCAAGCGTGAGCGGATCGAGACCTCGCCTGCCCGCCGGAAGGTACGTCGCAACAACCAGATTACGACCATTGAGCTTGACGACAATGGCGAGATCATCCGCGAGACAGTCCAACCAAGAAGCGCAACGCCTGATCCCTCCGACTCGATTGTACTCGAGTGACAGCCCCTTTCTACACACAAGGGTCTTTGGCGGTCCGCTGCACGGACAATGTGTAGTGGTGGCAGACACAGCTGGAGTGAGTCTGGTGAATTGAAGGAGAAACGACTTTCGTCTAAGCTGGCATACAAAGCGACACCGCTATCAGCAGTGACAGCTAGAGCCCGCTAGCAGTGTTCAAGATGCGTCATCTGTTCAAGCCTCATCCACAGCTTTGTGCGCGAGCTGTGCACTTTAGACATGTATTCATGCACAACCAACGTGGCATGCTTCAATCAAACAATATACACATCATAGGCTCTTCTGCGAGCAATGTGGCATTTGCAGTGTACACAAGACTTGTTGCCGGGGTCAATCACAACGGCAATCTCTTCACGATCTTCCACGTGTTTTAATACCATGCAACTCACGACCGACAGCTTCAGAGCATCGCGAAGTCCACCTTAAGAATCTAAGTCGCGCTGTGTCTTATTGCATTGAGATCTTTAGATCCCTTGCCCGTGCAAGATTACACGTTCCTTCCTCCAAATCATCCCCGGCACGATGACGGTATGTATGTCGACAGTACATGTAGATGTGAACAAAGTCGGCATGCACAGCTTGCTGAGAATATTCAGATTCACTCCAAGTGCTCGGAGAAGAAGAAGTGTACGCTCTGACAGAGCTTTCAGCGCTGTGTGGGTCTATCTCTACAATTATACGCTGTACACGAAGAGCACGGTCACGGCATGTGATCGCTCGAGAGGATCATTGCCGAATCTTCTCGCCAAAACCAAACATCCGTATAGAGTTGTTCCACGCACTGCACAAAACATTAGCACAAGACTGACGGCTTCAATCACGGACAACTCACGCCTCGACGACCTCTTCCACACTGATCCCCTTGATCCCAGCCACGGCCCACGCAACCCGTGGCATGGCACAAGGCTCATTCCTCCCCTTCACCATAAACTCCGGCGCCCACTTCTCCTTCTTCACCGCCTTGGGCAAGATCGGTGCCCCCTCGCCTTTCAGATACGCAGCAGAAGCATGACTCGGCCGCATCTCGCACCAAGGCCCGTCCGTCTCGAGCTGTATTCTCTCCAAGGGCACCTCCTTCACCACAGCGCAATTCTCCTCCGTCTTCATACTACACCCGTTGATCCCAATATCAAACCCCAGTTCCACGAGTGATTGCATTTCTGCTAGGGTGCCAGTAAAAGAATGCACGACGCCGCGGCGCGGGAGCTTGTCGAGGCGGGCTGTGAGTAGTTTTTCAAAGTCTTCTGCAGCAGCGCGCGAGTGTAGGAATAGGGGCATCTGTAGTTCCACGGCGAGATCTAGTTGCTGCGCGAAATACTTTAGTTGTGTTTCCTTGTCTGCGAGGAAGAGCCGGTCGTAGTCGAGTCCAATCTCGCCGAATGCCGTTGCGGTGCCAGCGTCTCGGGACTCTATCGCGAGTGCTCGTAGCTCGGCGAGGAGACCTTCTGGTCCTCCGGCGGGGAATGTGTCGAATGTGTTTGCGGAGCATGGGTGCACGCCAATGGTGGCGAAACATAATCCAGGATAGTCTTGAGCGAGTTTGACGGCGTTTTCGCTTTCTGTGAGGTCGGAGCCTGTGACTAGCATTTTTGTAACGCCTGCATTGCGGGCGCGCTGCACGACGTGTTGGAGGTCATCTTCGTGGGCGGTTTTGCCGTGCGATATGCCGCGGAAAATTGGGTCGGAGAGATTTATGCCGATCTACACTGGGGGGTTCTTTTATCAGTAGGTTGGATGGGAGGGCAGAAGTGGGATTTACAGACATCAATGTAGCGGAGAGATGGTCTCGGAGGGGCAGGAGAGTCGGCTGTTGGTGATGCCATTCTCGCTTTGGTCAAGGAGAAGTGTCTTGAGGAGAGGTAGTTTGTGCGGCGAAGAGTGACGAAGGCTCGCGTTTGGAGCGCAGTACGGACAATCATGTACTTTGACTGGGATTCACGGTGTCTGTACTAAGATATGACTGGGCTGACGCGGGAGAGGAAAGAGTCGATGTCACGAAAAGAGTACATACGGAGTCACGCATATCTGCCGCCGTCTCAGCAGTGCAGGCCACTGCAGAGGTCTATCTCAGCAGGCCAGACCCCCGCTGGTATGCCCAATCGAGACAAAGCGTCGATCAAGCCGAGCGGCCGATCTCTACCATCTAATGATGCTTCGATCTCTGTACGATGACACAGTTTGGCGCGGGTCTCACGCTCATACCAAGCCTCGCGCGTAACTTAACATGGATCCACGAGGTAGGAACGTGCTCACACGCAGCATTTCTGTAGGCTTTCTTTGCTCATAGTCGTGACATGCCCACTGACGGCAGACCACTGCTGGACACTCAAGCATCGCAGACACGGTTCAACATGAGCCCGAAAGTGGAGGGCCAGCGGCGGAAGAGGGTGTTGATTGTAGGAGCTGGCGCGGCGGGTATGGTATAGTCACGTTGATGACATGGAGCTTTGGACTGACAGTCTCATCCAGGCATGTCCTGCGCGCACCATCTCTCCGAACACCCCGACAAATTCGACGTTACCGTTGTAGACGCAGTCGATTACTGCGGTGGACAGGCATACTCGATACCACTTGACAAGCAAAAGACTGGCGCGTCATGGCTCAACCAGGGCGTGCAGGGCGGGTCGTACATCTTCCATCACACCATGGCCATGTTCGGCCGGAATGGCTTCTGGGCAGATCCGGTCACGCTCCAGGTCTCCTTTGGCAAGGGCGACCAGTTCTGGAGCAATGTCTACCCGACCAAGATGTTGGAGAAGCACAAGTCAGAGGTGGTCAAGTTCTTTCGCATGCTGAAGATCATCCGCGCACTGGAACTCATCTTCGCGCTCATTCCGATCAAGATCTTAGTCAAGCTGTTCCGGTTTTCAGAAGAGTTTGCGAATGTGGTCGCGCTACCCATGGTCGCGTTGTTCTTGGGAACTGGAAATTATGCACCCGAAGTGCCATCTATCATGCTGGACCGCCTCTGCACGAGTCCTACATATGGCATGTGGTACCCTCCGGACAAGAACAGCGTGGCCTCGAACCTCCCTCCAATGGTCGTCTTCCCCAACCTGAGCGATTTCTACGAGACCTGGCGCAAAAATCTGCTCAAGCGCGGAGTAAACATCCGCCTCTCGACAGAAGTGACTCAGGTCATACAGCGAGACAAGAATGGTGTCAAGGTCAAGGTCATTGGTCGGACGCCAGTCAAAGACGGCCACAACCCGAATTCGGCCTGGGTACCGGACGATGTTGAGGGGTCAAAAGCAGACGGCGACAAAGTTGAGACGGTCGAGGAATACGACGAGATTGTGCTTTGTGTCCTCACCGATACCGCGAAGCGTCTACTCAAGCCCACCATTACCGGCCTCGAATCTCGTGTCCTCGGCTCCGCCAAGTTTGCCAACGATATCACAGTCACGCATCAGGACCACGAGTACATGAAGAAGTACTACGAAAACTTCTACAACCAGGAGCTGGCGGTGTCGTCCATCAACGGCGTCAACATGCAGGAGCGAAACGACTGGGCCAAAGACAACTTCAAGGCCATGTACCTGATCCGAATGTACCCCCAGGACTTGACCAAGCTGGAGATGTGCTTCGATGCTACCAACTACCAACCGCAATTCCCACCCGAAGTGCCATTCGACAAACACGTCTTTCAGACCATCTTCCTGAACAACGATCGCGACAGCCATCTCTGGACTAGAGACGAAATCAACAAGGACAAGATCATCCGCGAAGACTGGTGGCATCAGCTCTGCCACTCCTGGACGCACTACCTCTTTGTCGTCCCGCGTATGATGTTCCTGCAGGGCAAGCGACACACGCGCTACGCCGCATCATGGACTCTTGTCAATGCACACGAGACGGCATGCATCTCTGGTATCTCTGCGGCTGTTGATCTCGGTGCCGAGTATCCCGCGGATCTCGAACGGGACAAATTCGCCTTTTTGGCGTTCCGGCTGTACAACTTGATCGCGTACGGCAAGTGGATAAAGCGCAACTACACGAAGCAGAGCAAAGAGGGCGAGGGCAAAGACTACGCGACTGGTAATGAGTATGGCAGCGTTTACAATGGCCCAGGTGTGAATCCCGATGAGGAGAGGAGGATTTGGAAGCAGGAAGTCGAGGCAGGAAGGAGTCTCAGAGTGGACGATTTCAATCACAAGAGTGAGACTACTGTTTAGTTACTAGAAGAGTCGGACGATGATGACGATACGTCTTTAATTTATTGTGATGAGATACGTCAACTGTTCGCCAAGTCAGCATCGGCAGCATGGGGCCGTAGCATCGAACCCACCCTCAGATCCCGTGTATGATATGTGATGGACATTGTTTCTTGGCCGATGTTGTGCAAGAAAGAAGCGGGTCTGCCGCCAAGCCAATCTCGGTTTCGCCTTCCACTTCCACTCAACTCAAATCGCGGCTTTACACCAAGGCGACACAACATGGAGCATCTCACATTCATATCTCGGTAAGCCCCTCCGTGCTAATGCTGCATCTGAATACCGGAAGCGCTGTTCGATGTTTGATCTGACGAGTTCCACCGCACTTGGCCGCCTGATCCTAAAACATGACCGCAACCAAGGACCAGGGGCTTCGCACCTCTCAACCAGAAGCCGCCGTGTTCATCGGTCTGCTCGGTTTCCGGGTCATCAACTCTCAGCTCGTGCAGACGTTCTTCCAGCCTGATGAGTACTTCCAAGCCCTGGAACCAGCGTGGGAAATTGCTTTCGGACCCGACAGCGGGGCCTGGATCACTTGGGTACGTTGCAAGACCAACGTCGAAATTGCAGAAGTTGACCTGTTGCCTCAGGAGTGGAGAGAGGGCCTCCGCACTTCAGTCCACCCCTATCTGTTTGCGACTGCATACAAGGCCGTCGCCCGGATGTGCGAACTGGTCCAAGCAAATGAGCATTTCCGCGCTGCCGCACTTGGTGCAGCACCAAGGCTTTTGCAAGCTTTCTGGGCAGCGGCAATGGATCTATTGACCTGGCGCATGGCCCGTAAACTCTACGGGTCTGGGCATGCAGCCTCATCTGCGGCGCTGGCACTGACGGTGCTCAGTCCGTGGCAGTGGTTCTGCTCTGTCCGGACGTTCTCCAACTCTCTGGAAGCAACACTGACAGCCTTGTCGCTCTCATCGTTCCCATGGTCGAGCTTCCTGGAGGACAAAGCACCTGATGGGAAGCGAAGCAGAGCAGCACTACGCGTGGACGACTCGACGAGCGACCTGTATCTTGCACTGACGGCTGCGGCGGCTGCTTTCTACCTCCGACCGACGAACATCATAATCTGGCTCTGCATCAGCGTTTGTTTAGTCTGGTATAATCGCAGCGTCACTAAAGCTGTCATCTTGATCAAAGCTGCTGCGTTGGTCGGACTGACCGTGGTTGTCGCATTTGCCTGTATTGACCGCATCTACTACGGCAACTGGACATTTCCGCCGCTGCAATTTCTGTACTTCAACCTTGTACAGTCACTGGCTGTGTTCTACGGGAGAAATCGGCCGGACTACTATTTCACGGAAGGCTTGCCATTATTGCTGACAACTGCGCTGCCTTTTGCACTCATAGGTCTTTTCCAGAGCTTTCGGGAAGCCAGTCCCAGAACTGCAATCGGCCATGATCTGCGATCGCGAATAGCATCCGTGTTCGCCATAACAATCATCACGACGATACTTATCCTATCGACCATTGCGCACAAGGAGGTGAGGTTTGCGTATCCATTACTGCCAATGTTGCATGTACTCGCGGCGCGACCGCTGGCCTCGATGTTTGCTCGCAGCAGCTGGACGAGGAAAGGCCTCTTGATTGCCGGCGCCGCTGTCAACGTATACATTGCCTACTACGTCAGCTTCACCCATCAAAGAGGTGTTGTGGATGTGATGTACTACCTTCGTCATCGACAGGAGTCGTCGTTCGAAGCACTGCGCGCTGGAGAACTCTCTTCAACGACTCCGAACATCACAGTCGGCTTTTTAATGCCATGCCACAGCACACCATGGACAAGCCATCTCGTGTATCCCGAGATCGATGCATGGGCACTCACATGTGAGCCGCCCATTAACCTACCGCTGGAGCGAAGGCGTACATACCTGGACGAAGCAGATGTCTTCTACGAGAATCCTGCAAAGTGGCTCAGCGAAAACATGCAAGATCGCAGAACAATCGCAACAGAGGCGGGCCCAGGAGGGGTGCAGACTGGCCTAGAGGGTGATGAAAAACGACAGTGGCCCCAATACCTGGTAGCATTCGAACAGCTACAGCCTACTTTGGCACAGATACTGGCAGGAAGTCGGTACAAGGAGTGCAGAAGATTCTTCAACACCCACTGGCACGACGACAATAGGCGGCATGGCGATGTCGTAGTATGGTGCATGCGGCGATGAAAATCAGGAGTAACCCTTCAAGTGGTAGTACAAATCGCTCCAGGAAAAAAATCCCGTGATACAGAGCTCTCACGTCCGTGGATGTGTGGGGGACGCCCGATACCCCGCACTCATCGAGCTGTTTCTTCTCAAGAGCCACGCGCGCCGAACAATTTTCACGATTGTTGCAAGATTCATGTCAACTGCCAGCTGGGGCTCCGAGTTGCGGCTGGGCGCTCGTGAGTTCAGCAAGAGATGGACGCGGAGCAGGTCGATCAATGTGACGAAGCCGCAGAGCGAACCACACAGGCAAAGCTTAAATGTACCTACTCAGGCTGTACAGAGGCCTTCAAACGACGAGAGCATCTCACGCGACACCTTCTGAGGCATTCGGGTGCAAAGCCTTACCCGTGTCAGCTCTGCCCAAAGGCATTTCCGCGTCGCGACACACTCCAGCGCCATGCATCGTCCATGCATGGCAAAGATGCCACGGTAACATTTGTCGAGGCAGTAGCACGAACCACAAGAGCCTGCAAGACATGCGCAAAATCGAAACAGCGATGCGATGGCGAAGATCCATGCAAGCGCTGTGAACAACGAGGTGTGTTCGTGGGATTTCTCTTTGGTCCTGTGCTAGGTACTATCCCTTGGATCGCCGCGGGCGCACAATTGAGATCATCAATTCTCCACGTGAGGCGCATGACATATCAGTCTGGAGCTCCGCGGGCTGGGCATTTTCTGACTTCTCGCGACAGGCGTTCGGTGTTTTCGAAAGTCGACCACGAAACAGCCAGATGGGAATGATCTCAGCACAATCCTCGCTCGATGCCCAGAAGAGCATTTGGAATCTCAGCCAGCATCAGCGACAGCGCTGCGAGAGGACCACATGCTAGACGACTTGAACAGTTCCGCAATGCGTACCAAAACCGAGCCGGCTGCCTCGTCTGCTTGGTTCGACAACGACTACGATCGATTCCAGCATGCCCGGGGTGTTGCGCGTAGAGCATCGATAGCGGAAGTGTATAGCCAGGTCAACGCACACCCGGCCCCAGGAGCTTCCATCTATCCTTCCATCGAGGTCAATGAGCTAGGCCAAACATCGAACGCAGATGTGCGCAGCCACTTATCAGCTTCTGAACTCTGCCCGACTCAAGCTGTGTCTTTGTCCGCGACCTCGTCACGAAGGACCTCCATAGCTGTGCCACCACATACCGATGCCGACATTATTGCAGCTGAAGACTTTGGCCACGTTCCGCGCCTGCCTCCTTCAACGTATGCCAAGATTGTTCATTTCTACGAGGAGCAACGCACGCGTTCAGCCTCTCATGCTGCGCTACCTGGCATTGATGCCATAAACGTGTTTGTGCAGCTGTACTTTGAGTACCACCATGCCAAATTGCCAATGCTGCACAAAGCCACATTCGTGCCAGCAGATGAGAACTGGCACCTGGTCCTCGCCATCGCTGCAGTGGGATGCGAGCATTCAGAGATGTGCTCAATTCAGTTGATGACGATGTTTGAGCATCTTGCCATGCGGGCAATCTCCATCACTGTGAGCTCTCCATCGAATTTTGGTATCTTGTCGATGCTGATAACACCAGATGACGTGTGCTCCCAATATCGAATCCATGTCGACGAACCAGAGCGTGCTCATCTTCTCCCATCTGTTGCTCTATGACGGACTGCCCGATCACCTACTATTTCTGCAGCATCACAGATCTCTGCTTGTGACCACTTGCCGCAGAATGGGGGCAAAGCGCGCATCAATCGACGGTGGAGCGTCTGGCCAGAGCATCGACGCTGCTTGGAGGCAATGGGTTCTGCAAGAGCAAGAGCGCAGATATGTCGCTGCTGTCTGGAACTTTGAGTGCCTGCAATATGTTACCTTTGACATGCCGCCCACAATGGATACTGGAGAGCTCACCAGCATCTTCCCCTGCCATGAGCGCCTATGGGCTTGTGCAACAGCGGAGGATTGGCAACGCGAGCACGAGCAAGGCATGTGTTTTGCCCAGGCGGTCTTAAATGCGCGGTGCTGACAACTCGCAGGTAGCGCAATGCAGGACAGTGTTGCAACCGTGATATCCCAGGGCCCAATCACATTCGAAATCGTCAAAGAGCTTAGCGATGCCGCGTTCCTGCAAGTCCTATTAACACTAGTGGTCGCGCACAAGCGGTTGCAAGAGACTTACAACATCTGGATCCGACCGCGAATCAACGCCCACGATCGAAGCGACGGGTCAGTCATTCACAAATACCTAGATGCGGACATGGAAAGTTTCGAGCAAGACTTGCACTCGCGGCCCCGCGGCGACTTTGAAGTGTCCTTCCACATGATGTCAATCATTCGATTCACTGCATTTAGCGATCTGTGTGTCGCTGTCGGCTTACGACCTGGTCATCAGACTGAGCAAGAACTGGTCCGCACCATCAGCGCCGAAGGCACGAGAGCACGGATCACGGTTCTGTACGCTGGCCGGCTCTACTCGCATTTTAGATTGTTGCGAGTTATCCCAAGATGTGACCTCCAGGCCTTTCTTGCTGCCTCGCTGTACATTTGGGCCTGGACCAACTTCATCGTGACCGATCGCAGCGTGGCCGACGCTGGATCACAGAGGTCATCTCCCGGGGAAAGCATCCGCATCGATCAAGGGTTCGAGTCTCAGGTGGCTCGACGCTGGATCAGTGATGCCGCCGGGCTCAAAGCACAACTCGCCGGTGTCGGTGTTCTCGCGGGCTCTGATGCCGCTGCTCGGGTCCTGAAGGAAGCCGCGCGCATCCTGAAGGCGAAAGCGTCAGCCAGCACACTCGGGCGGTCAATGGCTGACCAGCTCGTTCGCATTGTTCTTGGCGGATGATTACAAGCATCTCCATTGTGAGGCGAAGTGCGTGGTCAATTGAGCGTCTTCAACTTTTTTGGTGTCTTGGCGCGTTGCGATCGGGGAGCTGCAGGTAGCTATAGCTCCGACCTGCAGCTGCAGCTGTCGACTTTTTTGATAGTCAGACTTGGCACTTGGCTTGCCTCATTGTCGACCAAGCCACATCAGCTCCAAGCCGGGAATCGACATCATCATGTCAGATTCAGGCAGTTGCGGCCATGCTTGCACGGAACGAGGCATCCTCGTCAAATTGGTGTAAGAACAATGCGCGTTCTGTGCATGTCATGGCCAGTCATACGTGATTCATGACGCGGTCGTGGGCGGGCGAAGAGGGTTCCATGTTCTTTGGAAGATGAAGAACACTACCAAAGCTACTCTCCACGACTCCACAGCTTATGTGAGGACCTCAGCAAAGCAGCAGGTCCAGATCGAGCTCTCACAACTTTCCGCGGAGCTGAACGTGCCACAAACTTCTCCTTACAATCTCTCATCGGCTGTTTGATCTTGGAGTGCAAATTGCACCCGCAGCATTGGCACACGATGGAAAGCTTTACAAAGTGTTCTCTCATACAGCACTGGACGAAATACTCCGACTGAGAATGATACCCCGACAGCATCACGATCGCTGTGGCTAGTCGTGCCGTCGAAGACCATGTGGCCGCCTGAACACTGGCTGTACTTCTCTTGGCGACAAGCATCGTTGCAAATGTCTAGCCAAGACGACGTTGGGCGTTCTAGCGACAAGACGGAACAACGATGTCGTCTTGCCTCACAACTCCGCCTTGCCGGATCTGGATGCTCACAGCCAAGGCGCGAAGCCTTTTCGAGAGTGCGATCTCAAACTTTATTCGGTGCGGAGACTGCTTGGTTACCACAACTGGATGTGGTCTTGGCTAGACTACTTTCCACACAGCCGTAGCCAGTAAGCGGCGGCAGCTTTATTGGCAAATTGGATGATGCTGCCGGCACGAGCCTGGCTGCCCTGCCTTGGCATTGCCATCCGGAAAGTATCATTCTGCTGCGGCCCATACATTCCATGCCCAGAACGCCAACACCGCGGCGTGGGAATGTCTTTGTCGGGTGGCGACTCTTCCGCACACGACGGCCTGAACAGTTGGAAAACGACAAGCATTTGTTGCTGTTGTGGGCGTTGGTCGCTTCCAAATGCGGCTACGTCCGCGGCCACCTCGATCGTCATCGTTGCGCTTGGAGACTTGGCCAATAACGCGCTATGTGCGTGCGGTAGAGTAATAAGTTTGGCTGCCAACCGCAATAGGAGACCAGGGCCAGACATAAGTACCTGGTGTCCGCTGTTTGTCCTACATTGTCAGTCAGCATCAGCATCAGCTTCAACCAACAATACTTTCGTTCAAAATCCATCACCAATCCAGAAACTTCCACATAATCACAATGAAGGCTTCCGTGATCTGCGCATCCCTCCTCGCCGGTGTGGCCATGGCCGCACCAGAGGCGACCAAGAAGGAGTACAAGAACACTCCAGCCAAGCCAAAGTACGACAAGGACTGCGACTCCAACGGATACTACAAGGGTGCTAAGGGGTTCCCAATCGTGAGTGCTTCCTCAAGGCTGCGAGAATGTAACACGGTCTAACACCTCTTCAGCCATTCACCAGCACCTACCGCGTGAAGGCCGTCCCTGGTGAGGTCGTCAACGCCATGGAGAAGCCAACTGGCGGTCTCCCAGGTGCCGTCGGATTCTACGACTTCGGCATCAACAGCGAGCTCGACACGATCTGCTACTATATCCGCCTCTACAACATCCGTGGCGAGTACGTGTCGCCTGCCAACACCGCCACCCACGTCCACGAGGCCGCTCGCGGCAAGTTCGGCCCACCCAGACTCGCGTTCCCCAACCCACAGCCAGTGGCTGGCAAGAACTACCGTGTGTCGGTCGGCTGCTTGACCGGTCCATTCGAGACTGGCCTCGACAACGCCATGACTGGTCAGGACACCGGCCTTGGATTCCGCGTCGAGCAGATCGAGCGCAACCCCAAGGGCTTCAACGCTGATGTGCACACCAACTTCGCCGACGTCGCCCAGGGCATCAACGCCACTGCTGGTGCCGTCCGTGGCCAGCTCGCATACTAGATGTGATACAGATCCTAGGAGGATGCTGACATGAACCAACGACCTTTTTTTTTCTGACATACTTTTTTGGCATGGAATTGCATAGCAGGCGCTACGACGATGCCCACAACAAGAAATTCTTCTCGTACTCATCTCGGTGGTTATCAGGAAGAAGCATATTAGGGTACTAAAATTAATGTATTTTGTACCACACCTGACCGTCATACTTTGCGATGCATCTCACTTGCCGCCTTGTACAGAACAGAACCGTGCTTTGTGCAAGCCTGTTCTTCGCTTCTTACCAGCTACAATATCTGTAGCGACAAATTCCACTTCTTTTGCTGCTGGATCAAACATCACCAATCCCCACCATTATCTTGCGCGTGCTGATGAAAACAGCCATTGACGGTGTGACGTGAGCTCTACCTGGGTTGTCGGTTTTGCGGTAGCTCTAGAGAGCTCTCCACAAGAGCTCTCTTCGTCTCCAGAAACTTTGACGCCGCAAATAGATCTCCATCTCACAACAATCGTGGAGATGGCGTCTCCATCAATAAATACTGTGGAGCTCGCAGCCAGAGGTACCACAACATGCGCGAAAGCAGTAGAAACAGCACTCATCATCGCTGTCCGTCTCCCTCCGGTCTGATCTTACGTTAGATTTTCCTTTATCATTCGCTTACTCCTCTGCTCTCCTGGCGCTGAAGGGAACAATTGTGTGAGATCTGTGATGGATCTGAGTCGTGGTTTATGCAAGGTAGTATTGCCAAGCAGCTTGGGGAGTGAGAGCGGGTGCCAAGATGGCTTTCAACCCGGAATTGACGGTGGGCCATGACCCGGGGAAATTGGGGCTTGGTATTATTATTGATTTTGTTGTTGTTGTTGCGAATCCATCGCGTCTTGGGAGGCGTTGACATTCCTGCAGATGGTCAGGAGGCGAGTCCCAGTTGTTTGGAGTGTACATTTCTGGTGATGTCTGATGGTGGTTCCCTCGCAGTGAGATGTGATGATGCCAAGCAGTGCAAGAACTAGCTGGGAAGAGCTCTTTTGTCTGGCATGGAACAGGTGTGTAGTCGATAGTTTTGTAGCTTGTCGTTGGGCTGCAGTCATCATCAGCAGTCCGCGCCGGAGCTGCCTGCGGAGAGTGAGACGCTCGTCGGCTCGTCGCTCCCTTGGTATGGCACAGGATATGGCTTGGTTGAATCGTTGCACTGTTGCTGATTACGTAGTCCGCCTCACTACTGGCCAGCAGCCTTGGCATTCATGTCATCTTCTCCTTCTCTGACAATCTGCAGTTCCCGAAATCCCACACGATCATCATGTTCCGTCACTGAGCGACGAGAATTGTAGACACGACAGAGGATAGGGCCGTCCTTTGAAAGCTCCGCGCTTGGCGCGCATAGGAGAGCATGTAGTATGGCGTAGCTGTACCGAGCGGGCAGATGCTTTGTTCTAGAGCTGTGATGGGCGCAGGACATGTGGATGATGATGCTGCGCGGAGTCCACAGGCAGCGGGTTCAACTGATTGATTGTCACAGAGGAGCGAGACGTGAAGTTGTCGCCATGCTTGTCGACCTCGACCAGGACTACGTGGTGGTCTCGATCAGATGGCAGCCCTGTGCTCTCTGCCCCAGACGGAGAAATGCAATCGCCAATTTGCGTCTTCTCATCCCGCATCGTGTCGATTGTACCAGAGCAGGATTTGGGGGTACACATACTGTCCATTCATCGTCGTCCGGCCAGACTAACTTAGCCGAGCATGTGACAGACTTCTTGGCACGCGAAACCTATGACGCAAGCAGCAAAAGCACCTGTTCACACGACGACACCTGCGCCGTCGTGGTGAGGCGTCCATTGCATCACGGTCCATTGTCTCCAGCCAACAATGAATTGACCGGAGCAGGCCCGAGAACCCCCCCCCCCCCCCCCCCAGACAAGCAACGTGGTGCAAAGCCATCATCATCACGCCGTAAGGGTGGAGCTGGAAGCTGTGGAGCTGGGCGTCGGAGGAGATCACCACTTCCCGAGAGGCATCTATCTCATCACATATACAAGGCACGCCGTGGACGCGCAGTCCACACGCTTTCTTTCTCTTCCGACTCTTCTCTCGGAACAGCACAGCAGAGCATGGCAGCGCGGAGTCGCGGACGTACGGTGCTCCGCTACCTCGGAGCAGCCACTGGACTCGGCGCGGTGGGCGCCGGCACGCTCTACTTTGTCTACCGCCCGCGAGACGTACCGGGCACTGAAGCGGCGTCGGTCCCGCCACCGACCTACGGCGAGGGCGGTGTCTTCCGCCCTCCCAACTTCCCGCGCGTGAAGAGCAGAAGCGAGCAGATTGCGGATCTGAAGGCGAGCGCCGGAGCAGCATTCACGCAGGCAAAGGAGAAGGTCAAGGAGGCGCTGGGCTCCGAGACCAACAGCGACGGTGGCAACGAGTATGATCTGTTGATCATTGGAGGCGGCGCGACCGGCACTGGCATTGCGCTGGATGCGGCGTCGCGAGGCCTGAAGGTGGCGTTGGTCGAGAGGGACGATTTCGCCTCGGGCACCAGCAGTAAGAGCACCAAGCTCGTCCACGGTGGTGTGCGGTATCTCGAGAAGGCCGTCTTCGAACTCGACTACAACCAATACAAACTGGTCAAGGAAGCTCTGCGCGAGCGGAGATACTTCCTCGACACTGCCCCCCATCTTTCGCAATGGCTCCCGATCATGATTCCCGTCAACAAGTGGTGGCAAGCGCCATACTTCTGGGCGGGCACCAAATTCTACGACTTCCTGGCCGGTTCCGAGAACATTGAGAGCTCGTACTTTTTGACCAAGAGCAAGGCGCTGGATGCCTTCCCTATGCTCAAGAGGGACAACCTCTGGGGCGCTCTGGTCTACTACGATGGTGCTCACAACGACTCCCGCATGAATGCTTCTCTGGCCATGACCGCTGCGCTGTACGGCGCCACTCTTGTCAATCACATGGAGGTCACCAGCCTGGAAAAGGACGCCAACGGCAAGCTGTGTGGCGCAAAGGTCAAGGATCTGGTGCAACAAAAGGACGGCCAGACTCCAGAGGAATTCTCAATCAAGGCAAAGGGTATCATCAACGCGACCGGTCCATTCACTGACGCCATCCGCAAGATGGACGACCAAAACGTTCCTGAGATTGTTGCACCCAGCTCTGGTGTACACGTCATCCTCCCTGGCTACTACTCACCTTCGAACATGGGTCTCATTGATCCTCGCACCTCAGACGGCCGTGTCATCTTCTTCCTGCCATGGCAGGGCAACACCATCGCTGGAACCACGGATGCTCCATGCCCCATCGAGGCAAACCCGGTGGCGCAGGAGACGGAAATCGAATGGATCTTGAAGGAAGTCCAGAACTACTTGCAACCTGAAATCAATGTCCGCCGTGGCGATGTACTCGCTGCCTGGTCCGGTATTCGCCCTCTGGTTCGCGACCCCAACAAGGCCAAGTCTGAAGGTCTTGTGCGCAACCACCTCGTCACCACCTCCGACTCTGGCCTGCTTACCATCTCCGGTGGTAAGTGGACGACCTACCGTCAAATGGCCGAAGAGGCTGTCGACGAGGCCATCACGCAGTACGGTCTCAAGCCCAAGGGCGTGGCCAACCCACCTCTTGTTTCCGGTGTCCAAGGCTTTCACGAAAACCTCGAGCTGGACGGATCCTGCCAAACGCACGCCGTTCGCCTGGTCGGTGCTCACGGCTTCTCCAAGACACTCTTCATCAACATCATCCAACACTACGGTCTTGAGACTGAGGTCGCGAAGCATTTGTGCGTCGACTACGGTGATCGTGCATGGACCGTAGCTGCACTTTGTGCACCCACCGAGAACCGCTTCCCCGTCCGCGGCACGCGCATTTCCGAGCTGTACCCTTACGTCGACGGCGAGGTCCGTTACGCCGTGCGCCACGAGTATGCTCAGACTGCAGTCGACGTCCTCGCCCGCCGCACCCGACTCGCTTTCCTCAACGCACAGGCGACACTGGAGGCTCTCCCACAAGTCATCGACATCATGGGCGAGGAGCTGAAGTGGAGCAAGCAACGCAAGGAGCGAGAATGGAAGGACACGCTGTCTTTCCTCGACTCCATGGGTCTGCCCAAGTCGAAGCAGGCGCTGACGCGCGAGGAAGTCGAGCAGGGCCGCGTAGGGCAGTATGAAGACGAAGAGTACAAGATGTACGCGCGTCACGACAAGCCGGGGGAGATTCTGGACTCGGATGTGTCGATGAACTCGGGCAACAACCCAACGATTGGGAAGGACTCGCCTGCGAATGCTTAGATTCAGAACTGTATGCTTCCAGGACAGAAGAAGAAGATAGAGGAACGGAGATCGGATCGAATCGGATCGGATCCATGATGAGATGCATTGCATTTGCATGAGTCGGTGTGCTGCGGAGTAGAATACATATCTAAGGGAGTTCACGTAATTGTGTATAGAAGAGAATCAAAGAACGAGAGTTGGGTGGACATAATCATCGAGCAGCATGTGACAGCGCGCTTCGTGCGCGAAGTGCATGACATCGTCTTCGTGTCCCACTTCGACATATTTCCTGCCCACTGCAACAACCTTTCATTGCATCTTCTGCAACCACGGCTGCACCTCGCCGCCAGAATGGTATGCACAGCGGTTCCTCTTTACCAGCAATTGACACTCTGACCCGCTCGTTCAGTCCAAACAATACCTCCAGACGATCAGTCTCGCCGACGCACATCCCACCGACATCTTCTCGCTCGCCGTCACGCCGTCGCAACTCTTGACTGCGTCTGGGTCATCGAGCATCAAAATATACAGCACCCAAGGCCAGACCATCCACGCCGACAGCACCGAAGACGAAACGCCGTATCCGCTCGCGCAAACACTCGAGAAGGTGCACAAGCTGGGCTGCCACCACATTTGCGCGAGTCGCGACGGCAAAGTCGCTGCCTCGGTGGGATTTGGAGGAGAAGTCAAGGTGTGGGCATGCAATGAAGAAGACGGGCAATGGAGTCTGAAGGGCGAGATGGCGACAGAAAAGAAGAAGGCAGCAGCGGGTGAACACTGGGCGCCCGCTCTCAACGAGAACGGACAATACCTCGCCATCACCACCTCCGAAGGCCGCGTCAACGTCTACGACGCTTCCACCCTTGAGAATTTTACGCAGTACGAAACCAAAGGCTCTTTCGCCATGTCCGTCGCTATTTCCCCCAACGGTGAGATGACCGCTACAGGACACCAAAACGGCAGCGTCTACATCTTCAACAACTCCACCAAACGCCTCGCGCACTCCCTTTCCGGCCTCATCAAACCCGTCCGCAGCGTCAGCTTCTCGCCCGCCAACCGGTACCTCGCCGCAGCAGGCGACTCGCGCGTCATCGCGCTTTACGACACGCAGTCTGGAGAGCAAGTTGCAAATCTGACTGGCCACGCGAGCTGGATCATGTCGGTGGACTGGAATTGGTCGGGTGAGTATCTGCTCAGTGGAGGGTATGACGGCAAAGTCAAAGTCTGGTCGGTGGAGCGCAGAGAGTGTGTGGCAACGCAGACGGAGAGCGAGAAGTGCGTGTGGAGTGTGAGATGGTTGTGGCATGGGCCGCAGGCGAGGAATGAGGTATTCGTTGCGGCGGGCGCTGGGAAGAGTTTGGCGTTTTACAGAGAGGCTAGTGGGACTTGAGAGCACAGAGTGAAGGGGTGTGCCTGAGCGATATGGAGGTGCCGTTGAGGCTTGCACACAACGCGAGCATGCTGACGTTGAATCAAACGCGAGACGATACCCATGGCTTTATGCTAATGTTTGACAGAGCAAAAGCGATATAGAAGATTACGAAACACCATTACCGAACCATTACATGCAAAGAGATTTGCGTCATCATGTACCCTCTCATATCCAACAGATTCGCCGCCTCTGCGGCCCACAACACTGTCTGCACCATCCTCCTATCTGCGACGACTGCCGTACGAGCCAGCCAACCACTCGCCAGACGCTGGCGCCTGACGCAGCCCTCTATTCTGTGGCCTCAGGTCCGGATGAGGCGCAAAGTACCGCGGCCGTCCAAGTCCCGCGCGACGCGTGTCGACTCGCTCGGTGCGATGCACACCAGAAACACCGGCCGCACCTTGCGCACCAGTGTTGCGGAGAGGGTCACGGATGGCATTGCTGCGCTTGAGAGCACTGCGATGGACACCATTGATTTCCGCGTGTCCACCGAACGTGTTCCTGTTGAGCCCTGCATACCGAGGAGCGAACTCTGGACTTGGAGAAAGAGGGCGGCTGCTCTTGTTCTTGCTCTGTTTGTCCTTGGATGAGGAAGAAATGAAGCAGGACAAGCCGTACTTGCCTCTGCGATCTGGACTGAGACCGTTTCCTCCTCTACCGGCTGCAGCACGGCGTGCGAGGCGGATGGCTTCGATTGTCTCCTCGTCGAGATCGCCGAGACCGTCTCCAGCACCGTAGGTTGAGTCCAAGCTGGTGCTGGGGCTGCGTCGTCCGAAGATTCCGCCGCCTGGAGGTGAGATGGGCGCGGGAGTTGCAGGAACGTTGCCGAACAACCCTCCTTTGTCTTCGGTGCTGGTCGAGATGGGCAGGGCGGAAGCTGCTGAGGCTTTGCTGCCGAACAATCCACCGATCCAGTTGCGCCTCTTGGTGGTCGTCTCTGGACGCGGTGTGTTGCCGAAAAGAGGGCTTTGGACAGAGACGGGGCGCGATGGCAGAAGGGAGTCGAGGTCTTCAGTGAACTTGGACTTTCTGTGCTTGGAAGCGAGCACTGGCTCGTCTGTCTTCTTGGTTGAGCCAGCTGGGACAGCAGAACGGCTCAGAAGCTCGCGAGGCAGACCGGGACGAGTCGAAGAGGCGCCGAACGTCGATGATGTGGCATTGTCGCCGTACTTCCCGCGTCTGTTTCCACCGACACGAACGCTGGCATCTTCTTCATCGTCAGAGCCGTCCGAGATCTCTTCGACAGCTGCACTGCGGTACTCTGGGAGCTTGCCCGAGCTTCTGCGCAGTGCGTAAGCAGCAGCGCGTCTCTGCTCTGGAGAGCCGTAGATACTGAGCGACGGCGTGATGCCTCCAGTCACAGCTCGCGAGCCAAACACAGACGGACTGGACGCGCCTGCATGCTGCACTGCTGCGCGACGGAAACTCTCGCCCAGATCAGTGTATGCTCGTGGGCGACGAGGGGCAGATGGAGTCCCGCCTCTCTGGACCGGTACGGCAGGTTGACGACCCTGCTGCTGAGCCCATGGTGGACTTGTCGGCGACCGGCGAATGGAACTGTTGTTCACTTGCGCCAATCGCTCAGCCGAAGTGGTCCGTCTGGACGAAGAAGGGCTACCTTGAAGAGGAAGCGCGGCCCGTCTCTGAGGTGGGGTTCGAATGCTGCTTGATGTTCCGCGGTTGAATGCGGTGCGCAAATCAACTTCTTGGTCGAGACGTCTTCGCTCAAGGAGGTCGCGAATCACGTCGTCGACGCGGGTTCCGAAGGCTTCGCGGTAGGCGCGGTTGAGGGCGCCTCGTGGGAGGAAGTTTCTGCTTTCGATCAGGCGGTTGTGGGCGCTGGTGAATGGGAGTGGACGATTGATTGAGTCCTCCACGGAGGAGGAGGACGTGTAGTCCGTGGCGGTGGCTCCAGGAGGAGCCATGGCAGGTGGAAATTGTATACAAGTGGCAGATGGAGAAAAAGTGAAGAGATTCTGCTTCAGCAATGTGTGCTGCGAAGATGATCATAAGGTATCGTGGACGTGGGCTGCAAAGAGTGCGAGCCTGCACAAAGAAGTCGTCGTTCATTGTTGGATTGAAGTCGATTCTCGCCGGATGCGGAAATCTTTGACCATCGTGAGAAGAAAACGGGCCACGATGATCGTTTGAACACCAGACTTCCCGATCCGGCGAACACAAAGGCGAAGATAGGAGATGGCGGTTGTGCGGTGTTCTGCGCCGAGCTGGGAGCCCTGGATACTTCTCCAAGCAAGTGGAGCAAGCTGCCAGCGCTCGCGAAGATGACAGACCGACGTTCAGTAATATCTAAGGACAAGCGTCGACGGTCGCCGCCGACTACCGCGGCGACCCTCATGCTTCATGAAGCGATGGCAGCCTTTCGGAAAGAGATGGTTGCGGAACACGATAGCGATGAGGACGTCGATGACCAGAGGCAGAGCCCAAGAGCCTATGGTGATCAATACGGAATGCCTGCAAGTATTCCCAAAACACGAATCACTGCCAAATTCGAAATGGAGTCGGATCGACCTGGCGAGATGACTACAACTATCTCGAGGGAGTCTCAGCAGTCTGACGGATCTTGGAAGGGTACTGTCAAACATGAAAGTCTGCCGACTGTGATCAATCCTTTCACCGGAAAGCCGACCACTTTCTCGACTCCGAAGATGAGATCGGACTTCCTGAGGAAGACACCTGCTGCTCCTGCTGTTGATAGGTCGTGGCCGAGGTCACCTGGAGATGGTTCTGCGTCTTCTTCTGCTACTTCCTCTTCTTCTCAGCCACGAGGTCTGTCAGATACAGAAACTCCATCCCGCGCAGCGAAGTTCCCTTTTCCTCCAAGGAACGAGTCGCTCGAATGGAAGACCAAACCAGCCCGCATTACGAAACCGAGAGCCTCTTCCAGCAGAAGACCACAGCAGCAGCAGCAGCAAACATCGCCCCGCCGTCGTCACTCACCTTCCATCCCCTCTCCTCCTACCCGAAAATCTCCCTCCAAAACCCCTCTCACTCCCTCTCCCAGGTCTACCTCCAAATCAAAATCCCAAATCAGACGTCCCCCTTCAACATGGTCCACAACAGCGACAATCTCCTACTCACCCCCCACATCCGCAAATCTCGACCACCCCATCCACAAAATCTTCCGTCGTACCACGAGAGACTCCGAGAGGCAGAACTCGAGCGCTTGCACTTTGGCGGGCAGATGGCGGAATTGTTGAGGCGCACGGGCAAGACGCCGAGTGAGATTGCGGGTGAAGCCGGGCGGTTGTGGGTGAGAGGAGAGGTGGAGGATTTGGTTGGGATGCCGGGGGGTGGGGTTGAGATGTTTGGGAAGGGGAGGAAGTGGAGGGAACGAAGGGGGCAGTAGGGGGGTGAGGGGTGAGGGGTGAGGGGTGAGCGGGGAGGTGTTGTTGTATGTGTTTTACATATGTGTGTAATTGTGTCAATCGCTCTCTAAACTCTCTCCCAGGAATTGGTATCAATGATCAACCATTTTCTCGACGGCATGATGAGTTGTTCCTTACTGTGAGGTAGTGAGTGCGATGCGGCTTTGACACTCAGTGCTGACCGTTAATGTCTCTACACCAACTCAGCAGACTCAGGCAGATAGATGTTCATGCAAAAGTGACAATACAAACAACAAAGTCCAAGATCTACCCAATCTATGCAAAGATGATCACCATCGTCGCCGTCATCAATCCAGAATAAGATACAGAAATCACAACGACTCTTCCTCTCACTTCCCATTCCTCGACCTCATGGACAAACCCTCCTCGCTCTGGTCGTCATTCTCCGCGCCCTCCTCTCCCCACTTCCGCTCGCCGTTGACCGCTTTCGCACCCTTGCACCCGACCCCCCACGTCGTCCAGAACCCTTCGGTGGTGAAGCACGTGGCTGCGAGCTTCTTAACCGCCGAGTCTGAATCTGATACATCGCCTTCCCATCAAACGCTTCATGCATAAGATCCCTGAGATCAGAACTGTACGGCGGTGATGAGGTCAAATCATTCGAAGAAGGTGGAGATCCGCGACCAAACCCAAGAGGTGGGATTTGAGGAGGCGACGTGTCATCGTCATCGTCATCGTTATCGTAGTTCAAGAGGTTCTGAGTATACTGCATTGCCGCTTCATCATCAGTATCATCATCATCATCTTCCTGTTCAGCAGCAGCTTGGAGAATCTCGTTTGCTTCGTTGTCAAGATGAGCTCTTTGCTGCTGGATTTTGGCCCAGCGTGCCTGGAGGGTTGGAGAGGCGAGGCGGAGGAGGGCCGGGTTGGGTCGGATAGCTAATGGGGCTGGGAGAGGAGAAGCGTGAGAGGAGGATGGAACTCTGGCAGACTTGCGGGGCGCAGTTTTGGGGTTGCGAGTCTGGACTGGAGTGCGTGTGCGTTGAGCTCCTGCGGGGAGCTTTGGCAAGGGTTTGCGAGCGATTGTGTGATGCCTCACTGGGAGGCTTGCATGATGAGAACGCTGAGTCGCAGATGGGAGAGTTGCAGTGCGGCTTGGCGCAGCAGGCTGGACATTGGCCGGACGATGCTGCGCAGGAGATGCGAATAGAGCGGCGTGTCGAAGTGCTTCGTATGGAGGAGGTGGCGCATCATACATGACCCGAATCGCTTTCAAGACATCCTTCGCACGTCTGCAGAGGTGGTCGTCCTTCTGGAAGACTTGGAGAAAGTAGTCCCAGCGGATGCCAGTGATGAGCTGCAGCCACTTGAAATGAGGCTCCGTGAACCACAGCGCAACTTTCTTTCCACCGGACACGACCGTAGGCTCTGGTTTGGTCTTGAAGTCGAAAGCTTCTGTCTCCTCCTGGTCGGAATGACGAGTGGAGTCGGCTTGCTTCGCCTTGTGCTTGCTGACATCCTCACGGTGCATGCGCTGCCTGTAGGCTTCCAGACCAACATGATAATGACCGCTGTCAAGATGCAATTGGAAGAGGAGACGGCTGAGCACAGCTTCGAGGAATCGCGTCTCGCGAGCGCCGAGCGTTGCCAGCTCTCTCACCACGGCTCGACGGGCGGCGTTGACGACGCGGTTGTTCTTCTGATAGGCGTTGAGCACGGTCCCGGGCGCGAGTCCAAGACTTTGTTCGGTGCTTGCATTGTGGCTGGGTGTGAGCCAGCCTGACATCTCGTGGAGAGACATTGTGAGATGGATGCTGTTGCTGGTCAAGATGTCAAGAAATGCTGGCGCTCAGCAAATAAAAACATCGATGTCACAGCAACCAAGACGCTTCTTTGACGGTTGCCGGATCCGGCACATCATCTTTGAGCATCGAATGGAGTCCATCTAGATCGAACTTCTCCGTCAACAAAGTAATGAGGACCTGTGAGAGCGCGACGCTGGGTTCATTGTTCGGTGGACACGGCTTCATCGGCTCTGATTAGCACATTTGTGCGTCTGTGCATGCAACCACTTGGCAGAGGCAGAAGTGTCGAGAAAGAGAGCTCCACTGTGAGACTGATCAGTGTCGTGGTAGAATCCAGCCGTCAACTTCATCTGACCATCCACGTCTGGTGTAGCTCACGCCATGAATGAATGGATGCTGAGCGTTCCTGCTTCTAATGTTGGGCTTAAACATCGTGCTGTTGTCGGAGATACACGACCACTTACCTGCACATCCGTCTGGGATACCTCGAAAACTACAATCTTAAGTTCAAGAAGGCAGCACCATTGCAAGGCGGTACCCCATTGTACAATTGGAAGTCTGGAGGCTTGAACAAAGATGATTCGGGATTCGAGTCTTCGCCCGGAGACGAGCAGTCTTGGATGCATGCGTATTAAAGTATGGCGACGACATGGTTAAGGCTGGTGCGTCGTTGAATATGAGCCCTGGTCACATGCTCCTAGAAGCTCGTGCCATGCAACCACCAAATCCTGGCGGACGTGTGCACTGCGGAGCCTTCGATGGAGATCACTCGGCTCGTGAGGAAGACCGATCTAGCAGTCATCACGGAGACCCTGACGCATACGACTTCCGACCGATAAACATTAAGAAGAGACTCTTAAGAAGAGAAGAATGTAAAGAGAAGAATGTAGATTACCTAGAATATACCTCCGTAGCTACCCGCTAGCGTCCGCTCCGCCCGCTCTCCTCTAACGTCCTTCCCTATATAGGGAGCTACCCTATATCGCGAGCTATATTTTAAGACTAGACCTTTTAACTCTACGTTCCCGATATCTACCCGAGTCTAGGAGGTATAGTACGCTTTAAGGGTATATCCTTAACCTATACGCTATAGCGTTATAAGGAACATAGACTCTTAGCGGTACTACTACCTAATTTACTAATACTACTAGTAGGCTATATAGGCTCTCCTTAGTACCTAGTTTCTAGTAACTACCGTCTTAGCCTTATAGGTAGTTATAAAACTATACTCGTAGTTAGGACTTTAATATATATGTTTACTACTATTTACGTTTCTATAGCTACGTTTCTATAGAAGTACTCTTAGGTACTAGCGCTACTACGTATAGGCAACGTATATAAATAGTAGATAGATAGTAGGACTATTAAATATCGTCTTAGTCCTATTACTATAATAACTGCCTATATTACTCGTAGTAGCCTAGGGGTATAGGTAGTTATTATCTATTACTACTAACTAGTTTCGTAGCATTTTAGCCCTACTAGATCGTAGTAGCTATATTAGCCCTTATCCTCGGAGGAGATTAGCGATAGTCTATTAGTAAGAGATTAAGGCCCGTAGTTAATAATTCCTTTACTATAGTAAATATATACTTTCCTATTATATTTTAAGGATAATCGTAGAAGGGCGAACCTACGGAGATAGATCTCTAGTCGATAAAGGATATCCTAAACGGCCGCGGGGCCCTAAAGGACGCGAATATATACCTAGAGCGATAGCGACTCGTCGATAGCGGCGGGGAAAGCTAGCGGAGCGGAGGAAGCTACCCTCTAAACCAAAGGCTAACCTACCCTATCCCTAAACCACTCTCCGGCCCCTAGGGCTATACTAACGCGACTATACTAAACGCGCTATCTTAAGTAGCGCGAAAGAACATATAGACACTAATAGACAATATCTAGAAGACCCTCGACTCTACTAGGTAGACGGCCGAGACCACCCCCCTCCTCCTCCTCCTCTAGAGCGCGTAGACCGCGCTTATCTCCTTAGCGAAAGACTATACCCTCGAGGCGACCCTAAAGGAAATTAGATAGTTA